>SNVD02011059.1:0-504943 GCA_013180625.2 Boswellia sacra
GCTGGGAGGTTGCCACTTCACCCGCAGGCTGAACGGAGGCAGACCTTTCAGGAACTGGCTTCCGGACGGGAGCCTCCTTGTGACTACTAGCTCTCCTCTTCGGAGGTCTGAGAATTGGAGGACTGCCACTCCGCTTTTTCTGGGATGAACTAGGTTTGTCATGAGTGAAAGGCTTAAGTGGCATCTTGGCTACGAGTTGAGCAAACCGCTTCTTGGTAGGATGTAATAGGAATAGTCCTGCACGAAAATAAAACTGGTAAGACTGCAAGCACATGTTTGATGAAGTAAGATCGAAAAGTAATGACCCAGCTTACCTTCCGGAGGAATGGGAGGTGATAAGCCAAGACGGGCCAACTGCTCCTGATCAGTGAGGTTATTCACGTTCTTCGCATCCACGGGTAGCTTGAGCACCACTTGCAAGTCGTCCCTCTCTTTTTGAGACAACAGCGGACGCTTGGTCCAAGGAGCTGCAAAAAAAACAGAAAATAATGTCAGTTGATCAAGAGTGGTCATAACAAAGTCAGATAAGGAGCCATTATAATATGGTACCACAAACACCAAAATGCCTCCTAATCTTCAACTTCTCCCCCTTTGGACGAGCACCTTCCTCATACTTCCAACCGCCACCACACCAGAATTGCTTAAACTTCCATTCTTTCACATGGGAAGGAATGCCAAAAAGGCGGTTGGGGTCATCCGTCTTCCCTCGCTGGGATATATAATAGTAACCCGTCTTCTCTCCATTCGGCGGGTGAATGGCAAATATATGCTTAACATGATTGGTGGTAGGGTCGCCAAGGCCGGCGCTTCTGAATAAACTTTGAAAAGCTATCAGAAGCCTCCACCCATTGGCCGACAGTTGGGTAGGAGCGATGCCCATAGCATCGAGTATACGGCGAACGTAGTTATCAAAAGGCACCCGGAGACCAGCTCTCAATAGCTCTAAGCTTAAACCAATGACACCGCAGGGTGGCTTACTCCACCGATCACCCTTCCTTGGAAGAAACAGGATGACTGAAGCGGGGATAAGGAAATGGGCTCTATATGTCTTTAATCGGTCTTCTGGAAGCTGGTTAACAATATGGTCCGCCTCCCACCACTTTTCGGCCTCCGGTTCGCTATCCGAGGTAGCAGAGGACGACCAGTCGCTGTCCCCTTCAGTGTCTACCACCTCATGGTTGACGGAATTTTGTCCCAACTCCCGATCCGGACCCAAAAAGTTTTGATAAAATTCGTTAACTTCTTTACGGTTGGTCGCCGGATCCTTGCCCCTGGAAGACTGGGTTTGATGACTCGGTTCCCCCTGTATCAACCTTACAGTGGTTTTGACTCTAGCCATCTGCACAGTCAAAGAGGGGTCGTTAGTCATCAAACCAAGTCTACTGAGGGAAGGAAGAGGTGAAAAAAAAAAAAATTTGCTGGGGGACTGTATCGAGAGTCCGCGGGAGCACACCCGCGGAGGATAAAGTATTCAAAGTTAAAATGTCCGCGGAAGCACACCCGCGGAAGAAAAAATATTGAAACTTGAAAATCCGCGGAAGCACGCCCGTGGAGGAAAGTTTATTCAAGTTTGAAAGTCCGTGGAAGCACACCCGCGGAGGAAAAATTATTAAAGCTTGAAAGTCCGCGGAAGCACACCCGCGGACCTGCGGAAGTACGCCCGCGGAAGAAAAATTATTCAAGTCTGAAAAATCCGCGGGATCACGCCCGCGGATCCGCGGAAACACCCCCGCGGAGAAAAAATTATTTAAGTTTAAAAATCCGCGGAAACATTCCCGCGGAGAAAAAATTATTTAAGTTTAAAAATTCGCGGAAACACCCCCGCGGAGAAAAAATTATTTAAGTTTGAAAATTCACAGAAAACCCTCCGCGGAGAAAAAATTATTTAAGTTTGAAAATTCGCAGAAAACCCCCCGCGGAGAAAAAATTATTTAAGTTTGAAAATTCGCAGAAAAACCCCCGCGGAGAAAAAATTATTTAAGTTTGAAAAATTTTCAGAAACACCCCCGCGGAGAAATAATTTTTGAAGTTTGAAAATTCGCGAGAACACCCCCGCGAAATAAAATGAAGTTTCCAAACTTTTCACAAACACCCCCACAATTTTTAAGTAAAAGGTTTGAAATTTTACACCAGCAACCCCGAAATTATAAAATGAAAATTCGAAAATTGCAGGCATGCCCCTGCACTTATTTAAATTTTTCCAAGAAAGCCCTTGGACTTTTCAAACGCTGCATGCAGCATGCAGCACCAACCCGTCGCCGGACCTCGCCACCAGGCGCCCCCGGCACCTCGGGAGCTCGCCCCCGAGCACCAGGGGACACGCTAGCTCGCCCGCACGTGCAAGAGGCGCAGCGGCTCGCCCGCGTGCGCTGCGCGCTGCGTGAGCTCGCCCGCGTGCGCTGGGCACTGCGTGAGCTCGCCCGCGTGCGCTGCGCGCTGCGTGAGCTCGCCCGCGTGCCGCTGGGCGCTGCGGGAGCTCGACCGCGTGCGCTGGGCGCAGCAGGAGCTCCCACGCACACACAAGGGCTGCACACCCGAGCACACACGAACCCGCTCATTCCCGCGAGCTCGCTGCGCGCCCAGGGCAGCCCTCGCATGCATAGCAGCTCACCCAATCAAATTTCTTCCCTCCATCACACCCGAACACCCCTGAATTTCTTCTTCCAACACAATCGAATACACATGCATGTTTCCTCTTCTCTCATACATAAATTCGCAAAGGGAACATATGTGCAAGCATTGACATGTTCTCACGCAAGACAATAATAAACACAAAAATTTTAAGCCTAATCCATGCATTCTAAAGTGTATACACAAGCGAAAAGTACTTACTTGTGGCGGTTGGAAAATCCGGGTTCAGGTTGGAGAGTCCTATTTGCTGGGGTCACTTGTACTGCTCGCCTCCCGGGTGCTCTCTCCTATTTTTGAGTAAACCCTACTCCCCAATACTTGTGTCTTATATAGAGCACCAACTTAGGGTTTAATAAATCACATATTTGGGCTGGCCCCCTGACGCATTTAATTTTTAGCCCAGAAATAACTAAATAGTCCCTACGTCGACCCATTGGTCAACTTGGGCCTGGGGGGACTACTGTTATGGCCATAATAATATTGGGCCTAATTGTCTCTAACACAGTAAGCCCATTACTGTGGTCCATTATCTGGGCCCATTATCTGGGTCCCACAATGACCCAGCCCAGCTCAATTATTTATGATACGGTAAGCCCATTACCGTATCCCACTATCTGGGCCCATTACAGTAAGCCCATTACTATATCCCATTATCTGGGCCCATTACAGTAAGCCCATTACTGTATCCCATTAGCTAGGCCTATTACAGTAAGCCCATTACTGTATCCTACTATCCGGGCCCATATGGTAAGCCCATTACCGTATCCCATTACAGTAAGCCCATTACTGTAGCCCATCGTCTGGGCCTATTATCTGGGTTCCACAATGGCCCATTCCGACTCCTATATAAACCCTCCGGAACGTTGCTCAAGGTAAGTTGACAAATGCACATTTTTCTGAACTTATTATCTCTCTACAATTCCTCTATTTTTGAGAGCTTCTCTCTCTAGGAATTTCTCTCAGAAAATTCCGGAGTGCCGGATACTGACTTGAGCGTCGGAGGGTCACCGCCGGCACCACCGCCGGAACCTCTGACCGTTTTTCTGTGCTCGCAGGACCGGACCCGTCGCACGACCCGAGCTCCGACCCGCTCCCCCGGCCGTCCAGAAACCGTGCATCAACACATATAATGATTATTTATGTATGGATATATTGATGCTTATTATTTGTATAATATCTAAGATTGCCCAAAGGTGAATCATATGTTATATGAGTAAAAAATTAATTGGGGTAATAAATATTTGTTAATTAGATTTGTTCGGATATCCAAAGATAACAAACTTATCTATTTGACAAAATATACATTACCCATTAAAGTTTATAAAATTGCATTATAATTTATGTTTGATATATCGTTGTTTCTATCCAAATGTGAACTTTGATATTCATTTATGTTATTATTTAAATATGAATTATGTTTATGTCTCAAAGCAAAGTAAGTAAATTATTTTATTGTTTTATCATTATTTTGTAGTTACTCTTCCTATTCATTCTAGTTTGCATACTTTGTCTGTTCCTATATTTAATGGGCTAAATTTCTCAAATTGGAAAGAGCAAGTTCTATAGTAGTTAGATATTAATGATTTTGATATAACACTTGAATATGAGAAACCTGCTGCTCTTAATGATGCAAGTAGCAATGAAGAAAAGGCCCTTTATAAAGCTTGGGAAAAGTCAAACAAGCAAAGCCTTAGGCTTATGCGAATGATATTGCACGTAATATTAAAACCACTCTTCCTGAGACTGATGATGCTAAGGTTTTTATGAAAAATGTGAAAGATCATTCTATAGTGTTGATAAGCCTCTTGCTAGGACATTAATGGCTAACTTGACCGCCATGAAATTTGATGGTTCACATAGCATGCATAAGCAAATTACCGAGATGACAAATACAGTTGCAAAGCTAAAAGCCTTAGGAACGGAAGTGGCTGATTCTTTTTTGGTGCAATTCATTTTGAATTCCTTGCCTCCCCAGTATTGGCCTTTTCAGATTAATTACAACACTATCAATTATGAATGGAATTTGAATGATTTGGCTTGTAAGCTTATACAAGAGGAAACTCATGTCATTGATCTTAGTAGTAAAGGAGCTAGTAAAAAACATAGGAAAAAGTCTAAAAGGGTCATGAAGGAAGGACCACCTCAGAATGATGAATCTAAAGTCATTCATAAGAGGCAACAAAAGAGTGATAGATATTGTTTCTATTAAAAAGACTAGACACTATTAGAAAGACTGCCCAAAACATAGGACATGGTTAAAAAACAAAGGGATTCCTTATGATCCGCACCATAAATCCAAATGAAGTTTTCTTTTTATGGGAAATCGAGCCAAAATACCCATTGAAGGTGTTTGGACTTATCGGATTCCGATTATCAATTAGATTTGTTAGAAGCACTTTATATTCCTTCAGTTTCTTGCAATTTAGTATCCTTGTCAAAACTTGATATTATTGGCTTCACCTTTAAATTTGAGAATGGAAATTTTAGTTTATTTAAAAATTCTCATTTTATTGGTTCTAGGCTTTTATATGATGGTTTATACAAATTAAATCTTGACGACTGTTTTGCTGAGACTCTTTTGACCTTGCATCAAAATATTGGAACTAAAAGAGGCTTGCTTAATGAAAATTTAGCCTTCCTGTGGCGTAAACGTTTGGGTCACATATTTAAAGAAAGAATAGAAAGATTAGTAAAGAATTAAAATATTCCAAATTTAGATTTTACTGATCTTGGTGTATCTATTGATTATATTAAGGGAAAGCAAACAAAACATATAAAGAAAGGAGCCATAACAAGTACACAGCTTCCTGAAATTATTCACACTGATATATGTGGACTTTTTGGTGCTCCATCTTTTAATGGATAAAAAATATTTGATCACTTATGGTTATATCTATTTATTGCATGAAAAATTTCAAGCATTGAATGCCCTTGAGGTATACATTAATGAGGTTGAAAAGCAATTAGATAGAGAAGTGAAGATCATAATATCTGATATAGGTGGTGAATATTATGGGAAGTATGATGAATTAGGATAGTGTCCTGGTCCATTTGCCAAATTCCTAGAAACACGAGGCATATGTACTTAATACACTATCCACGCCACAACAAAATGGCATGGTTGAAAGGCATAATCATACATTAATGGATGTTTAGGAGTATGTTAAATAATTCCACCTTGCCCATATCATTGTGGATGCATGTGTTTAAAACTACCATGTATTTATTAAATCGGGTTCCTAGCAAGGTAGTTCCAAAGACTCATTTTGAACGTTGGACTCGAAGGAAACCTAGTTTAAGACACCTGCATGTTTGGAGTTGTCTGACAGAAGCAAGAATTGGTAATCCATATGAAAAGAAATTGGATTCTTAAACCGTCAGTGGTTACTTTATTGGCTACCCAAAGAAATCCCAAAGGCATAGGTTTTACTATCCTAATCACAGTCTAGGAATTGTTGAAACCAATACTACTAGGTTCATTGAAAATGGTGAAGTTAGTGGAAGTGATAAACCGTTAGATGTGGTTATTCAAGAAGTTAGGGTGGAAATCCCATTACCTTTAACTTCTCAAAATTATGTTTCTCCAATTGTTGAACAAAATGAAAATGTTGAACAACAAACTAATGACAATCCACTTCCTAATGAAACTATCAATGATGACCCTAATGTGGATGAACCAAAAGAAATACCATTACGACATTCCTAAAGGGAAAGGAAAAGTGCTATTCCTAATGACTATGTAGTATATCTACAAGAGTTAGATTGACATTAGACTCAATAAGGATCCGATAACGTTTTCACAAACCATAGAAAGAAGTGATTCTACCAAATGGATTGAAGCCGTGAATGATGAGTTAAAATCTATGGAACAAAATAGAGTTTGGGATCTTGTTGAATTACCAGAGGTTGTAAAAGGGTTGGGTCTAAATGGGTCTTTAAAACCAAACTCGACTCTAAGCGTAATATTGAACGATATAAAGCTAGACTTATTGTCAAAAGTATTACCTAGAACGAAGGCATTGATTATAAGGAGACGTTCTCACCAATCTCTAAAAAAGATTCATTTGGAATTATTATGGTGTAAGTAGCTTAATTCAACTTAGAGTTACATCAAATAGATGTGAAAACTGCCTTTTTGAATAGAAATTTAGAAGAAGAGTTTAAATGGACCAACCTGAAAGCTTCTCAATTAAGGGAAAGGACCACATAGTGTGCAAACTTAAGAAGTCAATGTATGGACTTAAACGAGCCTCCAAAAAATGGTATCTTAAGTTTAACAATACTATTACATCTCTTCGATTAAGAAAAACATTGTTGATCGATGTAGATATCTAAAGATCAGTAGGAGCAAGTTTATATTTTTTATTCTATATGTTGACGATATTTTGCTTACGAGTAATGATCTAGTTATGTTGCATAACACTAAGAAATTTCTTTCTAAGGACTGTGAAATGAAAGATATAGGAGAGGTGACCTATGTGATAGGAATTCAAATATTCCAGGATAGATCACAAGGATTTTTGGGTTTGTTTAGAAAGCATATATCGATAGAGTTGTTGAAAGATTTGGGATAGAATCTTCTTCGTCAGGTGTTGCCCCACTTTAGAAAAGAGATAAATTTAGTTTCATGCAATGTCCAAAGGATGAACTAGAGCATGAGCAAATGAAAAGAATTCGTTATGCATTAGTTGTAGAAAGTTCAATGTATGCCCAAACTTGCACTATACTAGACATTAGTTTTGTTGTTGGGATGTTAAGGAGATATCAAAGTAATCGTCGAATGGATCATTGAGAAGTTGAAAAGAAAGTCTTATGATATTTGTAAGGAACTAAAGATTACATGCTCACATATAAAAGATCCAATCATTTAGAAGTTATTGGTTTTTCAGGTTTAGATTTTGTTGGATGCCTTTATAGTAGGAAATCCACATTTGGTTATTTGTTCCTATTAACTGGTGGAACAATTTTATAGAAAAGTGATAAACAATCTATCATAGCATCATCTACTTTGGAGGAAGAGTTGTAGCCTGCTTTGGGGCTACAATTCATGCATTATTGTTGCGAAACTTTATTTCAGGACTTGGGGTTGTCGACTCTATTGATAAGCTGCTGAATATTTATTGTGATAATTTTACAGTAGTTTTCTTCTCTAAGAACGACAAGTATTCTAAAGGTGCTAAACACATGGAGTTAAAATACTTTTCCATTAAATAAGAACTTCAGAAATATACAGTGTCAATAGATCACATAAGTACTCGACTTATGGTTGCAAATCCATTAATGAAAAGGCTATCATCTAAGATTTTCTAAGAGCATGTTGAAAGAATGGGTCTTGGGATATAATCACTCAGAGTTTACTTGTGGATTTTGCATAATGTTTATTATTATTAGTTGACAATTTAAGCTCAATAATATTTTTGTTTTTGATTTGTTCCTATTTGCCATTATGTTATGTACATGGATGTTATTTGGTGAACGATAGTAGGATTTGTCTAAGCATTATTGTTGGACCTTATGAAACTTCTCATTAATAGACCAAGTTAAGTTGATTGCTAGTGTTTGTAGTACTTGGAAGGGAGTATATCGAGTTAATGGTGTATAACCGCCAAGACTGACTGACATTAGTATTCTACTTGATTTTGGTGTTTATGTGACTAATTTTAGATTATCCCTAGTATTGTGCACCTAATGTTTTACTTGTCAAACCCTTAAGTAAATATTTGTCATATGGACCACGTGGGAGAATGTAGGAACTATTTGGCCCACATGACAATTAGGTTCACATGATAATTTATTTATTATTAGGTTAGATAAATAATTAAGTGGTTTAATAAATAGTTAAGTGGATAAATCTTTATGTAATTAGTTATTAACTAGACTTTGTAGTCAAGTAAACTTCTTATTGGAGAAGTTATCTTATTTTGATGGAAAAGAGGAATTACAGTTAGACTAGGAAACTAATCCGCTCGCTGCCTGTAAAAGTTTAGAGCCATCATATAATTGCAAGCATTCAATCTATATATTAAAAGTTAGATACGAAATTAATGCAAAGAGGGAGAAATAATTTGTCCCTAGAAATTTAGCAATTAACCAATATATCAAGGTACGTATAAATTACACAATTATTGTTTATGTTATTTAATTCATATATCAGATCATGTATTCAAATATTTATTGAATGATTTACAACATGGTCATCCATGGGATGAACTGAACATTTAATGACAATGTCCAGGAAGTAAGGACGGAGAAAAACAACTACGATCAGCAGTGTAACTATACAGTAAATGGGTGCGGCTCCAATGGCTTCCAAGAAGAGATGAAATGCTTTGTTAGAGCACTTGGGAGGGAGTGCACCATATACAAACAAAAAGATCATAACAAGATGTTGCCCATATGAAAAGATGTTGAATCTAGGTAAAGTGGTTGATAACAAGGGCGATTTGGCTATTCACAGTCCAGAGTATGCATGTGTGCATAATTGCACCGAAGTGCATTGTATCTGCAACCTGTCCATCTTCCTGGAATGCCATTGGGGAGAGTACATAAATATTGGCTAGGATGGTGACAAGAGAAGCAATCATGCCGTTTAATATCCAACCAATGATGTGGCTCCAACTGAAGTGTACATTCATCTGGACGCGCCAATAAAGGGCTGGAAACTGTTGTATTACAGAATGAAATACAAGTGCATTAAAAACCAAGACAATTGTTAATGATTAATATTAGTTCACTCAAATGAAAGATCATGTTTTGGGAGTTCAATTGTTAATTAGTGTAGCATTGCTCTATAGTATGATGTTGTGCTTGTGCATTTATGTATAGAAAGCTGAAGAAGGGTTACAAAATAGTTTGAGTTATCAAATTTTCTTACCTTTGAGGCATGCATACGTAGGATGAAACATCCTGCTTAAGGACTCTTGGGGATATAACTGGTAAGGAGGTGAACATTAGATGTACTAATCATCAAATAAGACCTCCCTTAAGAAACTTGTATATAATTCATAGTAGAACAAATTGAGGCCAAATGCGATGTTCTTGTATACAATACAGAGAACCTAACTTGAGAGGAAACTAATTATATCAATCATTTAAGTAGAGTTCAGGCTACAATGTGTAAATATTTTTCATTTGCAAATCAGATATTCACCATTTTGGAGATTCTCTTGTAACACTAGTGACCATGAACTATAAGAAGTCTCTTTAAGAATTGGAACTGAGGTATTGAGAAATCACTGGCCATGATTGCCTGCAAGTAATATTTCATGAAAATCTATAACAATAATGTAAATAGCCCCTGTGTGTCCATATAACATGACTATCAAATTATTTATGCAAAATGTTTGTACTCACAGTTTCATTTTTAAGGTAGTCTTATAATTACTACATGATAATAAGGGAGCATAAAATCTAAGAAACCAAAAATGAGCTAGAATTAGACCATACTATAAACCCTCATTCCCACAGTAAGGGTGTCATAATTCATGGAAATTGTGGTTATGATGGTGTAGTAGTTAATTAAGCACGGTAATAAAGACCACATGATGATGGTTGAAGTCAAAATTGTGCCACCATAACTCCACTCGCATCTTTCTTGCTTCCTTTTGGCTTTGCCACTTTATGTTTGTTGAGCTACGAGTAGGGGTGTGCAAAATAATCCGACTCGATCCGATTCAATCAGGTTTTGTCAAGTTGGTCGAGATGGCATCTAGTCTGTATTCGGAGAAACCCGAAATCGGGTTTTTTGGTCAAGTTTTCTATAATCGGGTTTTTTATCGGGTTGTTGGACTGAAACCCGAAATAACCCAACCCGAAATTTATTTCCTTAAAAAATATAATTTTGCCACTTGTCTCAGTGTGATTAGTAAAAACAAAATATTATAGTGGACAATGCCACAACATATCAGTTATGTAAATTTATATTTTGCAACAAACCTAAATCTTCAATGCAAAATCCAAATCCTAAATCCAATTGGAGCGGCTCCTCCCCCCAAGATCTAACTCCACCAAACCACCTCGCCACAGCCACTGATCGATCTCATAGCCACCATCCAATCTCATTCACATTTGGTCTCGTCCTGTTGTTGGCTGTCTCATTTTGTTGCGGATCATAGCTGTTTGTAACTGTCTTGGTAAGAGCCAAGGTTTTCCATTCTTTGTTCTTGTTTAATATACCTTATTTATTTAGTTTCTAGGGGCATGCTAAACAAAGTATGTTTGAACTTAATAAGTTCATCATATTTTGCTTTAGCTTTGTTTGACCTTGTTTCAGCTTTGTGGTTATTTTGCAGAGCCACAGCCACGGTCAGGTCCTCTACTCTATTATGATAACTTTCATGTTTTTTTCACCTATTTTTTATTTATTTGATATAAGTTGTTGCATGCAAAGAACTATAATTGTTGTTGTTATCGGATTTGATTTTTAATTTAAGTTTTAATTAAGTTTCTGACAAATGTATATATAGTTGTTGCTTATTATTGATCATTTGATTGCTTTTGTTACATTTATCAATTAATTGATATTTGTATATTAAATATAAGGTAGGAATAATAGGCTTAACATGTTTTGTTAAAAAAAAATTATTCTTAAAATGTTAAATTAAATATTGATTATGCTTTGCATATTAATTTATATGTATATATATATAATTGTATAATTTTAATTCTAATTTATTTGCTTTGGATAAACTGAAATTTGGAGACTATGGTAGCCTTGTTGAATATTGATAATGTTTTGATATTTTGTTATTTGAAGTTGGTGGAAATTTGGAAGAGGTGGCTTGGTGCCTTTTCAAATCTCAAGTTGGTGCCTTGGCGGAATTTTATGCTTTGTTGGAATCTTGAATTGTTGTAATTTCGAGATTACATTTATGTATTGTACTTAGACTATATAATCATGTGTTGTGCCATGTGACTTTATTTTTGGAGTCTTGGACTTATGAATTATGTGTTGAAGACTTGGATTTTGAGTATGTTTTTAATGAATTGAAATTAATTTTTTTTTTTTTTTGGTTTTGGATGTTATGGGTGGTTTCTTATGAAAAAGAAATGAATTCATGTTTGGTGGGCCCTATTTTGTATAAAATATAGCCTAATATATGTTAATGGGCCCTATTTTACACATGATATAGAATTTAAATCATATATAGGCCTAATAAAAATGGTAACAAGAAAACAGTGAAATTGGGTTTAGTCAAACCCGCATAACCCAACCTGACCCCAGGTGTCGGGTTATATGTTGGGTTTACCAAAAACCCGACAACAGGTTGATTTTCTAGAACCCGATGCATCATCGGGTTAAGTTAGGTTGGATAAAACTTGACCCGACCAGATCCATGTGCATCCCTAGCTACGGGACAAGGAAAATAAAGGAAATGGGATTACCCTATAAATTATTTTAATAACCCTTGCAAATCATTATGCATACAAAATATATACAACAAAAACCAAGTTCTACACCAAATATAATTACATATGAAACAAGTTAGTGCAACAATTGTGAATATAGAAGTTATTAATTAAGCAAATTCTAAAGTTCTTAGCCATCCCAAGCGTTGGTCATCCGCCATAGCCATGAAAGCCTCTTGCCATCTGGGCCTCTAGAATATCTCAATTGCCTTATACACAGATATAGATGTTGGTTCAACCTCGTCAATCACTTGTAACACTTTGATGCAAGCAGTAATTGAAGCCTCTATTCTTCCTATGCTAATACTAGCACTATCTCTATGCTTAACAAGGTTAACAAACAGTTTTTTTTTTCATTGCTGACAAGTCTGAGGGTCCAGTTGATTATTTTCCAACTTTACGAAAATTTGAGGATGTTGATTTCTTGTTTATGCAAATTATCATTTGCATTGATTATATTTAGCACCTCAGCATTGATTGAATTTCCTGATGATAGACTAGACTTACTATCACTAGAATCATTTGGCAGAGATACATTTAATGTAGGTTTTATTTTGATCCCATTTTGAGAAGTTGTAAAAGATTCCAAACTTGCTTCATCAAGGGTACTAAAGATGGAAGTTAACTTCTCATACTTGAAAAATATGGAGGCTCTATTTTTCTTGAACCCTGGATTGACCTGCATTAATTAATTGTATATCATGTCAATGAATCATAAAAGTAAGAGAAGATATATATGCCACAAACATATAATAATTAACCTCAAGATAAGAAGCATTGTTGTTAAGAGAAGATATATATGCCACAAACATATAATAATTAACCTCAAGATAAGAAGCATTGTTGTTGTTTTCATTAGCCTTATTCTGTGCTTTCCATTCATTAAACAGATTTTTCAAACGAATCTAGCATAGAAGCCAGGAAGAAAAATGAAGAAACCAGGTAAAGAGAAAATAGCTATGTTTCAAGCTTCAACAAAAGAGAAAAATTCCATCCATGATTAATGATACTCCAACGAAAGAAAAAACTAAACCAAATACAATACTGTAGCTATTTATATGCTGCCTCCTTTACACAAAATGGTGTGCAACAATAGATGGGCAAAAAGGTAACTAACAACATAATGAAATAAACATTAAAGAAACATAAGAAAATATAATATGGAATTGGCTGAGACTCCACTGCATCAGTTCCCTTCTGCTCTAGAAGAACTCGACTCGAGTTCTTTAGCTTCAATAAAACTCTCACCTGGTGGATGGAAAGCATATATATCAGCAACATAAAAAATAAGAGAAATGCCCAAGTGAGCGAGGAGGTCCAAGACATATGCATTGTCGCTGATGTGATTTAGAATTGGAAAGGGTCCAAACTTTCGAGGTTGCAACTTATTATAAGTGCCAACAGGGAACCTCCCATGCCTGAGATGTACCATTACTAAATCAGTAGCATTAAAAATTTTCTTTCTACGGTGAACGTCAATGGCTTCTTTATACTTTTGATTCGAATCCTTCAGCTTTTTCAAGATGTGGTTTAGGCAATATTGCAAGATCAATAGTATGGTTAGCCAACCTGGTATACACAATAGCAAAGGGGAATTTTCTAATGGAGCAGTTTACATAGAGTTATAAGCAAACTCTGCTTGAGCTAACTTGTCATCTCATTGCTTTGGCACTTCACTTCCTATGCTGCGTATCATATTTCCATGGTTTCTATTCACTACTTCAGTTTGCCCGCCAGTTTATGGATGGTAAGCTGAATTGAGTTTAAGATTTATTGCCAATTGTTTTCATAGCTCTCTCAAAAAGAAGCTAACAAACTTCACATCTCTATTAGAAACCAAACTTCTTGGAAGGCCATGCAACCTCATAACTTCTCGGAAGAACAACCCAGCCACATTTTAAGCATCAAAAGTTTTCTTGTAGGGCACAAAGTATGCCATTTTGGAAAAACGATCCACCACTACCATAATTGAATCAAATCCTTTTTTTGTCTTAGGCAAACCAAGTACAAAATCAAGACTAAGATCCTTCTAAATAGTCTCATGAACTAGTAAAGGTGTATACAGACCTGTATTATGCACCACTCTTTTTGTTGTTTGACATATAACAAATTTCTCAATGAAACGAGCAATATCCCTCTTCATGTTTGGCTAATAAAACTTATCTTCCAGTAGTGAGATAGTCTTATCTCGGCCTGTATGAGTTGCAAGACCTCAAGAATGTAAATCAACAATCGAGTTATTAGTGATGTGTTTGCAATACATAACTGTTCCCTTTGAAAAGAAATCCCTCTTTGATTGAGAAATCACTAGCAGGTTCATGAGCAAGACACTTAGACCACACTTGCTTGAAAGCATCATCTTCAACATACAAATCTTTCATACTTTTTAAGCCTGTGATTTGAGTTTATAATACAACCAACATATTATTTTTCGTACTAAGCACATCAACAACCCAATTTGATAGCCAGCTTTGTGTTTAAAAACAAAGCTGAACTTTTGAGAAAAATAACCCAACTTGCATGCATCCTATTCAATGTCTTTTGAGAATTAAGGGACTTCAAGGAACGATGGTCACTATATAAAATAAATTCTTGGTGCAAGTGATAATGTTCCCATTTCTTCAAAGACCTCCCAACCGCATATAACTCTTGCTCATAGGTAGACCACCACTGTCTAGCTAGGCTCAATTTCTCACTAAAGAACTCAATATGCTGTCCCTCTTGACTAAGCACTACTCATATACCAGTCATAGATGCATCTATTTCAACCTCGAAAGGTTTACTAAAATTTAGGAGTGAAAGAACAGGGGCTGAACTTAACTTCTTTTTAATTAGATCAAAACTAACTTGCTACTTCTTTCCCTATTCAGAATGTTTGCCTTTGATGTAATCAGTAATAGGAGCAACAATAGAGCTAAAACGTCTAATAAATCTCCTATAAAAATTGGCCAAACCATGAAAATTCCTAACTTCAGTAATGTACTTAGGAGTAGGCCAATTTTTAATTGCCTCTGCCTTAGAATTATCCACCATAATTCCTTCTTAGCTTATGACAAAACCAAAAACAACACCTAGTAGGCAGCAAAAGCACATTTTTTCAAGTTTAAAAATAATTTGTTCTCTCTCAAAGCAACAAACATAGCTTGCAGATGCATCAAATGCTCCTCCATTGATTTACTAAAAATAAGGATGTCATCAAAATAGACAACACAAAATTTCCCAATAAATGATTTCAACACCTAGTTCATCAATCTCATAAAAGTGCTTGGGGCATTAAAAAGGCCGAAAGGCATAACCTACCATTCATATAATCCTTCCCTGGTTTTGAAAGCAATTTTTGACTCAACTCTAAGGCGAATCCGAATCTGATGATACCCACTTTGAAGATCCATCTTGGAGAAAATTGAAGACCCTTCTAATTTGTCCAACATATCTTTTAACTGAGGCATTGGAAACCTATATTTCATGGTGATCTTGTTGATGGCCTTACTATCAACACACATTCTCCATGTTTCATCCTTTTTGGGCACCACCAAGGTTGGAACTGCACAAGGGCTTAAGCTATGCTTAATGAGTTGTTTATTCAAGAGTTCATCTACAAGTTGCTGAAGAATGTCATGCTCCTTGGGGCTTATCTTACAGTGGGGCAGATTTGGTAATGAAGCTCTCGGTACCAAATCAATTTGATGTCAAATATTATGCATAGATGGAAGTTCAGCGGGTAATTCTTCAAGTGCTAGATCAAGAAACTCTGTTAATAAAGGGCAGATAGTTGCTGGAACTGTTTTGTCATTTCCTCGCTGTCTTTGACTTGTAAAGCCTATCCCATCTTATTGTCTTTCAGCTTAGATAACATGGAATTCCCTTAAATTGCTAACATAACAAGTTTGCTAGGTGCACTAGACACTTGCTCTTTCAGGTTCATAAACATCAATTTCAATTTCAACCCCTCTCATTCAAAACTATAAGTGTTTGCTTTTCCATCATAAATAGCCCCTACTTCATATAGCTAAGGTCTTTTTAACAATAGATGGCAAGCATCCATCTCCAATACATCACAATCAAATTGACACAAATAATGCTTACCAATGGAAAATGTTACTTTACGCAGGTCAGTCATCCATGTCTCTGTCCTCCTCTTAATCCAGTTGATTTTATATGGTTTTGGATGCTTACTTGTCTTCAATGCCAGAGCTTTCACAAGTGATATGGAAATTAGATTTTCAGTGCAACATTATCAATTATAATATCACATACTTTTTTGTTAATAGTACATCGGGTTCTGAAAATAGAATGTTTTCTTTTTTGTGAGAGGTTCTACTTCTTTAGTGCTAACAAAATTCTTTCTATAATACATGCCACAGGATCACTCTCATCAACTTGAAATATTTCGACCCCATCTTCTGATTCAGTAACATCATCCTCACTAGCAATATGTCCATCTTAACCACCTTCTACAATAGTCACTTGTTTCTTTGTTGGACATTCATTTGACTTATGACCAGGTTAAAGGCATCTATAACATTGGATAAGACCAAGTTTGGCATAAGGATTACCTTGTCCAATTACTTGCTTTCTAATGGCCTTTTCTTCTTGTTCTAGAGTCAGTTTTGTTCTATTTTGGCCTTGAATGGAGCTTCGAAATGTGTTGTGTGGCTGTGAAAATGGTCTTGATCTCTCTCCACTTGAATCAAAAGTATATCAATGAGCATAGCCTCCTCTATAGGTCCTGGATTACTGCATTTCAGCCTTATAGGCAAAATTAATGGCTTGAGAAAGAGACCAGATGGTTTTCATCTCAAGGCTATCTTGAACAGCTTCTTTGAGACCTCTTATATACCTTGCTACTACCTTTATGTCTTATTGAGATTGGTTCTTACAATAAGGCAATAAAACTCTTTAGTGTATTCACTAACGGATCTATTTCCTTGAAAACAATGCTGGTATTGATGATATAACATTTGTTCATAATCAGATGGTGGAAAATGATTCCTCAATGATTGTTTCATTCGTGGCCAGTTACTGACCTTAGCCTTTCCATCTCTTCTTTTATTGTTTTGCAATTGAATCCACCATGCTCCTGCACCACGTTCTAACTTACAGGCAACATATTTCATCTACTTTTTTGGTGGAATATCCATATACTCAAAGAAGGTTTCAACAGCACATTCCCAATCCAGGTAATCCTTAATATGCAAGTGTCCATCAAAGAATGGAATATCAATCTTCAATTTAAAATCACTAGATCCAGTTTATCAAATTGAGTTCTACGATTATACCTTGGTATTGTGGTTTGATTGAAGCCAATTTCTTCATATGAATCAGATCTGTGATATCCAAATCACCGACGATGAGTCTCCCTATCGTTAGATTGAGAAAACTCTCGTAAAGCCAAGTGCTCATGGTGTTAGGAACACCGCTATCGATGAACACCTGTAGAAGTTCCTCCAGCTATTAATGTGGTTGCTATAACTATCGTTGTGATTGCTAGTGTTTGGATACTTTGATTTCCAAGATTTGGAACCCGATTTCGAATCTCAAGCATAAATTGATGCAGGTCTGAAGATAGAGCATCAACTTTCTTCTCAAAATCTAAATCGGCTGCCTAGAGGGCCTGTACACTCTGATCGTAATCACGAGTGTCACTACAAGAAAAATGGTAATAAATGACAGAAATAAATAGTCATAAATATAGGTGAATGATAAAAAATCTATGAGTCATCTATATCACTGTCACTTATTCATGATAGAAAAAAATTCGTAATGCTTTTATGATAATTTTTATAGGTCATACATCTGTCACACTAAAAAATTAATTTTTTTAATAAATTCCATTGATTTTTTGGCGGAAAAATTGATTTGTTTTAAATTTGAATTTTTTGGTGGGAAAATTGATTTTTTTTAGGAATTTTAATCTAGTTTTGACAGAAAAAGAAAATCAGTATTTCGTTAATTTTTGTATGTAAATTATGTTGTTCATCACAAAATTTATGATTAGTATTTTCTATCACAAGATTTAAATTTATTTTTGTATAAATATGAGTTTTTAATTTAATTTATGTAATATTCCTGTATTTGAAATTCATTTATAAATTCAATGTAAACTAAAAATTAAATTGCACATTCAATAAGTCCAAAAACACTTTATATCAATGACATCCATGTAATAATATATAGAACAAGTTTCATAGATCAAGTATATCATTGTCAATACATAGACTAAAACCATATTAGTAACTACCAATAACAAACTGTAATTCTAATTCCAATCCAGTACGACTGCTTCTCTCTTCATGAGTTGGAACTTCTCACTATGACTGCCTTCCATATTCTCTGCAAACCATTGACAAAAATAAGTAAAATGAATGCTAATATCAATTAAATGCCAATATCAAATAAATGTCAAGCTGTAGAATTAAAAAAACTACAACATAAACTATAAGATCTTGTAGTAGGATATAAATAATCAGTTTTTACTTATAGTTTGATTGACTTTTAGGCGTTAAAATCTTGGTCCCTACACATGCTTTTATGCTTTTACTTACTTATTTCCATCTCTTCCATGTCACAGTTTACTCCCTTTCACACTTCCCAAAACCTTCTCAATTATTATAGCCTTCAAGCAACAAACATAGGTTATATGGTGGCTTTTTATATTCTTAAAATGCAGCAAATGTTACTTGGGTGAGGCATTTACCACTTGATAAATAAACAAATCATGCAAGAAAACAAATTAACATCGCATAGCAAAGAAAATTGAGTAGAAGGACTTAAATTAACAAATCAAGCAAATCATAAATAACACAAAGAACTTCACAATTCATGAAACCAGCGAGGAAAACACTCCAGCGAGGAATGTCTAGCTAGCTCTATAACCAATTAGTCTTTTGTATTCAGTTTAAGATATAAAGCATAAATATATCTATACTCATTAATGTGGAAGAAAGAGAAAAACCCAAGGCAAACTGATATGAGAGGCCAAAATCAGTTTCTGAGAAAAACCCAAGGCAAGAAAACATACATGACACGTCTTTCATCATTTGTTGAATGCTATCCAGGGGCACTTTAGTATCAAAAGCCTGTAATAGTATCCAAATGTATTTTCAACATCTATTTATGTTGGAGCAGAGCTATGCAAATATTACAGCAAACAGAAAATAGAAAGACAACAAGATAACAAACAAGTAATACTAAAATAAATAAACAGAGAAAACAGAGGAGACAAGTTGGTATTAGTTTTTTGCTGTAGAGAAGTGATGTTGAAGAAGAGGTAGGCAATAATTACAACAAACAGAAAATAAAAAGGCATCAAAGCAAAAATGAAAAAAAAAAAAGAGAACGGAGAAGATTGAACTAGTATAAATTCTTCGCTACAGAGGAGTTATGTTGGAGAAGAGCTGGGTAGCAATTACAACAAAAAGAAAACAAAAAAATAGAAACACAATCAGAGCTGTCTTCTCAAAACTTCAAACAGATAAGTAGCAGCTTCAGCACGGGCACCAACAATTGCCCATAAAGTAATGTTCTGATTGGACCCAACTCCAATTGTTCTAATGCATTCAGTTCCTGACCTTCCCTTTTCATATATTGAATTCTCTTCCTCTCTTCCGGCGAATGGAGATAAGCTGACTTCAATATATCATAGTCACCATAGAAAGCCGCACCTGAAGGTGCCATGCTTACAATTGAGGGTAGCAAACCCTTATAAAGAGAAAAGAATCCTTCTGTTTGGATCATGTGGTGGAATGCACCAATTACACCACCCAATGCTTCCCCACCTGGTGACAACATAACTGTCCTTATCTGTAATATTTCTCATGTCAAGTGGCAGTTTGATTTGAGCAAAATTCAATTGGCTAATACAGGAATTAATTTAATTTAACAAATACAAATTATTGCATTGCAGACATGATACAAAACTTTTTTCTAAATTGTTGACAGCTAACAAAAAGACACTTCTATATAATACTAAATCTGTTAGAAAAGTAATTTACTGAGGAAACTCAGTGGTTTGATATATAATGGAGGCATTAGAACACAATATCTAACCATCTTTTCTACAAAAAAAAGAATTATGGTGCACACAAGCAAGACTTCAACTCTGCCCAATACCATTCAGCAGATAAAATCAGAGGTGGGTAGCAATTACAGTAAAAAGAAAACAAAAAGCTAGAAAGACAGCAAAGTAGAAATCAAATAAAGCTGACTCATTTTTTACCTGCAAAAAGGAATATTCTCAATAAGGATTTTACGATGATAATTATTTAGACGAAGAGAAGAATTTCTACCTTTTCCTTACCTTTTTTCTTTAATCTTGTCGTTGCTCTCTCCCTACAAAGCTAAAATTCAAAGAAATTAAGAAAATAAAGAATTCTATGATATCTTCAACACACAAGAATTTAAAAGTTCTAAACAATAATATCAACTTAATTTGCAATTACAAAGCACCAGCATCAGCCTTTAGTAAAAACTAATAGGCTGAAAACAAAGCAAGCATAAGCAAAGACATTCATTCAATCATCTATGCTATACAAATGCAATGAGCAAAGCTAGCAAAAGAATAAAAGAAGTAAAATATAATAATAAAAAAGAGAGAGAGAGATTGCTAATGCTGATATAAAAACAAACCAGTACCAATAAGATTGCACTTGATAGTATAAAAGCAAGTCAAACAAGAATATATATATGCTTACAAATAATATGTCAGCCCTTCAAATTGATCAAATAGACCACCACCACAATGACAAATTTAAAAGGGATACATAAAGAATGAAATATCAAATGACCACACTTAAACACCACAGAAGAAATATGTAAAAGTGTCCAGATTCATTCAATCTGAAACCCAGTTCTTTGGTCTAGCAGAACTTTCCAAAAGCACCATACATGCAATGAGTTAATAAAACAAAATGAACTAGAATTTCATCATTTGCTTAAAACCCAGTTCTGTGGTAGTTGCTTCCATCTTCTTTAGTCCCTATAACCATTGCTCTGATACCAATTTGGCGTAGAAAGCAGGAAGAAAAATGAAGAAATGAGGTAAGGAGAAAATAGCTCTATTTCAAGCTTCAACAAAGGAGAAAAATTCCATTCATGATTAATAATACTCCAGGAAAAAAAAAGAACTAAACTAAGTACAATACTACTATAGCTATTTATATGCTGCCTCATTTACACAAAACGGTATGTAGCAATATCTGGGCAAAAAGGTAACTAACAGCATAATGAAATAAAAGTGGCATCAGAATCTTTACTTGTGCCTTGCTAAATATAGTTCTAGTCTTAATGAGAAGCCCATCAATTATTTCTTCCTACCAATATTCGTCATTAATTGACCTAGTCGGATTCTTCTATATTTTTTCATGTACAAGGTGAAGTAAAGCCTCGTCCAAGGCTTGAGTCGCATGTGTATACTTCTTGCCTTCTTGATCCTTGCCATATAGACAATAAATTTTGTTCTTAATTATAACTACACACACACACACACACACACACACACACACACACACACATAAGAGTGGATTATATTACAACATAAGAGTAGATTATATTTATTAACAACTTCAACACTACACATATATTAACACACACTATGCCTGCAACTCCAGTATTTCAAGCGAATTCAACGACATAATTCTCAGCAATACTTACGTACTAAAGTTACATATAACTAGCACTGCAAGAGATTAAGAGATATATATAACTTAAAGACTAGAGCAGGAGGTGAGATAGGCGATTCCCATGGGCTGCAGTCTACTAGTTTCTCACTTATCAATCTCTGATGCTCCCGTTCTAGAAAATCCTCAACTTGTTCATTCACCACAGCTCGAGCCCTCAAGCTATTTGATGATGTTGGTGACGTAGAATAAGAAATCCTCTCCTCATATACAATCCTCAAGCTACCTGATGATGCCTTCTCATATAGATCAATACTTAAACTACATGATGATGCCTTCACAGATTGAGTTGATGAAGAACTTTTTCGATCTGTAATTAATTTTAAAACCTCATAATAAGTTAAATGTACGCGTGGCTCTTATATATCAGCTTCTACACTTAATTAGTATTACCATTGTAGTATCCAAATATGGATAGTTTACGTGTCCTGTAAAATGGGGCTTCTCTTCAGGCATTGAATTCTTCATATTCGCAATAAATAGCATGACAAGGACTAGAAAAATCATATATAGAGGCTCTAGCTATTACACCTTTAATATTTGCACATGGCTGACATAGCATACCTTGCACTATGCCAAGGCTTGGATAGGACAGCAGTGGTGCATGCTAACAAGAAGCGCACGGGTGAGTGCTTAAGCAAGGTGCAGATATGTTAAGTGGCATGATAAGAGGCATTGATGTGCGAGGGTAAGCATATGGCAATGTGAACGCTAACACAGAGGGATGTGTAGTGCAATGAAGCAATACGCATGCATGGGTAGCAGGCGTAGTGTGGCGCGCGCATGGAGATGGGCTTGGGACAGTGGGATAACATGCATACACGGGTAGCGAGCGTGATGTGTGGAGCACACACGGGAGTTAGGTGTAACATAGCGATGCAACACACACGTTGGGCAACATAGCGAACAGCAGTAGCGCATGCACTCATGCGGGTTGGGATGCTTACGAGGCAGCAGGCACGTGCAAAGGTAGCATGCAATAATGCAATGATATAGTGCATGGCATCGGGCAACATGGCGTGCAGTAGTGGTTCATGATGCAACTTGGTGGTGTTAGTGGGCATTAATCATGGCACATGTCCAGGAGGATATTGACTCCTAAAATTAAGGAAGTAGCGTGTAAAATACGCTAGAAGGCATTTCCTAAAGTGTAGGAAGTGGCAGCATAAATAATGGTCTGCACTTCCCACCAACTTGATGGTTGAGTGGACTCAACCATGCCCTTAAAATGTAGGAGCAGAAATGGGAAGTGGCTTGAGGAAGTTACTCCCATGTTCCCGACCATAATCTCCAGTCATGGGTGGTAAGGGATGCATGTGGCAGCGTAAGAGCGTGCCACCTCACCTAATAGTTGGGATTATCAACTACATGGACCATGTGGCATGCAGCACATGGATTTAGGACCTATCAACCAGGGGTGTTGGTTGGTTTTTGCCTATAAATTGTACTAAGGTGGGGGCTAGAAAAGACACCAACTAGATACAACAAGAGAGTCGACACATTGAGAAAATTGCTTGGGGAAGCAATTGTGCTTATTGCTTGTGTGAGTAGGCCAGAGTGTGTTTCCAGCTTAATACCTTGGGGTAGCATTTGTAATCTTTTCTTTGAGGGAATAAAGAAAAGTTGGAAGTCGGTGCTTCCGTAAATTCATTGTGCCTTGTGTCAAAAAGTTTATGTGTACACTACATGTAGATTTGTGTGTTAATCTCAGGTGGCCAAGAGTGCGGTTTATCGAGTAGTTGACTAAGTAGGTGTTTGGTGCTATTGCAGGGCAATCTGCATATCAATAAAAAAAGTCCTGTGACAAATGGTATCAGATCCGATTGTAGCGAAAGATAGCCCAGTTGGTAGAGTCAACTAAGTTGTGGCGAAGGCAGCCCGATTGGTGGAGTCAATCAAGTTGTGGTAAAGGCAACCCAGTTGGTAAAGTCAACTAGGTTATGGCTAAAGGCAACTCGGTTAGTGGAGTCAACCAAGTTGTGGAAAAAGAGGCCAAGGTTAACGAAGGCACGGTTGAAAGGTCATATGTGATTCCAATCTGTCCACACATAGTTGCGTGATTTTTCGAGCACAATGAGAGACAGGACCGCTTAAGGATAAGTTGGCTTGATTGACATACCATAGACTATGGAGAGTATAGTGCAGAAATCAGAGATACGTGAGGCTAAGATCACAACCTTACATGGAATTGTGGAGAAGTTCATGTGTGAGGAGGATGCCAAAGGGGAACAGCCAATGATTGAGACGTGGGAAACACTCAAGTGGGAATTGAAGGGTCAATTCCTACCTTGCAATGCGGGGTGGCTTACAACAGAAAGCCTTTACAAGCTTAAGCATATGGGTTCTACGCGTGAGTACGTGAAGGAATTCAGGTCATTAATGTTGGACATCAAGAACATGTCGGATGAAGACAAGCTTTTCAACTTTATGTCAGGATTGTAGCCTTGGTTGCAAGCAAAGTAGCGTAAGCAAGGGGTAAGAGATTTACCAATTGTAATTGCTGCTGCAGATGGTTTGGTTGACTTCCATTTTGAGGCATTTTTCATGCATGAGAGGAAGAAGCCTGAGGGAAGGAAGAAGGCTAGAGTTTCCAAGGGAGAGAACATGGAAGCTGAGTCCAACAAGGCCAAACAAGGAGATTTGCAGTAAGAGAAAAGCAAGCTTATGGGGTGCTTCATCTGTGACGGGCCTCAGGGACTATCCAAAAAGGAGTGAGCTAAATGCTTTGGTGGCGAAAAGTGAGCCATGGAAGGCCAAAAATGAGGTAATTCCTATGCACATGAGTCCTTTAATATTGAACAACATTTATGGGATGTGTGATTTGATGGGGCTCTTGTATATATGGGTAGTTTTTGATGGACAATCTTTGCACGCTATGTTGGATACGGGGGCTACACACAATTTCCTTTCTTCAAGGAAAGTGGAGAGGTTGGAGTTGTGTCTGGAAAGCTCCTCGTAAGAGGTCAAAGCAGCAAACTCTACAATGCTGGTTTGTGGAACACTATCTACGACTATACGGATTAGCTCGTGGGAGGGGCAGGTGAACTTGACAGTGGTTCCATCGAGCGATTTTGAGCTGATACTGGGATGGAGTTTTTTCTTTAGTACAACGTGTGTTTGATTCCTTATTTGCATACGGTATATATACTGGATCCAGGTAATTTGATAGAAGTGAAAGCCCAATTTTTTACTAGAGGCAGATGTGGAGTAAGGCCATTCTAGTTGGCTAGGCAATTGGAAATGGGTTTTGAAATGGAAGTGGAGTGTTTTTTGATGGCGCATATGGGTTTAATGGAGTGGCTCGAGGTGTTGGCTATCAACGATGCAAATAGGGTGCATCCTGGACTTCTAAACCCTTACCAATTGATTGATATGGCTAATCACTACGATGAGAAGGCTGATGGTGCGATGACCCTCTAACATCAGTTCCTTACCAGTGGCGTATATCCAGGCTAGGGAGTAACGAATGGTGAAATGAGTTGCTGAATGAGTGTATATTCAGCGTAGAGAGCTCATTTGGTGTGTTGGTATCATTGGGATGGATTGTACTAACAAAATGGTGCTTTCATGGGTGAATGCACTAAAGAAATGAAGGCGCGGGTCTTCAATAGCCTTTGGGAAATGATGATAAACTAATGCAGTCAGTTTCGAGGGAATCCATTCATGCGTAGTAAAGGCTGGCAAAGAATAATTCTTGTGGGATAGATTGATTCAAGAAACATGGAGTTTCATGCAATACTACATAACTGCCCGACGGACTAAGGCAGCGGAGTTACTATATGGTGGCGTATCTTCTAAATCCAGAATATGGAGAACCATTGGGGATGTTCATGAGTGAATTTTAGTGGCGCTTTTTCAACACCATAGGGAATGGGTTGAGTAGAGACTGCAAATCATCATCAACTTGAGGGCAAATTGATTGGGAAAGATTGTGCTGTATGAGGATAAACTGCAACAACATCGTGTGGCCGCAGTCACATGAGAGAATTGGGTTCGGGTGACTTGATGCAGCACATTATAGTGCAGCAGCGAGGAGAGCAGCTAGCACACCAAGGCCTAATTCTAAAATGGACAACTAGGGGTGGCTGTCAAATTGTTAGAGTTTTGGTTAAAGCTACAAACTGAGGTTAATCGTGTGAGTTCCTAATGCCTTCAGAGACTTGGTTGATTGGGTGGGCACTAATAAACCAAGGAGCTCCTACTATTTTCACGAGACAGTAGGACAAGGATGCGGGCGAGATCCTTGATCACTACAGCTGGGAGAGTTAGAGAAGGGGAATATCTAATTCCAAGGCAGTAGCACGTGGGATTGCTATTTGGGAGAGGAAAATCACATGATGATGAAACGTGCAGAGGGCAACAACAACATCCTTTCGACGAGGACGTCGGGCTTTTCTGGTGGGGGTGGTTTGTTACACCCTTAATATTTGCATATTGCTGGCATTGCCAAGGCTTGGATGGGGCAGCAGTGGTGCATGCCAACGAGAAGCGCACGGGTGAGCGCTTAAGCAAGGTGCAGAGATGTTGCGTGGCATGAGAAGAGGCATTGATGAGCGAGGGTAAGCGCAAGGCAATGTGAACGCTAAAACAGAGGGATGTGTAACACAACAAAGCAATAAGCACACACGAGTAGCAGGCGTAGTGTAGTGCGCGCATGGAGATGGGCATGGCACAGTGGGATAACACTCACGCATGGGTAGCGAGCGTGATGTGTGGAGCGCACACAAAAGTTAGGCACGACATAGCGATGCAACGCGCACGTTGGATAACGTAGTGCAACAGCACTAGCATATGCACTCATGCGGGCTGGGACGCTTACGAGGCAGCAGGCACGCGCACAGGTAGCACGCAACAATGCAGCTAAATAGCGCATGGCATCGGGCAACATGGCACGTAGTAGTGGTTCATGGTGCAACTTGGTAGTGTTAGTGGGCATCAATCATGGCACATGTCCAGGAGGATATTGACTCCTAAAATTAAGGAAGTAGTGTGCAAAATGGGCTAGAAGGCATTTCCTAAAGTGTAGGAAGTGG
Organism: Boswellia sacra; assembly: GCA_013180625.2. Lineage (NCBI taxonomy): Eukaryota > Viridiplantae > Streptophyta > Magnoliopsida > Sapindales > Burseraceae > Boswellia > Boswellia sacra. The sequence goes on from SNVD02011059.1 coordinate 26,750, forward strand.
CAGCACAAATGGTGGATTGCACTTCTCCACTAACTTGGTGGTTGAGTGGACTCAACCATGTCCCTAAAATGTAGGAGCGGAAATGGGAAGTGGCTTGAGGAAGTTACTCCCATGTTCCAGGCCATGATCTCCACTCATGGGTAGTGGGGGATGCAAGTGGCAGCGTAGGAGCGTGCCATCTCACCTAGTAGTTGGGGTTGTCAACAACATGGATCATGTGGCATGCAGCACATGGATTTAGGACCTATCAACCAGGGGAGTTGGTTGGTTTTTGCCTATAAATTGTACCAAGGGTGGAGGCTGGAAAAGACACCAACTAGATACAACAAGAGAGTATACGCATTGAGAGAATTGCTTGGGGAAGCAATTGTGCTTGTAGCTTGTGTAAGTACGCTAGAGTGTGTTTCCAGCTCAATACCTTGGGGCGGCATTTGTAATCTTTTCTTTGAGGGAATAAAGAAAAGTTAGAAGTCGGTGCTTCCGTAAATTCATTGTGCCTTGTGTCAAAAATTTGTGTGTGCACTACATGCAGATTTGTGTGTTAACCTCGGGTGGCCAAGAGTGCGGTTTATCGAATAGCTGGCTAAGTAGGTACTTAGCGCTATCGCAGGGCAATCCGTATATCAATAAAAAAGTCTTGTGACAGTAGTCATGGCGATAGTCTCGTCCATACGCCCCTTACAAAATGATACAAATTAACTCCCGTTAGAACATAAGCTCATTAGAAAACAATATTTTAATTTTTAGAAGGTCCATAAATTGCTAACTAATTAAGTATTAATGTATGCAGAATTAGTTTTCACCCCAGGTAAGATACATATTTGTACCGTACGTGAACAAATAATCAAATCGATTTTATAATTATGCATGAGAAATTTGAACATGCATGCCAAATAGCTTCATTTCAATTAGGTATTATTATTTGGACAAATAGCAATCGAAACTTGAAAAAATTTAGGGGACTTTCTATATCAATTACCTAACCAGCCGGAAACTAGAAGTAGGCATATAATTGCTGGGTTTGACCTCCACATTTCACTTACAACCTGGCCATGTCGGAAAAAAAAAAAAGAGACACATTAAAATGTCATTCTCGGTTCTTATTAAATATATCTTAGTCTAGGTTTTTGAAATATACATAGTATATATGTTTTAATCTTAAAATTCAATATTTTATATAAATATAAAATATCTTATAAAATTTTATTTATTTGTTGATTTATTCTTCCTCAACATGATCATAAATTCCTTCGACTGTTGACTCCACCTACCAGTACACGTATGATTCACATATTTTCTACCCATTAATTTTCTCTTGATTAGTAAATTTGTTATTAAACTTTGTTGCACTGATCTTTATATAATTTTGATCTGATTTGAAAAAAAAAAAATAGCAACATATTAAGCATCACTATTTTCATGCTGTCAATAATGTCCAATAAACTTTAGTTACTATAGAAATTAACAAAAACATTAGATGATAATTCAATAATGTAAGCAAATTTAATTGAATAAGTAATTATTTTCTGTTAACTGATTTGTGTGCTCTAAATCAATCAATAAAATAGTCCTTCTTGTTCAAGATGTGCAAGCACATATGTACATGTTTGTTTTGAGTCTGAAACCTATATAATTAAAGGGAAAATCTATATATCATTTAACAGACGATGAATGAATAATATAATCACATAATAATATTATTATTATAACTTACCATTAATGTTACATATATATAAGGAATAACATTCCCATAACTTTTAATCAAACTCACTCATATAATATATATATAAATTGATGAGTAATAATATATCATGTTGTCATCGAAATTGTCATAACTGAATCTGATGCACTCTATATAAATTTTGACATGGAAAACTAGTGGTAAATGACTACTTTAATGCTTTGAAAATTTGACTGAGTAAAATATTGAAGACTTCTTCGTCTTCCATTTTTCAATTTAGTTTTTTATGCCACTTGACCTATTCAAAATTTATTGTTTAAGTCAAGGACATAATAATAATATTAAAAAGGTGAGTGACAGTTTCCACCTAGAGTAATTTTATGCTCGAGCCCCTTCCATCGTCAAATCAAATAATTATAAAAAAGGATAAACATCATCAATGATCTCAAATTAAGGGCTACAGTCAAAAATAACTCTAGAGTTTAATTAAATATCAGTGATGTACCATCTCTAGACAAAGATTGTTAATGTTAATAGCACAATGGTACATTTGTAATAAAAATTAAAAAAAGAAAAAAGAAAAAACCCTCACCAACTAATAATAGCCTTCAAATCACCAAAACCGTTAAATTTTAATAATTAAAAACAAAATAATAAAGGTAATAAGTTCTAAGTTTTACCAATAATAAATAAAAAAATTGAAAAAATTGATGAGAAATTAAAACCTATTAATTAAGCCTAACACTAACAAATTTGAAATCAAAATCTGAAAATAACAAAATTATTGTTAATATTTAAAAAATAAGGATAGATAAATATATATCGTATAGATTTCATCAAAAGAGCGAATCTAGTTCTGACTAATCCCTCATATATAGTACGAATTGCATTGCGGCTCCTTATAAAAATTTTAATTGAGGATCCCTTTGAGTTTGAGATTGTTGTTTGGTTCAAGTGGCAAGGGTGGTCCAAGAAGAAGTTGGTAAGGCCACGATGAAGTTATGGGTTCGACTGTCCACAATGGCCTTTCGTAATGAGGTAAGTGAGAGACCATGACAGCGGGTTGTGGTCGCACGTTAATCTCCTCCGAGGATTAGTTGTGGTGCGCATAAGCTGGCTCGAACACCTCGGTTACAAAAAAAGAAATGCTATAAAATTACCCTCGTGGACCTTCTAGCTAGTTTTCAAAGAGCGAGCTGCCCTTGAGCTTAGGAAAGTGTTTAAATGCATTAAAAATGGAATAAAAGGTAGATTTGAATTTTAGGGAAAAATGCTCTCAGCTCAACTAAGGCAGCTGAGCTTCGTTTTCTATTTATATTGAAAGAGAAAGGGATTACATTGATGATGCCATGTGTCCTATATCAATGGTACAAGATCAACAGCCAATAACATCATTTCATATGGCCCCTTACTAGAAGCTAGTAGAAGGTAGAGCAAACAATTCAACCAATTTTGCTTAAGGACGTAAAACATAGGATAAACAGACTTAATTAACTTAGTAAAAGACTTAACAGGAATTAACAGAAATAACAGATAGTGAGCTAAGGTGTCCAGATGATTGCCCAACAAGGTAGTCCAGTGAGCTTCAATGAGCTATCTTAAATCCCCCTTCAAACTGGAGGGTAATTCACTTACTCCCAGTTTGTTTCAAAATTGCTAGAATTGAGGAGCTGCAATAGGTTTGGTGAGGTGATCTACAAGCTGATCACGTGATGGTGCACACCTAACCTCAAGTTGCTTCTGCAAGACTTTGTCTTGAACAAAATGCACATTGATCTCTATATGCTTTGTTCTAGCATGGTATACAGGGTTTGATGCTAAGGCACTTGCACTTGTATTATCACACCAGGTAATTGGACACTGTAGGGATTGACAATGAAGTTCAGAGAGAAGAGATTGCAGCCATGTAATTTCTGCAGAAACTTGAGCTAAAGCACGATATTCTGACTCAGTGCTTGATTGTGATACAACAGGTTGTTTTTTCGATTGCGAGGAGACTAAGGTATCCCCCAGAAAGATGTAGTATCCTCCAATTGACCTTCTGTCCTCTAAGATGCAAGCCCAATGAACATCAGAGAAACCAGTGATGAGGGTGCTGTCACTCGGTTTGATATGCAGACCACATAGTTCAGTTCCTTTTAGATACCTCAATATTCTTTTGACTCCTTGCCAATGGTGCATTAAAGGAGACTGTAGGAATTGACCGAGTTTGTTAACAATATAGGCTATGTTAGGCCTTGTCTATGTGAGGTATTGTAGGGCACCAACTGTGCTTCTGTAAAGTGTGGTGTCTGGAAAGTGTTCAGAGGCTTCAATTGATTTGCTTTGCTTATAGCGGCAGGGGTTGTGCAAGGTTTCAAGTGCTCTAATTTCAACCTTCTGATTAAGTTAGATATGTACTTTGACTGATTTAAGGACATCCCTGTTAAGTCTCTTCTCACCTCTACTCCAAGAAAGTAATGTAATTCACCAAGATCCTTGAGAGCATAGAGCTTGTTTAGGCTTCCAATCTTTAAGTGTTTCGTCGGCGAAGCAACCCGAGGACAGATTTTCAACGTGCTTGGAGAGCATGTTGATAATTTAAGACACCAGTGTGAGAATTAGGATGTCCTTCTCCTTGAAGATGAAAAGAGATGAGTCTGATTTAAAGTTGATGAAGCCCCAATCTAAGAGAGTGCTCTTCAATTTTTCAAACCAGGCTCTTAGGGCCTGTTTAAGACCATATAAATCTTTGTGAAGTTTGCAGATGTGGGAGGGTTTAAAAGAGTCAATATATCCTTCTGGGTGGACCATGTACACTGATTCTTCTAACCTTCCATTAAGGAAGGCATTGTTGATATCCAATTGCCTTATTGACCAACCTTTAGAGACTGCCAAGGTGAGAATAACTCTGATTATCCCAGCCTTTACCATAGGATTGTATGTCTCAGTGTAGTCAATTCCAAGGGGAATCCCTTGGCCAACACTCTGGCTTTATGCCTACAAACAGTGCTATCACTATTTAATTTTAGCTTGAACACCCATCTATTTCCCACTAAACTATAGTTACCCGAGTATGGAACTAGTGTCTAGGTTTTGTTCCTAACTATTGCTTCAAATTCTGAATCCATTGCTTTTCTACAGGAGCTTGATTTCATGGCTTCAGAGACTGAATTTGGTTCTCAATTTCTTCATATTGTTTACTAATGTTGTAAACTTGGAGCTTAAAGATGCCTCTTTTGGACCTTGTGATCATTGGGTGGTGAGGAACATTTGGATTGATGATAGGTTGATTGACAGGTGAGCTGTTAGGTTCTCGTCTAATGGATTCACTCATTTGAGAGGGTGATAAAGTGTTTGAGGGAATTGGTGAGTGATTTGGAGAGGTTCTTGGTCACTGATCTGGGTAAGTATTTGAGGTGTTTTTATCTGTGTTTTTCTTTGGGGTGAGATTTTGATCAGTTTTAGTTATAGCAGGGGAGTCTTGAGATGTGTCTCTATTCTGAATGTCACAAGTCTCAAATCCGTCAAATTTATTTTCTTTGCTCGACCATCTATTTAGAATTGGAAGCAAGACACTAGAGGATGGACTAAGTGATTGAATAGTGGAAGAATTATTTTTGACATTTAAGAATCCTTGTTTGAATGGGAATTCTAACTCATTAAATATGACATGTCTAGAGATGTGAATTCTGCCTGTGGAACTTAGACACTTAAATCCCTTATGATGGTCACTATAACCAAAAAGACACATTTGGTCGAATGGTATTGAAACTTATGATTTTAATAAGGCCTTAGACAAGGAAAACAAGTACAATCAAAGGTTTTAAGTGATTGATAATCAGGGAGTTGATTGAACAATTTCTTCCAAGGGGAAAAGCAACCAAGAGTTAGTGTTGAAAGCTTACTAATCACCCAAACAGCTGCGTGGAAAGCTTCCCACCAGTATTTTAAGGGCATGCTAGCTTGCGCCAACAATGTGAGTCCCATTTCTACAATATGCCTGTGCTTCCTTTCAGCTTTCCCTCACTATTCATGAGTGTAAGGACAAGCAACTCTAAGATCGATTCCATTTAATTTTAAAAAGTCAGTAAACACCCTATATTGACCTCCCCAATCATATTGGAATCCTTTGATTTGAGTTTCAAATTTTCTCTCAACATAGGTTTTGAAGTGTTTGAAAACTAAAAGGGCTTCAGACTTGTTTTTCAATGGATAGATCCAAGTAAATCAACTAAAATCATCTATAAAGTGTATGTATTACTTAAAGCCTGAGCTTAAGTTCACATAAGCAGGGCCCCAAAGATCAATATGAATTAGCTCAAGGACCTGTTTTGTTTTGTTGAGAGAGGTTTTGAAAGGGAGAGCATGTGATTTCCTCAATTGACAATCATCACAAAATTCAAGAATTTTATTGCTATGAGAGAATTCATTACATGCTTTCAGAATTTGATTAAGAATTCTAATGGAGGGGTGACCAAGTCTTCTATGCCAAACCTTAAGTCTTTCCTTAATTGGCATGGTGTTTGAGACTAAAGCATTTGGACAACAAAGACTTATTACATTTGTGGACATTGACTCAAACAAAGATTTAACTAAGAATTGTTAATAAACAAATTCAGGAGACACACAGGACTTGTTGATAGGATTCACAGTAGCAACAAAGTTCTTAAATTGTTTATTTCTTCCATGGATTCTTGAGTGAGACTTGAAGGATTTTCTGAGACTTTGAGGACAAATTTGATAGAGCACATCTCTAGTTCTCCCTTGTAGTAGAATTTGTTGAGTATGTTTGTCCCTCACAAGGCAAAATTTTGGGTGAAATTCAACAAAAACATCATTATCTGCAGTAAGTTTGGAAATGCTCAAGAGATTCTTGGTTATCTTAGGCACACACAACACGATTTTCAAATTTAGCATGGTATTGTAGGTAGCTATTTTAAAGTATCCTACATGAGAAATGCACAATTTATTTCCATCTCCTACAGAGAGTTTTTGCTTACCACAGTACTCACTCCTGGAGGTTAGCATATCAAATTGAGGTGTCAAATGATTTGTGGCCCCACTGTCTGCGTACCAGCTTCCATTAGTAACAATTTCAGTTGTGGCAAATGGAGTCTGCTGAGGTGGATTTTGTGAGGCAAAGAAGGCTTGTTGAGGCTGATTCTGCCTTATGAATCCAGAAAATCCCTACCTATTATTGTTGTTTCTTCCTTGATTTATTGGTCTCATATAGCTCAGGTCTGTTCTATAGAAACAGATTGAAGCTGGATGGCCAATCTTGCTACAGATTTGGCAAATTGGCCTTGATTCCACGTCCTCTACCTCTTTGGTTACCATTATTTGTGCCTTTTTCAAAGTTTTGATTAGGATTCTTGGAGTTGTTGCCTTGTTGTGACATATCACGTTTGACATTTTGTCTTCCAACAACAATATTTGCTAATACTTGGTTGAGGCTAAGATTGGTGAAACTGTTCAGCCTTTCCAACCGATTCTCAAAGTTAAGAAGAGTAGCTTGGAGACCTGCTAGGAAATGTTGTCTTTGCTTTGAATCTAAACAATAATGGGCGTATAGTCAGCATCTAACACGAGAGTGATAAATGAGATTAGGTCATTCATCTCTATGGGACATCTTGCCACAACCAAGTTGTTCGAAATTTTTTTCATAGTTGCCAAGTAATCACTCATCTTCATTGACCCTTTCTTGGTGGTTTGAAGATCAAATCTAAGATTTGAGATTTTGGACTTGTTTTTTATTCCATAATACTCCTCCAGTGCTTTCCATAGTTTGTGAGAAGTAGGTTGGCCTATAACTTGAGCAGCAACTTCACTGGTGATTGAGCTGAGAAGCCATCCCATTAGTAAGCTATCGGTAGTAACCCATTCTTAATATTCTAGGTTTGGAATGAGTTGGGAGCTAGTTTCATCTTCACCAAGAGTAGTTGTTGGAATAAATTCTGTAGGACAAGCTTTAGAGCCTAGGACAAAGCCATCAAGTTTGTAACCTCTCAAAGTGAGTAGAATCATGGCTTTCCAGATGGTGATATTATCGTCATCGAGTTTGATAGGGACAGACTGATTCAGAGTATTTCCAAAGAGTGAGCTCCCATGGAAAGAAATTAAACGAGATGAGGAGTTTCAGTCACCATTAGAGTGACCTTTATCCACTGAACTAGCAGATATGGCGTAGGCTTTGAATGGCTTTGATACTAATGTGTTTGAAACTAGCAAGTATACTAGTCGCACAAGTAATAAAGTGATAAGTAGATATCGTTCCCAGGAGGATTGATTCTAATTGAATTTGTTATTCAAAAGCAACAACAGAATAAATGGGGGATTTTGTTGATGGATTAACTAAATGAAATATTAATGTAAATGCATAATAACACAACATAAAGTAAAATGGAGTGAAAAATCAATGAGAGACACTTGGTTAAGGGTTCTTTCTCTGCCACAAGATATGAATTTGTAAATTAACATAGAATTGTAATCCAATTACAGCATTGAAGTTATCAACCGTAGATAACAACAAGCTCTGTTATCCCAATCTTTCCTTACTTTGTTGTTAAATAAAACAGGCTCTTTATTTAATCTCTATCCATCAAACAACCTAGAACAAGCTCTCTAAATTTAATTCAATGGATGCATTACGAAAAGGAAGACAGGTTGATCTAAGCAATAAACACACAAGCTCGGATTATTTAACTTAGGTTATATTCTCCAATTGCAATCTCTGATCACAATTTGCTACTAATGATTGAAAATTCAAGACAATTACGGATCAAGATTTATAATCTAGCAATAGACAACAACTAGATTATATTCAGTTGGCCACTCCAAATACAATCAGCAAGCAATCATAAGCATTAGATATGGGAAAATACAAGCAACTTCAATTAGAGAATTGGATAACAACTTCTTGCACAATCAACTCACAAAAACCATATCAAGGGCTTTTGAAATCACCCTCAACCAATTCAGATTCAGTTACACATGTTTAAGAACGTGGAAAATACAATACAACATGTAGACATTCCAGAAAATGAAAGGGAAGGGAAAAACTTAGCAAATTTGATGAAAATCTCTTAGGATTATTGTTCTTCCTCTTTCCAAGCCTTCTTTCTCCTTCAAGAACTCCAGGAGATGAGAGAATTCCAGAGATGCAGCCTCCCCAGTTGTTTCCCCCTCTTCAAGTTATTCAAATAAAACCCTAAAATGTGTTTATATACTTTGCTACAGTAACCTGCTACAGTGTCCCGTATTATACATGCTACAGTGATTTGTGGAATTACATTTCTACACTTCTCACACTGTTTTGATTATAACTTTTGGTACACTAAATGGATTCATGAACCGTAAATTTTCTCTAGAAAATAGACTTCGAGAGCTTTCCAACGGTATATAACATGTTATCCGGTTCATTGTATATGAATACAATTAAATCCGAGAAGATGGTTGACTAGCAGAGGTGAAAATGAATGGTTTTACTTCACTTTGGTGCAAATTCCTCCAAAAACTCCTACAAACATCAAAACCACACAAAAACATAAAAATACCAGGAATATAGCAAAGAAACATGGACGAATTGATATGAAAATGATATATAAATAGACACTTATCAAATTCCCCCACACTTAAACTTTGCTAGTCCTCGAGCAAATATAACGATATGAACAAAACTAAACCGAAACAGAATCAAAGAAAAATTAAAACACACAAATGCTTCAACTTGCAAATAGGCCTCAAAGATTGTACTTAATTATAACCCTAGGAAAACTTCAAAATAATGCACTTGATCAAGAATTTCATCTCAAAGATTAGTTTCGCTTCACTTCAATTCCTCAAGTGTGTGTGTAGAGCTATTCTCACCTAATCACTTGTAACCCGAATGAGTTTATGCATAAAAATTAATCATATTTAATGTTGAAGATGTGTATATAAATGAACTCCATAGGCCTGCTTTTCAAGTCACTCTCCACTAATGTAGACATGCACAACACCAAAGATCAAGTAGGACTTTATTAAGCTTGTAACGTTTGGCTTGGGTGAAGGTATGATAAAGGATAATAATTTGGCTCAAATCACCCCCAAACACATAAATCATTCAAGACTATGTAGAGCTCAACCCTATAACACAACTTCATTTCAATTCACCAGGTTACTCCCCCAAACTTATTTAGAACACTCAATCTTTTCTTTTTTTTTCTTTTTTGCAGAAAACAAAAGAAGACTACACCCCCACACTTTGTTATTTCATTCTTTTTAAGAACACCCAAGGGTATAGATCTCTTTTTCTTCTATTTTTTTTTAACTGCAATTCCCTTCCCCCACACTTAAACAACACATTGTCCTCAATGTTTAAGTACGTGGAAGATAAGTACAAATTATTTTTTTCTTTTTTTTTACAAACATAATAAAACTCACTTGCATTGCTCATGGCACAATCCAACCTCCTCTAACTTCCCAAAACTAGAACATAATTCAAAATGTCATCGTGAATGATCTACATGCTCATAGGTAAGGGACAAACTGTTTGGAAAAAAAAATTCATTTGAGGTTAGGAAATCTTTTTAGTGAGTTAACAAAAAAAAAAGCTTACAAAGGCTCAAAGGGGTAACTAGGGATCAATTTTAATAAAGGTTGGCTATTAAGGCTCAAACGGTCCAAAGATAGCCTAAATCATTTCCCTAATGTTGCACAGTCTAGGATTTCGCCTCGAGTGACCCATCAAACAAGTTCTAGAATTCATTGAAATCTGGAGAAACACTTAAATTACATAAACTTTCTCTAAGTAAACAAATAACTCAGTGATAATGGCTCGGTGCTCAATTTTGTGCAAGGAATCAAAGTAAAGCAAAAACTAATTAACATTTCAAGCACAAAGATCCATGCATCATTTATCATTTTCCAAGAGTTATTCTTAATTCAATCATTATCTTATCATCGACCCACAAAATGCAAAAAAAGAGGTACGTGGCGTTGTTACACCTGAGTCAAGATTGTATATTTCAACAATCCTTAGGACCAGTAGCCCGCAGACTTAAGGTTTCCAGCCTATATACCTTTATTATGAAAGAACAAAAACAAGAAACAAGACACTTCAAACAACATGAAATAAACAAACTACAGATTTATTTAGAGAGAATGCGTTTCAAGGGTTAAAGAAACCCCATATTCTGCCATTCTCAAGTTTTTTTCCACAAATTTTTTTTGAATCGAAACTGATAAAGACAAAAACACATAACAACTCTAAATTACATAAAACTAAACTTACTCATAAAATAACAAAGTCCAACAAGTCAACAAACAAAAACAATTCAGTTAGAATGGGTCTAAAAAGTTTAGAAGTTATCCTCCTTATTCAGTCATTATGGATTAAACAAATCCAGAATGCGTTTCAAGAGAACTTGAACTTTTTAAGCCACCACTCTAAAAGGCAAGATTATAAAATATTACCTGGAACGAAAGAAATTATTGACCTAGATATGGCAACCCAAGAGGGGGGTGAATTGGGTTTTTATTTATCAAAACGGATTTGTAAAACTTTTCTTGAAAGATCAAAATTAGTTTACTCTTTCTTTGAGAATAAAGGTGAAGAAGATGAAAATAGAAGTTGTCTAAGATGCAATCAAGAGAATAGCAATAATAAACAATCACAAGTGTAAGTAAATGTAAAAAGGATAGGGATAGAGAGAGTGCAAACTCAATTTACGTGGTTCGGCAAACCTTGCCTACGTCCACGGGCTCCTAGCTCCACGAGCTAAGCTTTCCACTAAGTTATAGAAATCTTTACAACTTGCTTGATGAACAACCTCACCAAGACTTTTTCTTCAACCCTTGATAACACCACACCAAGAGTTCTTCTTGATGAACAACCTCACCAAGGCAACTTCCTTCAACTCTTGATAACACCACACCAAGAGTTCTTCTTGATGAAAAACCTCACCAAGGCAACTTTCTTCAACTCTTGATAACACCACACCAAGAGTTCTTCTTGATGAACAACCTCACAATGGCAACTTCCTTCAACTCTTGATAACACCACACCAAGAGTTCTTCTTGATGAACAACCTCACCAAGGCAACTTCCTTCAACTCTTGATAACACCACACCAAGAGTTCTTCTTGATGAACAAACTCACCAAGGAAAGAGTTCTCACTCTCACCACAATACAAGAACAAAGAAAATTTTTGCAACAAAAGTACAACTCTCTTCAAAGAGTAGATAAAGAATATAAAAGCTCTCTAGACTTGATATTTCTTTTTTTATTTTGCTTGATAGATGCTTCTCTTGCTCTTCTCTTTCTCTTGTTGAATGCATGGGAGAAGGGCTCCTTTTATAGGCAAATGAGATGAACTTAATCAAGTGAAGACACCAACTCCAAATTTTCTGCCTACTTTAAAAACTGTACTCTTGTCTACCATTTTTGTTAATGTTCCGTTTGAAATTTGAAAATATGTAAAACATAAAAGATCTGGAAAATTGAATAAGATTTCCAACGCATTAAGAACCAAGTCATTTGGATATATCTAGCTCAAGATAAGGCCAAAACACCATTCGGTGCTCATGTGACTTGATTTTTCTTCCTTGTGTCAGTCCACCGAATTGAATGATAATTCTGTCAGCCTTCCGTTTGAAATTTGAATTTCTTCAAAACATAAAAGATCTGAATATTTGAATAAAATTTCCAAAACATTAAGAGTCAAAGCATTTGGATATCTCTATCTTAAGATATGGACAAAAAATTTTTTGATGCTCATATGAGTTGATTTTTCTTCTCTGTGTCAGTCCACCGAATTGCATGTCAATTATGTCGGCCTTCCATTTGAAATTTGAATTTCTTCAAAACATATGAAATGTGCCTCATTAAGTCATATTTATAATGCCAAAAGAATCAAGTCATTTTGATATTTCTAGCTCAAGATATGTCCAAAAGAGTATTTGGTGCTCATGTCAGCTGCTTCCATTTGTCTTTCAACTTGCATGATGATTTGGATAACCTTGCACTTGAAATTTGAATTTCTTTAACACATATGAAATGTTATAAATTGAGTAAGATTTCCAAAGGATCAAGAATCACGTCATTTGGACATTTATAGAGATATATATAACCAATTGATTGAACATTGCTCATGTGTCACATTCCTTGAGTCAAATCTTGTTCTTAAACTTTGGTGCCTTACATGTAGTCTTCTCCTTAGCTTCAACACTTCATTTTAATAAGCCTCTTGATTTTATAATTATTTCAATGATCTTACTCTTACACTAAATAAATATGCTAGTAAATCTCAATTAATCAATGTGTATTGTTATCATCAAAATTATCATGCAGCCTTAGGGCTAACAATCTCCCCTTTTTTGATGATGACAAACCATTGATTGCTTTAAAATAATATTTAAATCAAAAATGAAAATAAAATCAAGAATAAACAAAAATATGGCACTTGTTAAGAATGTAAATAAGCAATCCAACCATTTCTCCCCCTTTTGTTATCGTCAAAAAGATGTAATCAAATTAACTACTCCCCCTAAATATATTCTCCCCCTTAACATATGCTTTCATTCAAAGATTATCATATAAAAGAAAAATTAAGACATATCCAACATACCTAATTCTCTTCTAATTATGCAAAATCTATCTTGACTAAGGGGTTTAGTAAATATATCGGTTAATTGTTTATCGGTGGGAATAAATTTTAAAGAAATATTACCTTTTTGCACATGATCTCTAATAAAATGATGTCTAATCTCTATATGCTTAGTCCTAGAGTGTTGTATTAGATTTTTTGAAATGTTGATGGCACTTGTATTGTCACATTTGATGGGAATATGATCAAATACCACACCATAATTTTTTAAAATTTGTTTCATCCAAAGAGATTGTGCACAACAACTTCCTACTGCAATATACTCGACTTCCGCGGTTGATAAGGCAACAGAATTTTTTTTTCTACTAAACCATGAGACTAATGCATGTCCTAGAAAATGGCAAGAGCCACTAGTGCTCTTTCTATCAAGAAGACTTCCAGCAAAGTCCGCATCGGAATAATTAATTAGATCAAAATTATCACACTTAGGATACCATAGACCTAGATTTATGGTTCCAAGAAGATATCTAAATATCCTTTTGACAGCCTTAAGGTGAGATTCCTTTTGGACAAGATTAAAATCTAGCACACATACACACACTAAACATAATATCAGGTCTACTAGCAGTTAAATACAAAAGAGAGCCAATCATACCTCGATATTTTGTTACCTCAACATCTTTTCCTTTCTCATCTTTGTCAAGCTTGGTTAATGTACCTATAAGTGTGTTATATGTCCTTGAATTATCCATGCCAAACTTCTTGAGAAGATCTATTGTGTATTTAGCTTGATTAATGAAGGTCCCATCTATTGATTGCTTGATTTAAAGTCCAAGGAAGAAATTTAATTCTCCTATTAAGCTCATTTCAAATTCTTGTTGCATGCACTTGGAAAATTCCTCACACATAGAGACAGTAGTAGCACCAAATATAATATCATCAACATAGATTTGAACAATTAATAAATCATCATTTTTTGGTTTAACAAAAAGAGTAGTATCAACTTTTTTCATTTCGAAACCATTATCAATGAGAAATTTGCTCAATCTATCATACCATGCTCTTGGTGCTTGTTTCAATCCATAAAGTGCCTTTTTGAGTTTGAAAACATGGTTTGGAAAATCATGATTTTGAAAACCAAGAGGTTGTTCTACATATACTTCCTCCATAATGTAACCATTTAAAAATGCACTTTTGACATCCATTTGATATAATGTAAAATTTTTATAACATGCAAATGCACACAACATTCTAATTGATTCTAATCTAGCAACCGGTGCAAAGGTTTCCTCATAATCAATACCTTCTTCTTGATTGTATCCTTGAACAACAAGTCTAGCTTTGTTTCTAATAATGGTGCCATTTTCATCTACTTTATTTCTAAAAATCCATTTAGTGCTTATAATAGAATGATTTTTAGGTCTAGGAACTAATTCCCAAACTTGATTTCTCTCAAATTGATTCAATTCTTCTTGCATAGCCAAAATCCAACTTTCGTCATTTTCGGCTTCCTTAAAAGATTTTGGTTCAAATTGAGAGACAAAAGCAAAATGATTACAAAAGTTCTTAATAGAAGATCTAGTTTTCATACTTTGTGATGGTTCACCAATAATGAGATCTTTAAGGTGAGCTTTTGCATACCTCCATTCCTTTGGTAATTCTTGGGAAGAATCATTTACTTCGTTAAGCGTTTCTTGTTGAAGTTGTAATTCATCTTGGCTTTTTTCATCAAGCCTTGATTCCTTGATTTGCCTTTCTTCCTCAACAATATCATCATCTAAATTCTTTGAAGAAATCACATTAGTTTCATCAAATTCAACATGCATAGATTCTTCAATATTAAGAGTCTTTTTGTTAAAAACTTTATATGGTTTACTATGGTTGGAGTAGCCAACAAAAATTTCAACATCGATTTTGCATCAAATTTTCCAAGGTTATCCTTGATGTTTAAAATAAAACATTTACATTCAAAAACTTTAAAAAATCTAATGTTGGGTTTTCTTCATTTCCAAAGTTCATAAGGAGTTTTCTTTATTAAAGGTTTAATATAGACTCTATTGATTATAAAGCATGCGGTATTAACGGCTTCGGCCCAAAAATATTTTGGTAAATTATTTTCAAGTAACATGGTCCTAGCAATTTCTTGGATAGTCCTATTTTTCTTCTCAACAACACCATTTTGTTGTGGAGTTCTAGATGCGAAAAAATTATGCTCAAAACCATTTTCATTACAAAGATTTTCAAATGCAACATTGTCTACTTCACCACCATGATCACTCCTACTGCACACAATAGAATACCGTTTTTTATTTTGGACTCTTTTTGTAAATTTTGAAAAAACTTGTGTGGCCTCATTTTTAGTTTTCAAGAATAACACCCAAGTGAATCTTGAATAATCATCCACAATAACAAAAACATAATTCTTTCCACCAAGGCTTTGAGTTCTTGATGGTCCAAATAAATTCAAATGAAGTAATTGTAGAGATTTATTTGTTAAAATAAATTTCTTTTGTTTAAAAGAAGTTTTCACTTGTTTTCCAAATTGACAAGCATCACAAATCTTATCCTATTCAAATTTTATTTTTGGAAGACCATCAACTAAATCATTTTTAGAAATTTTTGAAATTGTGTCCATGCTAGCATGACCTAGCCTTCCATGCCATAACCAAGCATCATGATTAACAATAAAACACTTTTCTACATGATCATTAACATCAATATCAATTGTATAGATATTACCACATCTATTACCAACAAATAATGTCTTATTGTTCCTAACATCCTTAATCACACATCTATTATGCTCAAAAGTAACAAAATATCCCTTATCACACAATTAATTAATGCTAATCAAATCATGTTTCAAACCATTAACAAGCAAAATATTTTCAATAATAAGTGAAGAAGGGTTACCAATATCACTATGTTCGATTACCCTTTCTTTGGCATTATCATCGAAGGTCACACATCCTCCTTTCTTCATAATTAATCTTGAGAACTTGGAGGCATCTCCGGTCATATGCCTTGAGCATCCACTATCTAAGTACCACTTGTATTTGCCACTCCTTTGTTTCTACAATCAACATTAAAAGAGCGATTTTTTGGTACCCAAATGTTCTTGGGTCCTTGGGGGTTAGTTATGGTCATTTTTGGAATCCATATTTGTTTCAAATTAGGATTTCTCTTAATGTAATAAGAATACATTTTGTGTCCTTTTCTTCCACAATAATTACATGAATGATTAGGATTATTCCTAGAAAATGCATGAACAAAATAGTTTTTAAAATACTTTTGATTTTTATGACTTTTATATCCTAACCCTCTTTTATCAACAACACATCTTTTGTTTTGTAACATAGAATTCAAATTATTTGTGCTTTTTGTAAAACTATCAACAATATTTCTTAAGTCATTATTTTTCTTTTTCAAAATAACATTTTCTTTCTCTAATTTATCAAAATCCTTTTGTTTTAAAATCTCATTTTCAGTTTTTAATAAATGTATTTGATTTTCTAAACTTTCAAAATCTTTTTGCCTTAAAATTTCATTTTCATTTTCTAAACTTTCATTTGTTTCTAAGAACTCTTCTAATTGTGTTAACATGATTTTTGACTTCTTTTTGAAAGCATTGACTTTTGAATTTTGTTTATCAACTTGCACATGTAAATTTTGGAATGCTTCAAGTAATTCATCATATGAGAGCTTAGGATCATGGTTTAGAATACTTATCTCATTTTCTCTTAAAGCCATGAAGCACATGTTTGCCACTTTGCAATCTTCTTCATTCTCCTTCAAGGTGATTTCATGAATCATGATAGAACCCATAAGTTCTTCTAATGGTAGTTTGGTGAGGTCCTTTGCTTCTTGAATTGCCGTCACTTTTGGCTCCCAAGATTTTGGTAGACACCTAAGAATCTTTCTCACCATTTCAACATTAGAATAAGATTTACCAAGAGATTTTAAACCATTGACAATATCCGTAAATCTAGTACACATTTCAAAAATTGATTCATCCGATTTCATCTTAAAAAGCTCATAATTATGAACTAGCATACTAATCTTGGATTCTTTAACTTGACTAGTTCCTTCATGAGTTACTTCAAGTGTGTGCCATATTTCTTGTGCCGTAGAACAAGTAGATATTCTATTAAACTCATTTCTATCTAGAGCATAATATAACACATTCATAGCTTAGCATTCAAACTCAATTTCTTTTTATCATCTTCACTAAACTTTTTAGGTTCTTTAAGCATGCATTCCCCATTTTCAATTTTGGTAGGAACAAAAGGTCCTTCCAAAATAATAGACCACAAATCATAATCAAGAGATTTCAAGAAAATACTCATTCTAGTTTTCCAATAAGAGTAATCACTTCCATTAAAAAATGGAGGTCTAGAGATAGAAAGTCCCTCAACATATAAGTTGAATTAAAAGTTGCCATAGCTCAAAATCGGTTAAGATTTAAAAAATTGAGCAACCTTACTCTGATACCACTTGTTGACCCAGGTATGGCAACCCAAGAGGGGGGGTGAATTGGGTTTTTATGTATCAATACGGAATTAGAAAACTTTTCTTGAAAGATCAAAATTATTTAACTCTTTCTTTGAGAATAAAGGTGAAGAAGATGAAAATAGAATTTATCAAAGATGCAATCAAAAGAATAATAATGATGAACAATCACAAGTGCAAGTAAATGTAAAGAGGAAAGGGATAGAGAGAGTGCAAACTCAATTTACGTGGTTCGGCAAACCTTGCCTACGTCCACGGGCTCCTAGCTCCACGAGCTAAGCTTTCCACTAAGTTGTATAATCTTTACAACTTGCTTGATGAACAACCTCACCAAGACTTTTTCTTCCAACTCTTGATAACACCACACCAAGAGTTCTTCTTGATGAACAACCTCACCAAGGCAACTTCCTTCAACTCTTGATATCACCACACCAAGAGTTCTTCTTGATGAACAACCTCACCAAGGCAACTTTCTTCAACTCTTGATAACACCACACCAAGAGTTCTTCTTGATGAACAACCTCACCAAGGCAACTTCTTCAACTCTTGATAACACCACACCAAGAGTTCTTCTTGATGAACAATCTCACCAAGGTAACTTCCTTCAACTCTTGATAATACCACACCAAGAGTTCTTCTTGATGAACAAACTCACCAAGGAAAGAGTTCTCACTCTCACCACAATACAAGAACAAAGAAAATTTTTACAACAAAAGTACAACTCTCTTCAAAGAGTAGATAAAGAATATAAAAGCTCTCTAGACTTGATATTTCTCTTTTTTTTTGCTTGATAGATGCTTCTCTTGCTCTTCTCTTTGTCTTGCTGAATGCATGGGAGAAGGGCTCCTTTTATAGGCAAATGAGATGAACTTAATCAAGTGAAGACACCAACTCCAAATTTTCTGCCCACCATAAAAACTATAATATTGTCTGCCATTTTTGCCAATGTTTCGTTTAAAATTTGAAAATCAGCAAAACATAAAAGATCTGGAAAATTAATAAGCTTTTCAACGCATTAAGAACCAAGTCATTTGGATATATCTAGCTCAAGATATGGCCAAAATACCATTCGGTGATCATGTGACTTGATTTTTCTTCCTTGTGTCAGTCCACCAAATTGAATGATAATTCTGTCAGCATTCCGTTTAAAATTTGAATTTCTTCAAAACATAAAAGATCTGAATATTTGAATAAGCTTTTCAAAACATTAAGAATCAAAGCATTTGGATATCTCTATCTTAAGATATGGACAAAAAATTATTTGATGCTCATATGAGTTGATTTTTCTTCTCTGTGTCAGTCTACCAAATTTCATGTCAATTATTTCGGCCTTCCATTTGAAATTTGAATTTCTTCAAAACATATGAAATGTGCCTCATTAAGTCATATTTCTAATCCCATAAGAATCAAGTCATTTTGATATTTCTAGCTCAAGATATGTCCAAAAGAGTATTCAGTGCTCATGTCAGCTACTTCTATTTGTCTTTCAACTTGCATGATGATTTGGATAACCTTGCACTTGAAATTTGAATTTCTTTAAAACATATGAAATGTTTTGAATTGAGTAAGCTTTCCAGAAGCTTAAGAATCACATCATTTGGACATTTATAGAGATATATATAGCCAATTGATTGAACATTGCTCATGTGTCATGTTCCTTGAGTCAAACCTTGTTCTTAAACTTTGGTGCCTTACATATAGTCTTCTCCTTAGCTTCAACACTTCATTTTAATAAGCCTCTTCTTGATTTTATAATTATTTCAATGATCTTACTCTTGCATATAAATAAACATGTTAGTAAATCTCAATTAATCAATGTGTATTGTTATCATCAAAATTATCATGTAGCCTTAGGGCTAACAGAAATAACCTGAAAAAGCTCAAAAGAAATAACATGAAAAATCTCAAATAAACACAATAAAAAGAGAGCAAACAAAAGTGAAGCAAACCAGTAGATAAAGATTACAGATGGAGCGCTAAATACAGTTTACGCCTTTTATTGCCCTCCGCAAACCAATCTATCCGAGCTATTGTTGGATCAGGCGAATTGACGAATGCTTGTAATTTGTCAATTAACTCCCCTGCAGTTGAAGCTGTAACCAGGATTTGCCTCGCCGACTGTGAGATGAAGTTTTTTTCTACTGCTTGATCAAGAAAAGACAACAAACCATCAAAAAAATTATTGACATTTAACAAACCAATGGGTTTCCGATGGATGTTTAGCTGTGCCCAAGAGGTGATTTGAAATATCTCCTCTAATGTACCATAACCACCGGGCAAAGCTATAAATGCATCAGATTTAATGACCATATGTGCAATACGCTCATGCATACTAGAAACCTGTAACTCTTCCCCGATGGTGTTGCCTACGATATCTCGTACAGCTAATGGTTTAGGGATAATGCCGAGAACTTTGCTCCCTCCTAAGGATGCAGCTGTTGACACACACCCCATTAACCCAAGACTACCCCCTTCATAAATCAAATGAATACCTCTCGCAGCTAATGTCCTACCAAGATCAAGAGCTGCTGTTGTAAACTCTCCATCTTTACCAAATTGCGATCCATAAAATACGCATATATTTTGGAATCGCCGAATTGGTGTTTTCTCCATTTCTGCAAGTGCTCTAAACTTGTGTAGACAATGATGCACGTTAGGTATTATGCGATTCAAGTGCAAGACAGGTTATAAAATGACATTTGAAAACATGCAGAATGGATATATACACACGTAAAGCTCTCAAATTTGACACATGGGGACATAATTTTGGTGGGGGTTGCTCGATGCAGATTTATCGCCCCAAGATTTGAAAAAATGAGATATGCTTTCGGTGAGATTTGACAAAACCTACACACTTGTCTCCCACGTGAAGCATGAAAAATGGAAAGATACTTTCGGTGGGGTTTGACAAAACCGTCACACTTGTCTCCCACTTGAAGCATGAAAAGTAGAGATATACTTTCGACGGAGGTTGACAAAACCTCCACACTTGTCTCCCACGTGTGCTTATGCCATAGGGTAGTCATATGGTTTGTCAAAAAGAAAAACTTGAAATTAAAACAAACAAAATCAACAAACAACAACAACACAAAAACAATATTGATAATCAGATCAAACGAAACAAGAAAAAAAAAATTTGACAATAACAACACACATTCAAATATACAAGTAGTTGTGATTGTGGCTCACATCTTCCTCTGGTTTTACGTCCAATAACGGCTGAAACGCCTTCTATGAGTCAGAGATTTGCTTCCCATCCAGTTTTCTTATAAACTGGCAAACAGGGTTGTTTTTAGTCAGATTCCCTAGACCATAACACTGCAATTCATCACGAAATTGTGTCCATAGATTAAGCAATTCACGCTGAACAAGTCCACAAGAATGTGACTCGAGAGTTAACAAAACATTATCCAGCGACTCATTACTCAAACCATTCTTAATAAATGAAAGTTTATCTTCTCTATTCCTGGACGCAAAACCTAATGAACGACAAGTCTGGTTACAATTCCATCTAGGACATTTATAACATACTTGTAACCTTTTCGCTCTTCGCCTCTTGGCGTAGTAGCTCTTTCCTAGACCAGGCATGTATTTTGCGAGATAAATGTCCGGCTTACCGGACAATCTCACCTTGGCTTCGATAAGCCATCGGATATCAGCAGGCACATTTAGGAGCATCAATGCCCAAAGTCTAGTCATCCGTACTTTATAAATTTTAACACAGCATTTTGAGGAAGTGAAGGGAAATATTTACGAAGGTTTGACATAAAGATATCGGCATCCATTGAAGAGGAGAAAAGGAGAGCTATTACCGATAATGCGATTGAGTTTGTTTTTCTCCAAGATATGCGCGTTTCAAACCTTCGAGCAATGACTTCAGCTCCCGTTTGGATGTTTCCTCAAGCTGTTGCACAAATAAATTCGAAGTACGGAATAATCAAATTAAACAAAAGGAAGGAAAAGAAAAGAGCAGAAATGAAACTAAAGACACATAAAAGAGATAACAACACAATAGCAAACAAAAGTAAAAAACAAATAAAAAAATATAAAATAAATAATATAGATGGCAAAGAGAGATAAAACTTGATCAATTTGATGGCCTACGAAAGGAATCTCCTCGAGATACAAAAATCGATCATTATTACCTTATTTTATTTTTCTTTTCTTTTTTTTATTTATTTTACAAAAACATTGGGTTGCCTCCCAATAAGCGCTTGGTTTAACGTCCTCAGCCCGATGTTGGTTCCATCATAGGAGGGTCCAATCTCCGCTGTGTTTCACTAATGGGCTTGGATCCTTCTTCTAACAAGATACTGTCCATGCATATGACTGGGCCTGGATGTCAGCAATCATCCACCCAATAGCTATTTTGTGATCTCTAAGTACTCGGACGCGTTTCTCTTCTTTTAGTGGTGCAAGGCCCATTTCTATTGTAACTAGCAAAGGATCTTTGTAACCCAAAAACACATGCCTCAAATAATCTGGAAGTAGCTTAAGCTCCAAGGTATTGGCTTTCATCACATAAGGAAGAAGTGTCTCATTAGATAAAAGCAATTCAATGTACGAAACATCATACCTGTTTGTGATTATAGCTATAGTCTCATCTAAGCATGCCATAGCTTCCTCCATTTCTTTGGACACTTGTATAAAAATTCTTGATTTCTTAGAATTTTCTGTCCCTATGTGCTCACTAATAGCTACATCCAATCCATTCTTGCGAGTTAACTCAAAACATTGTTGTGGCAAAGAATCAATAACGTCAACTGCAAAAACAGAATCTAAGTTACTAGGGTACCTCATTGCCTCAAAAATATTGAAACGGATAACCTTGCCATCAAACTCTATGGTGAGAGTGCCATCATGAACATCAATCTTGGTTCTAGTAGTTTTCGAGAATGGTCTCCCTAAAAGAATCGGTGTTGGATTAGGAGATGTTTCATCTTCTATTTTAAGGACATAGAAGTCTGCTAGGAAAACCAATTGATTCACCTGCACAAGCACATCTTCCACAACTCTTTTGGGATATGCATTAAAATGATCAGCAAGTTGAATGGTAATACCAGTTTTCGCAAAAGGTCCAAGATTTAAAGAAACATAAATAGAATATGACATGACATTAATAGATGCTCCTAAATCTAACATAGCTTTTTCAAACTTGGTTTTACCAATGGTGCATGGAATGGTGACCGCACCTGGATCTTTGCATTTCGGAGGAATTTTTCTTTGTAGAACAGCTGAAACATTTTCCCCCACACTTACTTTCTCATTTCCTTTTAATTTTCTCTTGCTGGTGCATAACTCCTTGAGACATTTTATATAACGAAGTACTTGCTCGATAGCATCCAGAAGTGGTATATTTACCTCGATTTTGTGAGAAGTTTCCAGGATTTCTTGTTCTTGTTCTTCCTTCTTCAATTTTGCCAATCTGCTAGGAAAAGGTGGAGGAGTAACATAAGAAGGAATAGCAGTTTTAAGACTTACCTTATAGGATGAGGTCTTGTTCATGGTGGAAGTGGTGTCATCTTCTTCATCAGTTTGTGATTTCTTTGGCAGGACATCTAATTGCTCTCCATTTTGCAAAGTTATCACACAAGCATTCTCTCTTGAATTGATCACTATTTGAGAAGATATTTTTCTGAGCCTTGGCCCTCAAATTTGCTCATGCTAGTAGCCAATTGTCCCATTTGATTTGCCAGGTTTTGGATACTTGCCCCAGTTTCCTGCTGGAATTGCATTGTGGTAGTGGCAAGTGCATTAACAATATCTTCGAGAGACATACCTGAGTTTTGCGAAGCTGGTTGCGGTGCTGGATGTGGCATTTGTGGTGGTTGCATTTGAAATGGTTGCTGCACTATAGGTTGATTGAAACTTTGTGGCCGATTTGGTATCACATTTGGAGTGATTGGTTGATGATTCCAGTAACTGAAATTATGTTGATCTTCCCATCCAGCATTGTAAGTGCTAGAGAAAGGATAATACCATTGCCTCGTTTGTCCTGGAAATCCACCCATGGCATTGGCTTGTTCCATATATTCTTCTTGTAAAGTTGGATACATGTTGATTGGATGCTCCATCGTAGAATATATCCCACATTCATAAGATTTTTGTATATCTCCTACAGCCATGTTTTCCACAAGAGAGGTTAGTTCAGAAAGTTGTTGTTCAATGTTCGGAGTGCTTACCTCATTTACTCTCCATGGTACTTGTGGCTCAAATCCGCTACTGAATTGATAGAAGTTTACTGCCATGTTGTCTAAACACAAACAATCAAAAAGAAAAACAAAAAAAATATGAATCAACAATGAAAACAAAATAACAAATCGATTAGAAAATCAATCCCCGGCAACGGCGCCAAAAACTTGATGCGTTCGAAACTAGCAAGTACACTAGTCGCACAAGTAATAAAGTGATGAGTAAGATATCGTTCCCACGAGGATTGATTCTAATTAAATTTGTTATTCAAAAGCAACAACAGAATAAATGGGGGGGTTTTGTTGATGGATTAACTAAATGAAATATTAATGTAAATGCACAATAACACAACACAAAGTAAAATGGAGTGAAAAATCAATGAGAGATACTTGGTTAAGAGTTCATTCTCTGCCACAAGATATGAATTTGTGAATTAACATAGAATTGTCATCCAATTTCAGCATTGAAGTTATCAACCGTAGATAACAACAAGCTCTGTTACCCTAATCTTTCCTTACTTTGTTGTTAAATAAAACAAGTTCTTTATTTAATCTCTATCCATTAAACAACCTAGAATAAGCTCTTTGAGTTTAATTCAATGGAAGCATTACAAAAAGAAAGACAGGTTGATCTAAGCAATAATCACACAGGTTCGGATTATTTAACCTAGGTTGTATTTTCCAATTGCAATCTCTGATCACAATTTTACTACTAATGATTGGAAATTCAAGACAATAACGGATCAAGATTTCTAATCTAGCAATAGACAACAACCAGATTATATTCAGTTAGCCACCCCGAATACAATCAGCAAGCAATCATAAGCATTAGATATGGGAAAATACAAGCAACTTCAATTACAGAATTGGATAACAACTTCTTACACAATCAATTCACAAAAACCATATCAAGGGCTTTGAAATCACCCTCAACCAATTCAGATTCAGTTACACATGTTTAAAAACGTGGTAAATGCAATACAATATGGAGACATTCCAGAAAATGAAAGGGAAGGGAAAAACTTAGCAAATTTGATGAAAATCTCTTGGGATTATTGTTCTTCCTCTTTCCAAGCCTTCTTTCTCCTTCAAGAACTCTAGAAGATGAGAGAATTCCAGAGATGCAGCCTCCCCAGTTGTTTCCCCCTCTTCAAGTTATTCAAATAAAACCTTAAAATGTGTTTATATACTCTGCTACAGTAACCTGCTACAGTGTCTCGTATTATACATGCTACAGTGATTTGTGGAATTTATTTCTACACTTCTCACCACTGTTTGATTATAACTTTCGGTACACTGAAGGGGATTTATGAACCGTAAAATTTTTGTCTAGAAAATTAGACTTGAGAGGCTTTCCAAACGGTATATAACATGTTATCCGGTTTCATTGTATATCAATACAATGAAATCAAGAAGATGGTTGACTAGCAGAGGTGAAAATGAAGGGTTTTACTTCACTTTGGTGCAAGTTCCTCGAAAACTCCTACAAACATCAAAACCACACAAAAACATAAAAATACCAAGGATTATATCAAAGAAATATAGATGAATTGATATAAAAATGATACATAAATGGACACCTATCAGATACCAATTTGGATTTTAGGGAAAAATGCTCTCAGCTCAAGTAAGGTTGTTGAGCTTCGTTTTCTATTTATATTGAAAGAGAAAGGGATTACATTGAAGATGCCATGTGTCCTACATCAATGCTACAAGATCAATAGCCAATAAAATCATTTCACATGGCACTTTACTAGAAGCTAGTAGAAGGGAGAGCAAACAGATTCAACTAATTCTGTTTAAGGACGTAAAATAGAGGATAAATAGACTGAGTTAACTTAGTAACAGACTTGATAGGAATAAACAGAAATAACAGATAGTGAGCTGAGGTGTCTAGATGATTGTCTAGCAAGGCAGTCCAGTGAGCTTCAGTGAACTGTCTTGACAGGTAGGATCACCTGAAGTATCTTGTTAAAATTACTAGCATCAATCAACTTGTGCACATTTGTAAAAGAATAGTCTTGGCGACAGCTTCTCCTTAGAAGCTTGAATGTCGCGAATGGTGTGGGTGCACCTTATTCCCTTCCAACCTCTCCTTCATGTTGTTGCTGCATCATATGCCACTTTAGGACACAGATTAATCGCCCCCAACCTACTAGTTTTTGCTACCCTTAATTTGTAGGGTACTTTCCCTAAACAAAGGACTTGAGGAAACTTTTTGGTTTTCTGGTAGCTAGGTTTAGGGCATAATATATTTTGTGTACGTGTGTGTGTATATATACATAAAAGATTTAAACACAAAAGAGAAGAGGTAGTAGAGAAGAACGAAAAGAACAAAGAGAAACGCAGGAGTTGAAGAGAGAGATTGATGAAGAAAAGAGAGTCGAATGAGAGGGAGGGGTGTGAAGGAGCAGGTGGTGCTCTGATTGTACACTAAATAACACTTTAGATTTTGATTGACGTAAGACTCTTTTTATAGCTTCATATTGCTCAAGCAAACCATGCATGCTATTATATTGGCATACTATACATGATACATCGTAATTGGTAAGGAAAAAGGTTATGATCTGGTTAGGTTGTCAATTAGAGACAGTTCATGAAAATGCATTTGGACGATTCGGTAGCCTTTGTCACTTTGAGCGTTTTAGTCTGCCAAAACATTGTAAAAGAAAAATGATGCATGGTTACATGCATACTCTTCCAACTGATATTGGAAGATATACACAAACTACCCTATCTCTTCTAATTATTAGTTCTTTTGTTGCATACGACAAATCTGCATCACATAACTAAACTCTCTTGATGAGATTTGAGTTAATATATCAAATATACCTCCTTTCATTTCAAGAATATTATCAACAATTAATTAAAGTATCACCAGTTATGTAATTGCTCATTAATTTGTTTAGATGAGTGAATAATTTAAAAATATATACTTGATAAGTGTCTATTTATATATCATTTTCATATCAATTCGTCCATGTTTCTTTGCTATATTCCTTGGTATTTTTATGTTTTTGTGTGGTTTTTGATGTTTGTAGGAGTTTTGGAGGAACTTATACAAAATTGGAGTAAAACCCTTCATTTCACCTCTGCTAGTCAACCAATTTCTTGGAGTTGATTGTATCGATATACAATTAACCGGATAACATGCTATATACCATTGAAAAGCTCTCGAAGTCTATTTTCTGGAGAAATTACGGTTCACGAATTTATGTAGTGTACCGAAAGTTGTGATAAAAATGGTATGAGAAGTGTATATTGTAATTCCATATATCACTGTAGCATGTTATTAAATACGGGGCAGTGTAGCAAGTTACTGTAGCAGAGTATTTAAACACATTTTAGGGTTTTATTTTCATAACTTGAAGAGGGGAAAACGTGGGAGGAGGCCGCATTTCTGGATTTCTCTCATCCCTTGGAGTTCTTGAAGGAGAAAGAAGATTTTGAAAGAGGAGGAACTACAATTCCAAGAAGATTCATCTACAAAGAAGATGTTCAAAGAATTTGCTAAGTTCTTTCTTTCCTTTTCAATTCTGGAATTTCTCTGTATTGTATTTGTTATTCTGATTGAATATGTGTAACTAAATCTGAATTGGTTGAGGGTGATTTCAAAGCCCTTGATATGGATTTTGTGAGTTGATTGTGTAAGAAATTGTTATCCAATTCTCTAATTGAAGTTGCTTGTATTTTCCCATATCTAATGCTTATGATTGCTTACTGATTGTATTTGGAATGGCCAACCGAATATAATCTGTTGTTGTCTATTGCTAGATTAGAAATCTTGATCCGTAATTGTCATGAATTTCCAATCATTAGTAGCAAAATTGTGATCAGAGATTGCAAGTGGAAAATACAACCTAGGTTAAATAATCCGAACTTGTGTGATTATTGCTTAGATCAACCTATCTTTCTCATCGTAATGCTTCTATTAAATAAAACTTAGAGAGCTTGTTCTAGGTTGTTTAATGGATAGAGATTAAATAAAGAGCTTGTTTTATTTAACAACAAAGTAGGGAAAGATTGGGATAACAGAGCTTGTTGTTATCTACGGTTGATAACTTCAATGCTGTAATTGGATTACAATTCTATGTTAATTCACAAATTCATATCTTGTGGCAGAGAAAGAACCCTTAACCAAGTGTCTCTCATTGATCTTTCATTCAAATTAACTTCTGTTTTGTTATCTTAATTTGCATTCTTATTTCATTTAGTTAATCATTCAACAAAACCCCCCCTTTTTAGTTTATCGTTGTTGGAAAATAACGAATTCAATTAGAATCAATCCTCGTGGGAACGATATCTACTTATCACTTTATTACTTGTGCGACTAGTATACTTGCTAGTTTCGAACGCATCAATACTCATTATCTTCTACTTATAACTATCGATTAAGAAATGAACTTTATTAGTCTCATTATTATTTGATTATGAACGCATAAAAGGATTTCATCCATTCCTTGTTTTCCACTCCTCTGAAACATAAGTATACATCTTTGGTCCCACATATGTATGTGCTTCCTCTATTAGGAGAGCATCTTGTCATGCCCTGCGCGACACGCGCACGATTCAGACTATACTTGCTCAGAAGCATGCCAAGGAATAGGATTTCAGGGCTAGTGTTGTAGTGCTTTGGGATCCTCGTGTCGAGAGGAATACAATGGCATGAAGAAAGGATGTGGTGTTCCAAATGTTTCTAGAAGGTTCCGAGATGTTTCAGAATGTTTCGGAGGGGTTCGGAATGTTCTGGAAGGTTGCGAAAGCGTTTGGAAGATGCGAGAAGATCCTAGAAGCACCCAAAATATTCTAGAAGGTCATGGAAGGGCGTAGAAGACTATAGAAGATTTCGAAACCTTGTGGATATATCTAGTGTCTAGGGTTCTCTAAAGATATCTAGTGTAGTGTATTGTTATCTAGTGAAGTCTAGGCATGTGTGGATGTCTCTAGAGATATTTGGCCAACATGTAAACATGTAAATATTCATTGATTAGCTAATAGGATGGTGACATGTGGCAAAATGTTAGCCACAGATTGAGAAGGTGCACGCTTATAAATATCCGTGAACCCTCATTTGTATGTAAGTTATGATAGACTCAAGGGTTTGAGAGTCTTGTAATGCTTGTAAACTACTTTATGTATAGTAAACATTTTCTCACCCACATCTCTTATGTCCTTGTTATCCATTGTTTTAACCTCTTTTTTTAGCGATTTAAGGCTTAATTAGGTGCACTTTGGGGTGTGTTAGCGTCCAAGGCCGTACAGTCTCTGCTTATGAAACAATAAGGTGTCAGTTGGTATCGGAGCCAAGGTTTAGTTGAGGTTCATTGTGTGGGGTGTTGAGAGCAAGTTTGGGTAGACACAATGGCAGAGATTCCGGTTATGAGTGAGGAAACTAGGAGGCATAGGGAAGCTCCCACTGGAGGGAAAAAGACTCGTGGCCAAGAGAAATCTTGTGACAAGCGCTATGGAGACCCGGATGGTCAAGGTAGGGCTAGCCATAGCCGATACATGGGAGAGGCTAGATAGGCTAAAGCAAGGCGTGGAACAAGGCATGAAGGAGCTCAATAGCAAGGTGGAAAGCTAAGTTAATAAGCTTAAGGAATTGATACGCAGTTCTGAGGTTGCCACTGAAGCGCTACGTCAAGAGGTACATGCTTTCCAAGCAAGGGTGCTGGAAATTCTGGCCAAGGTTCAAACTTAGGTGGAAGAACTAAGTAAAGGGCTAAAGGACATGAAGGCTAAGGTAGCCTTATGCAAACAGTTAATGGCAAGTGGCACTGCGGTAGCATCACCAACTCTTGTCATTTCATGAATAGAGGCACCCAAACCCAATAAGTATAGTGGCAAACGGGATGCCAAGGAGTTAGATAACTTCCTTTGGCACATGGAGAGGTACTTCGATGCGTTGGGGATCTTAGATGAGAGGGCCAAGGTAAACACTACAATCCTTTATCTCACAGATCTTGCGGCTAGTTGGTGGCGTTGAAAGTATGGAGAGATTAGAAATGGCGTGTGTGTTATAGAGAACATAGGCAGATCTAAAAAGGGAGTTGAAATGCCAATTATATTTCAAAAAAATGTGTCATTTGATGTAAGAAAGCGGATGAAGGAGTTAAGACATGCGCGCTCGATTTGCGAGTATATGGAGGAATTTTCAGGGTTGATGCTTCAAATCAATGACATGAGCGAGGCAAATCTTCTCTTCAATTTTATAGATGACTTGCAACCATGGGCATGCCAAGAGTTGCAAAGGCAGGGAGTGAAGAATGTCGCCAACTGCACTCACCATTGCGGAGACGCTCATCGACTATCATAGAGATAAGTCTTCTAGACACACTAAAACTTCCCATGACCATGATAGTAGTGAAAAAGAAAATAGATCTCCGCGTTGTCAACGTCCCCATAATGGCATAGATAGGAGACATGATGACCATTGTAGGAGGAACAATAGGAAGGAGTTGACACCCAACCTAAGGTGTTTCTTATGTGATGGTCCACATTGGCACAGGATAGCCCAAAGAGACATAAGTTAAGCATTATGCTTGAGGAACATAAGGACGCACAGGAATCGACACGCATGGGTTCTATGCAAGTCCTTAATTCCTTGAAACCTCTGCACCTCTCAAGCCACTAGCCCGATCATTGATGCACTTAGAGGCGTGTATCAATGGAAAGACCACTAGGTTATTGGTCGATATGAGTGCTACCCACAACTTCATCAATACAAGCAAGGCCAAGAGGCTAGGCCTACAACTCAAGAAGGGGCAAGCATAGATTAAGGTGGCAAATGTGAAAGTCGTGCCTCTTGAGGGAGTCGCTTGTGGGGTTGAGCTGTAATTAGGTCCTTGGAGAGGTAAGGTTGATCCGTCTACAACTCCCTTGGATTTTTCAAATGTAGTGTTAGGCATGGACATTTTGAGGCAGTATGATGTAATGATGTGGCCTCGATGCAACGCGATTTGTATATTGAAGGGCGGTCTATGCATGCTTTCCACGTTAGCTGAGTCAAGCTCTAACACCATGCATATAGGGATGATGCAACTAGAGGAGGATGGTGATAGAGTGTGTGTAGTAGAAGGCTACTCAGAGAAATGCAAGATGGCAAATGGGGTTGCCAACTACATGGGTACATAGGTGAAGGCAACCAAGCAGCAGTGTAAGCATGCAAAGAGAAAGCGGCAGCATGGAGGTAAGACTACTTGCTCGTAAACTTTGGGAAGTCCTCGAAGACATGACGTGGATGTCGTGGAATCGAGTGGGGGTGTAACACCCCAAAACCGAAACACAAATATTGCTAATATACGGAGAAATTACTAACAATAAATCTCTAGAACAAAAGAACTTCAATAATGCATCCTATGAAAAAAAGTAACAATAACAAAAATATAAAGAGACATCTAGTTTAGTATCTCTCTAATCAATAACAAAGTCTAACAATCTAAAGTTTCAAATACAATTATAGTAAACAAAAGTCTTCTTAATGCATAATTCCAAAATGAAATAAAGCTTCGAAATCAACCAGCAAGCCCAACAATTAACTTCCAAGACTATTCTGCAAAATGTTAAAGACGAGGGGTGAGCCGTCAACTTGGTAAATAAAATCATATACAATGATTTAGTATCTTAAAACAATTATAAAAACATGATATAATTCAGAATTTAATACTTCAAATCCAAAATCATATCTTAACAAAAACAAAATCATAAGCCTTTATAACATTTAAGATCAAAGAAACCATTCAATATCATTAAAGATCAGAAAACATTCATCGACTTATGTCACATAATGTCATCTATAATCCTGGTGACCCAACTAGAATTCAGAGAATAATGTCACCTGTAACCCTGGTGACTCAGCCAGAAAGTCGTGTGCACACTAATACCACAGCTGGGTTCAGAATTCAGAGTTCATAATAGTATTCAGATACTATGAACAATAGTCAAAACATTTCAGTACCATGACAAATAACACAATATTCAAAGTACATATTCTAATAACTTTTCATAGATAACAATAAAGTCATCAAAATATCAAAGCTTCTAAAAAATATGTCAAGGAAAAATTTAACATATATTCTATTTTTTGTAAAAATAGTTTGTTAAAATTTTCCTTCACTAAAATGGTTTTTAAAGCAAAAGTGGTTTTTGAGAATAAATCAAACGTTTTGCTAAAACTCTAATATCATAATTTGGATTGTAAAACAGAAAATAATTCATATAATATAACAAAAAAATAAATTTCATAGCATATCAAGTCATTCATTGAGAACACGGTATAATTTAATCACAGTACATGTATGATGTTATTTACCTTAATCGATTCAAAAAAAGAAATGTCCTAGCTCCTACTCATCCAATGATTGTCCTAAATCATAACCAGAAAATATTTTGATAAAGTCATAAACTCAACAACTAAAATGTGCTACAAAATCCCTAAAAAATTTCCTAAACAAACCGCTTTTCCTAAGTCCCATTGATTGAACAGAGGTGATTCCAGAAATTTTAGAAATTTATATCTTAATCTGATTAATCTACGATTTTGCAAAGGCAAACTAGACACATAAATTATTCAATTGAAAATTTTTCAAAGTAATTTACGATCAAAAACTAATTTTTAAGGATTTTTGTTTCCTGCCAGTAAACTCCGCCCAAAATTTTCAGATTAACATTCAGAATCCACAGTATTTTCCAAAATTTCAACAGAAAGTTAAAAAATTCGTACGAAATTGAAATGTTGATCATTTTTGTGAAATAAAATTCTACACGTTCATATTTTTGTCTATAACAACATATAAAAAGAATAGACTGAAATTCAATCTTTAAGATTCTTAATAAATTCAAAAATCCTAAATTATTCCTTAAACCTCTGCAAAAATTATAGTGTAAAACTAAGCAACAATAATTCCTGGTAAATAATCATTATATCAAACTAAGGAGAGCATGATCTTACCTTGAAATTCTCTAAGTTTTTAAAGCCTCCACCTAACCTTCACATTTAAAACCTAGCTATAATGTTATAATATTGTTTATATATGCTAGATGAGGTGACATATATTTCAAAAGTTATAAAACTTAACCACTACTTATCTCTTCCAATTCAAATCTAATTAAAACTCTTTTTTTATTATTATTATTATCTTTGAATAACTCCCATAATGACTTATATAACCCTATCTAAAAAATTATAGTTGTTACAAGGGGAGGATATCACACCCCATTCTATACGCTCACGATTCCGCGCCATACTTGCTCAAAAGCACACCAAGGAATGGGATTTCGGGGCAAGTGTTGTAGTGTTTCGGGATCCTCGTGTCGAGAGGAATACAATGGCGTAAAGAAAGGATGTGGTGTTCTGGAGCTTTCGATACGTTCCAAAATGTTCTAGAGGGGTCCAGAAAGTTCTGGAAGGCCGCAGAAGCGTTCGAAAGATGCGAGAAGGGCCTAGAAGCATCCGAAAGATTCTAGAAGGTCATGGAAGGGCATAGAAGACTATAGAAGATTACGAAACCTTGTGGATATATGTAGTATCTAGGGTTCTCTAAAGATGTATAGTGTAGTGTATTGT
The DNA here is from genome assembly GCA_013180625.2 of Boswellia sacra. Lineage (NCBI taxonomy): Eukaryota > Viridiplantae > Streptophyta > Magnoliopsida > Sapindales > Burseraceae > Boswellia > Boswellia sacra. The sequence goes on from SNVD02011059.1 coordinate 60,263, forward strand.
TATCTAGTGATGTCTGGGCATGTGTGGATGTCTCTAGAGATACTTGATCAACAAGTAAGTTTGTAAATATCTAAAAATGATCTAGAGTAGGAATGTTCTGGGTTTATTGATTAGCTTATAGGATGTTGACATGTGGCGCAATGTTAGTCATACATTGAGGAGGTGCAAGCCTATAAATATGTGTGAGTTCTCATTTGTATGTAAGTTATGATAGACTCCAGGGTTTGAGAGTCTTGTGATCCTTGTAAAATACTTTGAGTATAGTGAACATTTTCTCATCCAAATCTCTCATGTCCTTATTCTTCATTGTTTGAACATCTTTTTTTAGTAGTTTAAGGCTTACTTAGGTGTACTATAAGGTGTGTTAGCGCCTAAGACCGCACAGTCTCCGCTTATAAAACAATAAGACTGTGATAATCTACCATTCATCTGTTACATGGTATAGTACCACAGTCTCCGCTTATAAAACAATAAGGCCGTGATAATCTACCCTACATCTGTTACATGGTATAGTAACATTTGCTGACTTGGCATATACCCCATCATTGAATCCGTTTATTTAAGATAGGAGTTGTTAAACCGCCTTACTTTTATGTCATTTTCATTTATCTAATTTTCCTCCCCCCTTTTCTTTCTTCTAATAATTTATTTTCACATTTTCTTCCTCCTTTCCTTAAACCAAATATTACTTCACCATAGAGTGTGAACTCTGAAGCCTTGTGATGCATTAAAATGGCTTTGATGCTCTCAAAGAAAGACCAAGAGAAATTAAGGCAAACAGTGAAAGAGAAATTGAGTAGAAAGAGTAATAAACTAGATGCGTGCGAATGCGATTGTGTACCAAGCCTTTGGAACATAATCTTGCGACATGTGGCAGTGACATGTACTAATTGCAGAGGAACATGCATGCTTGACATTAATTTCCAAAAGAAAAAGTAAACTGTTATGTTGGAGGGATCAAGAAAAAGAGAGAATCAAAAAACCGTTTTTTTTTTTTTTTTTGGTTGCTCTTTAAAGATCCACACGCGTATGATTGGCTATGGGGTCTAGTACTTGCAGTTTGTCAATGACTTTGCTTTGAGACCAGTGGGTAGATTGGAGAGCTCGGAGGGATGGCAAAAGTCCGGTGCGGGTGCGGGTTTGGCCATTCCGCACTCGGACCGGACTAAAAAAAATTTTCCTGGACCCCGAAAAATCTCTGGATTTTTCCAGGTTTTTCCGGGTCTGGGTTTTTCTGGGTTTTAGGATATTACATACCGCACCCGCACCGCATCCGGAAAAAAACCCGGATTTCTCCGAATTTTTTTTCATTTTTATCCTTACCCGGAAAAAACCCGGATTTTTTCATACTTTTTCCTATTTTTTCTTAATTTTTTTAAGAATTATGCGAGTGCGGTGCGGGTGCGGGATTTATTGACAATACCGCACCCGCACCGCATCCGGATTTTTTTTTAAAACAATCCCCGCACCCGGATTTAAAACCCGCAAAATCCGGGTTTTTTTCACCCGGATTTTCCAGGTAAAATCCGGGTACCCGGTAAACCCGGTTTTTTTTGCCAACCCGCCCGCCTCCACTAGCAAACAAAGATTAATTACAGCCCCGGTTGAAATTTCCGTGTAGATCTTTCCCCTTCACGTCCATGGAAATTGTTATCTGCCTAGCTTCAATGTAAGACTTGATCGACCGTCCGTTTGTAATTATTGAAAATCCCTAAAGTTTTCTGTTTCAATTCATCGGCTAATCAAGATAATAATTCGTTTAGTCAACCTTTTTTTTTTTCATAATCTTAACAAGAGTAAATTAGTATATGGGAAAAAAAAAGTATCAAATTAGGCTATAATTTGATGTTTGTCCAATTATGTGTTCATCTTAATTTGAATCCATAATAGAAGTGCATTTGACCATGCAGCCGTCTAAATTAGATAATAATATAACTATTTATATCAAATTTTATTCTTACACGTGAGTTATAATTAAAATTAAAGCTATTTTAAAAAAATAAACATATGGAAGTATTTCAAATAAGAGATCTGAGTGGTAGAGAAATTCACAATGAAGAGAGAAAAAATCGAGCTTTACGATTAACAAAGCATGCCCAGTTTGGAAGACAAAAAGACATTTACAAATTAATTACAAGCCTAGTGACATGCGGGGCTTGGAAGGAGAGGACCAAAGTGCACTTGTCAGTCACAGAAGAGATTAGGTTATAACGTGATCAACTGGTCAACATTCTCACATACATTTATATTTATTCTAAAGGACTAAAATACATATAATGTAAACAGTCAGCAGATTAAGAAAGCTGAAAGCTCCTATCCTGTTCAATGAATTCCACCTCTCATTTGGTGTTCAATTCTCTGTCTAATGGATTAATATTCATACCATGTATAATATATATTTAGACATAAACCTACCTAGACCCATATTATAGCATCCACTTTTATTTCAAAAGGGAATTAATATAATCAATGAGTTTGAAATGTGCCTAAGTAAATTCATATTTCAACTCATTATTGTAAAGAGATATCACATTATCATATCGATATAGTACATTATAAAAAATATATAATCATTATCACTTGTTCCTAATAAAATTTCGTGATTCGTCTTCCAACAATTTTCTTTCATCCAACTCTTCGACGTTTTATTTTCCACATGTAGGAGAAAAGCATGTGACGCAAATAATGAAGTTTTTTTCCCATGCCATGCTTGGGTAAATGTCACTTTCTTCTTGTCAAAACCACTCCTAGTCAGATACTTGTGTAACTTGGTTCGGTCCTTAAGACTGTTGAATTGAAAAGCTAATTGATAATGAAAAGTTTTGTTGACCCCATTACTATATTAATGAGCTTCTCGATGGCTATGATCTTTGAGATAATGGGACCAATTACTATATTAATTCAGTCAATAATGGAGTCTACTTGCAGTTTGCCAGTGCATTTGCTTCTAGAACAGCGAGTAGATCTGAGCAATCCACTAACTAATAAAAATTATTTATAGCCCCGGTTGAAAATTGTGTAAATCTTTTTTTCCCTTCACTGTCCACGGAAATGTAATCACTTCATTCATACCATTCTCTTTGTCATGGCAATAAAGGGAAATTGTTGTGGGACGGTCGTACCGAACTTCTTACAAAATTTATTTATTTCGTTGCCCTTTTTTTTACAATTTTTATTTAAAAAAAAAAAAACCGATGTATCAGAACTTCGGCTACACTGTAGGAGTCGGACAGCCCTAACAAGGGGAAATTAGTACATGAAAAAGTTGTCAAATGAAAGGGCATAAGTCGATGGTTGTCCATGTATTCATCTTAATTTGAATCCGTATAATAAGTGAATTTTTTAGCACCCATCTAAATATGTATACTAGTATGATATTAATCGTAACTATTTCTATCAAATTCTATTCTTACATGTGCTTTATTATTAAAATTAAATTTATTTTAATAAAAAAGTATATCCGTAGTAGTTTTTATTGTTTAATAAATGTGTATGCATGTGTAAAGTTAGATTCGATAAACATGTTTGTTACGTTTAAATTTTAACATAGGACAATGTGTAATATATATTAACTTTAGTTAATTCAAAGGTTGGATCGTGCTTCTCACATGTAAAATTACACATTAAAAAAAAAAACAAAAAGGGCCAAGCTATTATGGCTCAACATGTGAAATACAGCAAATGGCCCAGAATGAATTTAACAACCCTGCATTTTCATACATACTTTTGAATTACATTGTTATGGACACAAATGCCTATGGCTCTTTTGTTTTGGTTACCAGCCCCCTAGAAAATAAGACTGAATGGTCAAGGCTTCTTGGGATTGTGGGCACCAAACAACTTGGCCAGTAAGATCTCTCATAGTCTTACAAGAACACTTAGGATCCGATACATCAACATGGAAGGAGCATTCTTTGTTTAAATTATACTATATTTCTTAACTCAGAATTAACATGTGAAGTGGCCATGGAAACATTTAGATTAATTTAGGTTTGCCACCTTGTTTTTTTGAGAGAATTTGTCCATTGGAATATGTTGCACTCTTGATAACTTGCCCATCTGAAAGGTACTCTTATCATTAAGGGCAAAATTCTACCATTGTTCTGGTAGAAATTCTTCCAAACAAATTCATTGACGGCCATGAAGCCTCTTTCTCCCTCAATGCATACCCAATTTATTGAAAATCGAAATGCCATACCGGATCAGATTTCATAATTTGATTAGCATTCTGAACAGTCTTAGAGGTAATACAAAGTCTAACCTCTAAATATTCAAAGCTTGTTCACTACTTTTAATTGAAACGTACAACACCAGCCAAAACCACTAAACATTGGTAACATCAGGGTAGCATAATGTGTTAGCAAGTGTTTACCATTACCATTCCAACAGATATGTTTGCTCTTGTACCAGTCTTTAGCACAGTCAACGCAAAATGTATTTCTCATTTAGTTTCTAACTTTTCTAGAACAAGATCAACATATCATCAACACAGAGAAATTAAAACAAAAAACTAAGATCACATTCTAATCTACAGCACAGACTGATTTTGAGTTGCTACTCAACATAATAAACCATGTACTCAAACTAGCGGAGGCATTAAATCTGGGTGGTGCGGCTGCTTCTGGGTTGTGTGGCAGTTTCCCAAAATTCAATTTATTTTAATTGTAATTTCCCAGGTGTTCATAATAAAAGTAGGATAATTACTGACTAAGTGTGAATAAACCAAATCTAGTTATGATATTGACTCCAAATATATTAAGAGAAACAGATAATATCACAACTAATGTGTTCACTCTAAACAATGCTGGTTACATGCTCTAGAGAGACTGAGAGATTGTTGTGTTGTTTGGCATATTCCAAGATTGACTGCCATTGTGATAGATCAATTCCAAGTACAAGTCCAAGTTGAATAACCTCCCAATTTTTTTCAGTAAATATAATAGATATGGATATAGAATTCTCTTGTTTTATACAATAGATGTAACATGATGAAGCCAGATATCGACAGGATGAAAATGAATGAAAGAGAATGAAAGAATATTGAAGCCAGTTAACTGATTTGTAATCATCAGTAAAACCAAAAACAAATAATGGAAATTATCAAAACAGGGTTCTATTTTTCAGTGATTTATATATGGGGCTATTTGTCACTGATTTTTGTATCAATGTTCTTCTTTGGAGCAACTCTTCCTTGAAAGTACGAACCCTTGCATCTACTCTTGCAGAGAACCCAATTTGAGTCAACTTTTGTGAGTTGAGTTGTTCCCTCTCCCACATCTGGTTTTCTGTAACATCTTTGTTGTAATACTTCATTTCTTGGATGACATGGTTATCCATGGGATGGAATGAACGTTGAATGACAATGTGCAGGAAGTAAGGAAGGAGAGAGACAACTACGACAAGCAGTGTAACTATCCAGTAAATGGGTGCGGTTCCAATGGCTTCCAGGAAGAGATGAAATGCTTTGTTAGAGTACTTGGGTGGGAGTGCACCATATACAAACAGGAAGATGTACCACAACAAGATGCTGCCCCATATGAAAAGATGTTGAATCCAGGTGAAGTGGTTAATAACAAGGGCGATTTGGCAGTTGACAGTCCAGATTATGCATGTGTATGTAATTGCACCAAGGTGTTCTGTATCTGCGACCTGCCCATCTTCCCGGAATGCTACTGGGGAGAGTATGTAGATATTGGCTAGGAAGATGACCAGAGAAGCAACCATGCCGTTTAATATCCAACCAATGATGCGGCTCCAACTGAAGTGTACATTCTTCTGGCCTTGCCGATAAAGGGCTGGAAACTGTTGTATTGCAGAATGAAGTACAAGTAAGCTAAAAACCGGGTCAACTGTTAATGATGAATATATTCACTCAAAAGAAAGATCATGTTTTAGCAGTTCAATTGTTAATTAGAGTGTAGCACTGGTCCATAGTGTGATCTAGTGCATGTGCATTGTGTACGGAAAGCTGAAGAATGGTTACAAAAGAGTATGTGTTACCAAATTTTGTTACCTTGAGGCAAATATCTGATGAAACATTCTGCTCAAGGACTCCCAAGGATATAACCGGCAAGGATGTCAACATTACATTGAAAATTACCATATACCAATCATCATATAAGACCTCCCCAGAGAAACTTGTGTATAATTCGCAGTAGAACAAAGTGAGGCCAAATGCAATGTTCTTGTACACAAAATAGAGAACCTAAGTAGAAAGGAAACTAATTATCAATCCTTGAAGTAGAGATTCAGGCTAAAATATGTAAATATTGTTCATTTGAAAAATCAAATAAGTATTTACCATCTTGGAGATTCTCTGGTAACACCAATGACCATGAACTATAAGTAGTCTCTCTAAGAATCGGAACTGAGGTAATGAGAAATCGCTGGCCATGACTGCCTGCAAGTAATATTTTATGAAAATCTTTAACAATCATGTGCATAGCCCTTTGGCATCCACTTGACAGAGATGTCAAATTATTTATGCCAAATGTGTGTGCTCAAGGTTGCATTTTAACATATACCTCTAATTATGATAATAACCGAGCATAAAAACTAAGAAACCAAAAGAAGAAAAACATCATATTGTGAACCCTCCAGCCCGAAGTTTAGGGTTTCATAATTCATGGAAAAGGGGGTTGTGCAGGAGTTTATGCAGGGTAATTTGAGTGGTGTAGCAAAGAGTGCTAGTAATGATCAGATGGTGATGGCTGGAGTCAAAATTGTGCAAACATTCATTCTTCATTTGGGTTGAGGCTGTCAAGGCTTGCTGTCTCAAAGTGCCAAGGCCTTTGTCAACCTCAAAAAGTTATCCTCCTTGATCAGGCATAACAGAATCGAGTTCTTTATGAAACTTCGGAGCTGAAAATAAACTGAAAATGAAAATTTTCAAGAGAGATTAGACTACAGCTATGAGGTTACCTGCATTCCGTCCATACCGCTGATTCCTACTCCAATATCAGCTTCTTGAATCATGCCAACGTCATTTGCTCCATCTCCTATTGCCAAAGTTGTCTTGCCTGTATATTGCTTGACCAATCGAGTGATCTGAAAGAGCTAAATCTATGTGAAAAACTCGCACCTGAAATGCAGTCCATGAAACTCCATATCTATTGGATAACCAAAAAAAAAAATTGCTTTTAGAAATGAAAGCAAAAATAGTATCAATCCACTTCATCTAAAAAGTTTTAAATACCTGTGAATAGATTTAGCTACAATTTTAAAGTGTTTACTGCAACATAAGATTGATCACAGAATAATAGGACTGAAAAACCTTTGTGTTTCGCATAGAATGGTTTTTTCAATAATTGTTCAGTGAATGATGTTTGAATATTATAACAAGAACACTTAGCTAAAATTATAAATTGTTTCTCCTCTGAACTTCTTTTAAATGAAAAAAACTAATGGATCCTTACTAGAAACAAATCGACTAATGTTTGAATTCCATTGGAAAACATATTCGTTCAATTCAATTTTCAAGGGACATCCTATCTCCACCTGTATTCACTAAAATTTCGATGTAGAAAGAGAAGATGAAAGGCTTACCATGGCTTTCTGTTTAGGGGACACTCGGCAGCATATAACAGAAGCACAATTGACAGCCAATTGGAAGAAACGGGCCTTCACATCATTTGTCAAAGCAATTCCAAGAGCTTTTCCATCTATGACCAAAGCAAAAGGTGCAGCCTTATTGCTTTCTTCACACATCAGTTGGTAAGAGCTTTCAATTTTGTCCGAAACTTCTGCTTTCATAGCCTGAAAAACTAGGAGAAGAAATCCTATTATTATCAACTCAACTGTCAAATTGTTGTATTGTTGTTCACCAGAACAGGAAATGAAACGATAATATTCTTGACTAGAAAGGTTCATATACATAAAAATACTGGCCTACGTTATCATAGCTTCTTAAAGTGGATTCTCACCTTCAAATTGTTGTTAGACTCAGCTTCTTTGCTCATACTTATGTCAAATAGTTTCATATCCTGCCGAAGTAAGCTGCATGCATATCTGCCAAATTGGAACAATTTCAGTTGTCATAGGAAGTTTCACTTTCTTTGCTTTGATTTTCTTAGTAGAACTGAACAATAACATCAAGCCTCACCCTATATTTATTGCAGTTTCCTTCTTGTCACCAGTGAGCAGCCATATTTTTAGCCCAGCTTGTGCAAGTTTATCGATGCACTCTGGGACCTGGCGTGTAAGCCAAAAGGATTCCACATCAGGAAATTGTCTAGTTTTACAATGCCTTACTTCATGCATGCAACTTAAATTAAAACAATTGAAAAAAGAAATTGCCAAGTCCGTTGTGGCATATCAAAACAAACTAAAGACTATAATTAGGCTTTAAGTACACAGAAATTATTACATATAAATCGGTGTAGGAGCCTAGAGCAAAATGTGGTTACCTAGGATAAACTAAATAAAATTAAAAACCATATACAGAGGAAGAGAGATACAAACCCCTTTCTGTAACTTGTCTTCAACAGCAGCTACCCCTAATAAAATCAGATCTTTCTCGATGATTTCGGATGCTTTCTCTAGTAATTCCTCTCGCTCAGGACCTATTGTGGTTTTAGCCTCTGTAAATATTGAGTTCCAACGTTCATACTCATCCGCCTCAAGTTTTCGATAGGCAAAAGCTAGAGTACGCAAACCATCTTCAGCATAATTTAGAAGGTGAGAAGAAGTTTCCTCCTGGTATGACCTCCCATTCTCTCCAAGACTACTTAAGATAATGCTGGACAAAGAATTAGATAGATTGCGAAAATCAGAAAGTGTTGCAAGGAGTCTTAATATTTTAAATCCTGATGTGAAACTTTTACTCAGACATTCGACTTAAAAATCAGAAAGATTTGGGAACAGGCTGCATACCTGTCAGCTCCTTTGCAGAAAAGGAAAATCTGTCCATCTTCATCTTTTACAATTACAGACATCCTTTTCCTCGAACTACTGAACTCTAACAGATTCAAAAGCTTGTACACCCTGAAATGACCTTGATATCATTTGTAGGCATTAAAATGTATCAAACAAAGCAAACCAAAAGAAATGCAGGGAAAACAACTGACAAAGGAAGACATGATAGTTGCAGGATGACTTACCTCTCCAGCTCCTTTCCGGATGAAGGATCAACCTCCTTTACAACCATTGTGGACTGAGCTCTTCGCAAGAATTGGAACCCAAACTCTTGTGAAGCAATCAAGAAAGACACTTCTTCTGGAGATTCTGCTTCATACTTCAGCTTATCATTTTGATCATCTTCCACAGGTATGCCCGTGTGACATAGAGCCATGACTCTGAAGAACATTGCTATGTCATTCATGTTGGATCTGTGAATCCAATTTTTGTTCATTAACCTGTCATCCCTGAAGTTGAAACCCTTGATGAATGATTGTTTCCCCACGTTAGAGATTTTTGACTTTTCAAGAATTAGATTATCCACATCTTCTCGACCACCTAGAGCAGCTTTTTGAGCAATAATATCAGGTACTGAGAACTCAAACATTTCATAGCTTTGGCTCGTCCTATCAGACTCATCAATACTAAATCGATAAGCCTCAACATCAGCATTCATTCTTCTTGAAGCAGCAAGATCAACTTCGTTTATATCACCTCCATAGGAAACTCCTGCAATTGAGCATTTCCTGAATTCCATCTGATTACATGTCAAAGTCCCCGTTTTATCAGATAAAATCATTTCTACCTGCCCTAACTCTTCATTCAAGTTCGAAGTTCGAGCTTTCACAGACTTACATGTCACTTCATCATACATTTCTATGTCCTTGTTAATGAGCATAGCTTGTAAAACTTTGACAACTTCTATGGAGACATACAGAGAAATTGGGATCAAGTAGCCGTATAGCACAAGAGCCCTGATGAATTGCAGGATAGCTGATACAGCAGGTTTCGATGGATTGAAGAATTTGTCATTCTTTTGCAGGCGAAGGTTGTCATAATTTTGCAAGCGAAGGTACCACCATTTAATCATATCATTCTTCAAAACCAGAGCAGAGCCAATTGAGCTGATTAATGAAATCAGTAGCAGCATTGTGAAAAGAAGGTAGATGATATGATCCATCTTTCTTTCAATCCTGCTACGTTTGGATGGTGACCTTGTGGAATTCCTTACAGCTTTTGTGTCATGTCCGCTAAAGATTACTGCTCCATATATATAATCAGTGTTCCGAAGTTTGGAGTCTCTTAAAAGCACCTGTGCAGGACAAAGAGGACATGACTGATTTTCAAGCTCTAGATTTCCCACAAAGGTGTAAAGATTTGGATTCGGGTCCTCACAACGTATCGTAGCTTTGAATGTAGTGAATTCTTTATCCTCGTTAACAAGAAGTGTGGATTCCAAGCATCTTTTGATTTTAAGATTTATTTCTCCGTCAAGGTTCATGGTCTCTACATAACAAACCCCATCATCATAACTTGAAGATAGTAGAAGGAGATCACTTGGAAAATATTCATCCTTACTAACTTTAACAACATCTCCTACACAAAGCTCTTTCCATAACTTATCCACAAATTTACCATTGCCCACATGAGTCTTTACAATTCTGTTGTTCACACTCAAATCCTGCAAACAATGTTTTTCAGTAACATGTTCTGTAAACACTAAAGCAGAACTGAACAACATAAGCAAGCATAATTACCTGAAGAAATCTTTGCCAATCCTCTACAGCCTCTTTGAGCATGCTAATTCCCACAACAAAGACTAATGGTGCAATCAAACTCTCTGAAGAATAAGGGGCCAAAGAGGCAACTGACAAAGCTGCTGCCAGTAGAAAATAGAGATTGGCAACCCTGCGGAACTGCTCAAAAAGTGCTCTGGGAAGAAAAGTTAAAACATGGTATTTGGTTGTGGATACATAATTGTTGAGGTATTTGTAAGGTTTGGTCCTGTGTAGTAGAGGCTCATTACAGAAAACCACACGGGAAAAGCCTGGCTGACCAATAAGCTCTTGCACAGAAGAAGGATCAGATGTGCAGGGTTTGAAACATAAAAATGAATACAGCTTGCTCCATCTTAGTTTCCCCTTTGTTCTCCCAAATGACTCCATTCTGGTTCTTACAAGCCGTTACACAAACTCTCATCAACAACTCTCCCGGAAAATCTTAATTTTTTCCAAATTTCGAACATAATGATGCTCAACATGGCAAAATCAAGTCATTGTGTCAAGATGACGCACAGAGATCCTCGAAACTGTCTTTTGTAGAAACTGTTCTTATGTGATTCTATCGTCAGACTTTTGACACAGAGGAGAAACTCCCAATGTTGAACTTTCACTTTCTTGGATCTTGCAGGCCTTCCATCAGCCAACAGTTCATGTATTAAAATACATGATAATCACCGTAAGTATAGGATATTCAAACCTTGTAAATCCTTCCAATATGGGGTTGAAAATATGCACTATGCAGTGTTGTTTCAGTAATCTTTAACACTAATTTGATAGTACATTAAATTTACTAGAAAGTGATTATGCTTTAATGTGTTAATATACAAGCCACACGGTAGCTGCATGTTCAAGTAAGCAAGCCAATTTGGTTTACTTTCAAGAAACAAACTTTTGTGCATCTTCAAGGCGTCCAAGTTCAGATTATAGCTCACTAAACTATTTTAGCAATACCTACCAGGTGACAATAGCTACTACATAATTAATACTCCATCGTGCCAAACTGCCTCTAGATTCGAGAATTAAAAATAATGATGAGGCGTGAAAAAGGGACTAAATCCTTAAAAGAAGTCAACAGACCCATTATGTTTTGCCAAGTAAAATATTACTATCTACTATTTAATAGCATTCCATGGAACCATCGATGATCCATGGATTATATGAGAATGTGAAATAATAGTTGTTTAGGAGATATGTGGAATTGTTCTCCAAACATTGGAGATATGAAAAACATAAACAACGGAAACATATGTAGCATGGACGGTAAGAGAACAGAAAACTCAACGCTAGCCGGCTAGTCTTCAATGTACATGTTGCATACTTTCATATGGTTTAAAAAATTCATTCCTTGTTAATAAAATAAAACAATCAGATCAGCTACAGAACCTTGACAGTTTTTGTTTTATCGATGAGATTAACAAGAGAACTGGCAACTTGAAGAGGGAGTCAAAAGGGTAGTTTCCAATTTAATTATGAATCTAGCAAAGCGGCGTCACTTGTTGCCGCTTCTGCGCTTTTTTAAAGACAATTGCTTTGAAGCTTCCGAATTAGACTTTGAAAGCATCGGAATAATTTTCCCGAGAATGTCAAAGTCACCAGAATTTCATGAGCTTGACTGCGTTTGGCTTGTTTAGTTGTGACAAATGAACATCTTGCATGCTATTGTCAACTATATTATAAAGAAAATATCGTTATCTGTCAGAATAGAGGTTTATTAACGTCTAGCGAACTTATTATACAAGTCTTCGTAAACTTTCTATGAGGTAATTACATCATTGCCTGCAATTTATTAAAGTTTATTAATTATCGAGGACTTCCCGGCTCCTGCTATCATTAAAAATTATAAATTTAGATTGTAATTAGCCCAAATCTTACATTAGGTCAATGAAATTTATGTTATCTACATGACTAATAATGCCACCCAGATTCCAGAATACAACAAGCTGGGTCAATTGCGGTTGGCGAATGCAACACATTAGCCACCCTCCCTCACATATGCACTGATATTATAACACATGCAGAGCGGATTTGTAAATTGGTAATTGGCTGGCATTAATCTCAACCTATATTTTTTTGATGTCAATCGTGCAGTGAAATGGTAATCCACAACGGCATGGTCCGTTGCTTGCAAAATGGCTCCACTTTTTATTAAAACTTCAATGGCAACACAAGAAATTGGACCTTGACATGAAAAGCTGACACTGGATGATGACCTTGTTTTAAAGCTCCGCAGAATGCGAGTTCAGAATCAAATATTTCATCTATGCAGGGACAATTCTGCTTAAATCGTTCACCAGTACATAAACATTTGATACCCCAAGCAACTTCAACATAAGCACTTGGTGTGTGCGGGAGAAACCACATTCCTGATCCCAACAAACATTTAGCTCTAAGCAAGAAAATCTCTGTAAAAATACACCTGTTATGATCAAACGTATACATTGAGAAACCATAGAATCTGACATTAAGATACATGAGTAATTAAACGGTTTGAACAGATAATTATATGCATCATTTAAACATTAATAGCTTATAACAGAAAGCTGAGGAAATTTAGGCCATAAACAGTATTACATTCTTGCTTAGATGATCTTTCTGGCATTGAAGGACACACATGATGTATTCTTTTAAAGTAATATTTCATCCAGTCTCCTATTTCTGCAATGAGTGCACTCGTGAAGTTCTAGCTGCCCAAAATTCGATCAGACATTCGTGAATGGTGCTGTCTCCAGAGTTTGCCATGACCTGGTTTCGTGGAAGCAACATCACCAAATTCAGAGCAAACAGTCTTTGGCCCATCATAATGAATAACAAAACTCTCATTGACTACTGGCGATGTCACGTCCCTGACCAACCAAGAACTTGAAAGCTTGAGGCGCCTGTCATACACTGCCAATGAAATGGCAGGATTTCTTCCCATACTCCTGTGAATGAATCAATAAGTACATTTTAATAAATTAAACCACAGTTCTCCAACTCTTTATACCAAAAAATTATATTGCTGAAAAAAAAATTAATGGTGACTATCTTCCTACATCATAATGAAAAGAGAAAGATTAGAAACCTGTCGCTCAAATTTAAAACTTTGCTCCACCATAGTAAAGCCTCTACAAAATCTATTTCCAATTTCCTTGCATCAATCAAAAGCACGTTGAAGTCTGGCATACAAGAATTCTTTGCATAAGGCGTTTCAGATACCCAAGGCTTTGATGCTGATCTCTGTACAGCATCAAGCACATCGGAATTAACATAAGTGTTTAATCTTTCAGAGCAGTCCTCAGCCACCGCAATAGCATAATTACTCAAGTCAACTCCAACTAGTTCTTCAACTTTACCCTGCAAAAATACTAAATCTATTGATGTACAAAGCCTGATATGAACTCAACGGCCTGGCAAAGGAAATCAAGTTGAGAAACAAAGGAACAACAAAATGCAAAAGGAAATAAAAGGTAAAAAATTTTAAAGGCCGATCTGCTTAAGATATCTTCTTGTGCCATAAGTATCATTATGTCCAGTGGAATATGCTATTTAACATTTGAAAAGTATTTACTTGCATTGTGCATGGTCTGTCTGAGGAAACAAAACACCCAAAACTGCATGTCACCACATGTTATGTGCAACATCATATGTCATAAGATGGAGAAGCATATAATTTCTTTCTTTAAAGTGCAACTAAAAGAGAGCTCTCCAGATCATTTCTTTAAAATCCCTCTTGAGACTCAATACCTTCTATGACCCTACAAATTTCTTTCATTTCATGTCCTTCAATACCTGAATACGTCAATGACAATGTTTCAAACCATATCCAATCTAACGAGTGCTAAAGTACAACCACTGTCAGGAACCCCAGTTATGGGACAAAGCGTGCTAACCTTCACAATTACATCAGCTGAGATATATACGAATTTACTTAAGAACTGATGAACGCGCGGTATAACAAAAGGTGCTATTTCCTCAAACTTGAATACTGCATGTGTAGCCCCAGAGATAGCTTTCATAATCACTTCTTTCACTTCCTCCTGCCTATAATTTTTCAATATTAGATCAAGAGATGGACTTTGCTAGGGAACAAAATAGCAATGACTTACCCATGAATTTCAATATTTGAATGTGGGAACAATACTTTCAACTTATAGAAGGACACTTTGTCTTCATTCCCTTTTGGGATAAAGAAGTGAAAGTGAAGTTGACCCGGATATCTATAGATTGATCAAGAAACCAGAATAAGTAATATTGCAATAGCCTTAAAACAAAAAGCAATAAATATACAAACAATTAAATATGCAACTAAACCAATAAATGCCAGAACAACACCATGAACAAGGTCACCTTGTTTTTTATTCTACCTGCTAAGCAGCATTTAGGTAAAAAAATGTAAAATCAATAACAAGATTACCATAATAGAAAGTGCGGGCAGTGAATTTAAAGAGAACTTAAACATGATAACAAGTTTTACTTAGTCCATAAGATGAAAGCAGGGCATGAAATTTCATGCACTAGTCTTTCTCAGTAGACTTAAATATAAGATCAACCCCAAGCCTATCCCCTAATTCAAGTGAATTGTCCTGTATATCTGACCACAGCCTTATTTTGAACAACTCGGATGATTCTTGAATAACATCGACATTGATTCCGATAAAATATATATATATATATATATATATATATATATCTATATATATATATATAGTTCATTCAATCCACACCAATGTGTATGTGTGTATATATACACATATATTCTGGATTGTGCTTCAAATTCAGTGCAGTAAAGAGTCAATACCGAGGCCAAAATCTAGTCAATGCAAGCTCAACACATGAGACTGACAGCAAATTTCGTCATTGCCACAATTCTCAAAAGGAAAATGTAAACCTCTGTACAAGCCAAACCAACCTGGAGGCTGACAGAGTCGAGTTGGCAAGAACTGCAAGCACCCGAAGGTCCAGACACTCCATCCATGACACCATGTGCACCATTCCATCCTCTTTCCCATTTCCGTTGACGAAACCAGACTTTCCATCACCAAAACTCCTTGCCTTGCTAATCTGCAAACCCAATGAAAAATTTCAGAACCATGCCCACCATTGTTCGCTAAGATATATACCAATATAACGTAAAGGAAAAGCGCGCAGAATTTGAAGAAAACAACGAGTGACTCACAGAGAAGTTGGAGTTATATGGAAGCCAGTTTCTGAAAGGATCCGAGGGGTCTCGAAAATGAGTTGCGGGAAGGAACTGAAGCAAGCCGAGGAAGATGATGAGCCCCAATGCAATGAACTGAAACAGAGGCTTGGGAGTGGGAGGCTGATCTATGACAGGATGGGGGGGTCCGGTTGCATCCGTGTCCGGGTTGTGTGGAGTTTGAAGCGGTCTTCTGTGAGTTGCAGAAGACTGGGCTGGTGCATAGGAGGAAGACATTGACTTTTCAGCATCTCCACTGTTTAATAAGTGCTGTGTTTTTAAAACAAAAATATTAGGGGCCTTTGAATAATGTCCAAACGTTTGGGGTCTTTTGGTTTTTTCTTCGAATTTTTTTTTAAATAACAATAATGATACGCCGAATACAAATAATATGCCTCCCTAAAATATAATATAAAAATTTATGATATGAATCATCAAGTTTTTTATCAGTTCAGTTCCTACATACCCTTTGTATTTTCTCCCAATAAATGGAAAGAAAGTTTCAAAAATAATCAATTTTCTTCCTAATATTGATTTTATCAACTGTTTTGTTAAATCTTTATTAATAAAAAAATTATAAATTAAATAGTATGGCCATGCTATTAATAAATTCCTACAAACTATTTTTAATAATTTAACAAAATTTGTTAATAAAAGTATTTTGATAACTTTGTTACCTTTAGAAATTCAAGAAATTTTTTATTATTTCTTTTAATTAACTTGTTTTCAACTTGACATCAAAACAACACATGAAGATGCTCAATAAAATTAACCCAATTTTTCATACATGACCTTACATTCCATATTTCTTTAATATTAGTTATGTTGTATGTAGTATTACATAATATGAAAATTTCAGATACGAATTTAAAGCTTAATTGGACATCTTTTTCTATGTACCAGTAATTAACATGGGCTTACTATATATATCATCTTAATGTAAGTATGTGATTAATTAAGATAATCTCACCAGCTAGCCAGCGAAATTAATTAGTAATAACATGTGGTAGGAGAAAATTGGTTCAAATATTTAGTTCTAAAGTAGAGTGACTGGCCCATTACAAGTGAATGGATTATTGATTTAATCATTTTCTCATCGAAATTCACCTTAATTTTTACGGATTTTATAATAAAAATTATATATATATAACAACATTAACATATGTATAATAAAAATAAGAAGAGATCTTTTAACACAAATTTTTAACATAAATTTGTAATCCTTGATCCCATTAACTTCAGTAGTTGAGATAGAAAGTAAAAATGTTATATTTAACATTGTCAACTTATTAGTTATTTCAACTATTAAATTTTGAGATCAATGACAAAAATTTTATATCAAATTTTGTGTTAGAATATACTTTCCCTACAAAAATAATCTCCTATAATATTTAATTTTCTACACGTTTATTAACTATGGATACAAGTCTGATTTACATGTGTGATCAGTCAATAGCTAATTAATGGTCCATATAATTAACGAGAGCAAAAGTCAACCATTGGCCTAAGCTCATCCCAGTTATCGTCTCCCAACCACTTATCACGTTGCGGAAATTTCGGAAAGCTTAAGTGGTAGGGTCGTCTCTCTCTTTCTGTAGGCGACAGGACCCTTGGGCGCGCTGGGCGCGCTGGGCGCGCTGCCTGGCTGATGCCTAGTGCACCTCAGCGCGCCCAAGGGTCCTGTCGCCTACAGAAAGAAAGGCAAAGAGAGGGAAGGAGTTAAAGCATGACTTTCAAAAGTATAAAGAAGGAAGAAAGGGTCTCTGTAAAATCTAACTTGAAGGATGATGCCCATCCCGACGGCGATCGCATCAAAGTATGTGAGTTTCACATTTTTCGGAAAGACATTGGTAGGCATGAGGCGTGCAGCGTTTTGAGACAGTTTCCGAAGGTAGTCTCCACATGTTGAGCCACTCTGGAAGCCCGTACTGTCAAAGGTAAAACGTTTGGGTAGCTGAGAAGCTGAGGGTAACCTGCTCCCAGTAGGCTGAGGGGCTGCCACTTCACCCGCAGGCTGAACAGAGGCAGACCTTACAAGAACCGGCTTCCGTACGGGAATCTCCTTATGGCCACTAGCTCTCCTCTTCGGGGGTCCAGGAGTTGGAGGACTTCCGCTCCGTTTCTTCTGGGAAGAACTAGGTCTGTCATGAGTGAAGGGCTTAAGCGGCATCTTGGCTACAAGTTGAGCGAACTGCTTCTTGGTAGGATGTAAAGGAAAAAGCCCTGCACGAAAATAAAACGGGTAAGACAACAAACACATGCTTGATGAAGTAAGATCAGAAACACGGCCGGGACGCGGGTCGGGAAGCGGGTCGGAGCTCGGGTGGTACGTCGGGTCCAGTCCTGCAAGCAAAGAAAAACAGTCAGGGGTGCCGGCGGTGGTGCCGGCGGTGACCCTCCGACGCTCAAGTCAGTTTCCGGCACTCCGGAATTCTCTGGGAGAATTTCCTAGAGAGAGAGGCTCTCAAAAGTAAAGGAAATCTAGAGAGAGAGTGAGTTCAGAAAAGTGTGCATCCCTTGAGTAATAATTCGGAGGGTTTATATAGGAGTCGGGATGAGCCATTGTGGGACCCAGATAATAGGCCCAGATAATGGGCTTCAGTAATGGGCTTACTGAATTAGAAATAATTAAGGCCCAGATAATGGGCTTCAGTAATGGGCTTACTGAATTAGAAACAATTAGGTCCAGATTTTGTTATGGCCATAACATAAAAAAATTTTGTGTCATGGTCACAATCCAATAATTTGACAGATTGATAATTAACGATTTAAACACTTTTTTTTTTAGTTTTTGGAGGTTCGAGACCTATCAGTTTTTAGCATTCACAAAAAAAAAATAAAGGAATTATTGGTCAATCAAATTTTGATTATAATGTCTAAATTTTTTAATTTACTGCCCCTTCATTTTGATCTTTTTTCTATCAGAATTATTTCAATAAAATATTTATGTTCCCCATTGCCAATTAACTAGGCTTCAATTTTCTCTCTTTAACCCTTTATACGTCTATTGGAAATAAATAAATAAAGGGTCGAACAGCCCATGCATAAACGTTAACTGAAAAACTACATAGGCTATATACATATATGTACAGCTGGGCTCTCCTCGGGACTCCCGGATTGGACTTGTATCCGGACCAAAAATTTCAGCCGTTGGATAAATCCAACAGCTGACATTCATTCACTCTTTCAAAATTAAAGAGATTTCCTGCCTATTGACTTCTCTCGCCTATCTCTCTCGCATCTCACATCTTTAGTTTGATTTGATATTAACCCAAAACAAAACTGAAAACGTTTCTGTACACCTGCTATTTGTCCCCTTCTCTCTTTCCGTCTTTCTTTTGCGTCTCAGATCTGTTCTTGCAACTGCATCTTTTTCTCATTTAGCTATGATCAACCGTAAAACAAAAGCCTCAAAAATCCCGGACTTGGCACTTGACGAATAATAGATTATAGAACAATTTCGATTTCTTTCTTATAATTACATTGGATGTTAGGTGTGACACAAAATATTGGCAAAGTGTAGACTGCGTAGTTTTCATTACATATTCAGTTTCATTTCCAAACGGAGATTTAGTGAGACCGACCATTTACCATGGAAAAGTGTCTTAAAATGCTGGACAAGGATGAAAGTCATAAAGAGTCGACGGAAAGGAATGATAGCTAAAGGGAAGGAGAGACGTTTGATGACCAAAAAAGTGAGAAGCAAAACAGGAGAGAAGGAAAAAGACGACGTCTTATGTCCAGGGGAACTCAAGAAGGGAGATGCGAAAAACGGAGAGAGAGAGAGAGAGAGAGAGTCTATGCAGGTTATGTACGGGTGAATGTCAGCTGTTGGATTTATCCAAGGGCTGAAATTTTTGGTCCGGATACAAGTTCAATCCGGGAGTCCGGAGGAGAGTCCAAGTGAGTGTGGGTGTATGTGTATGTATATATATACATATATATATATATATGTATATAATACTGGATGAAGTTAAAAAGTGATTATCAGATAGCGTATTCTTACCGCTTCTCAAAGATTGTTGTTGATGATCTGAGCATAATTATTAGAGGCATGAGTAGTACTTGTGCTTCTGCTGGCTGAAGGAAGCCGAAATTCATGCATCATCCAATCAGTTTTAGTTCCTTCACCAGCGTTTCCTCGGTAATAGACCAGAGATTTCTTCAGGCCAATGCATTCCTGAAACCCGTATATTGGCTTGTCGATACCTGTGGCTTTCCAGAATCCGGATCCTGTTACCCTGTTTGGTCTCACACTGTTTCTATATTTTCTTCCTCTTTTGCAAAAGAAGTGCCACGCCCTTTCTCCACTACTACCTATCCCTGGATATCATCAATAAACGAAAATTAAGGGTTTTGTTCTTATTCATTTCTAAAATTAGTTTTCTTAACTAGAAATTCTTTTATTAAAAAAAACCATCAATATAAATTCTTTTATATTTGAAAATACATATTATACTTAATTGTTTCTCATATGATTTTCAGCCGACTTTCACAATATTGACAAAATATATCATCAAATCGAGTCATGTTAATATACGTTACTATGTATCAGGGCTATATATCATGGACAGCTAATTAATTAATTAAACAAAAATTTAATCCAAAACAATATTCTAATGGTTTTTAATAGAACTGACGATGATGCAATATTAATTCTCGTACAAACACAACATGCAGGTAGGTGTTAATTGTGATCGATGAAGCTTTAAATATATATAGCGAATCAAGTATAGATTGAAACTTACTTGAAAGATCCCATGGATCATATTTGTAGATATCAATGTATAATATCCTAAGTTTTTGTAATGTACATTATATCAAGTATTGTGGTTATATGTGTAATAATATGTATTAATGTATTGGTGATGTGTTTGAATTGTAGTATAATAGATGAGAGATGATGGGCTTAATGGTAATAAAAAAGGAAAAAGAGAACTAAATGAAAATTTAGCCTAATGTTTATCTATAAATGGGAAGAACTCTAGAATTCTTTTAGTCTTGCTCTCTAGCTCATGTTCCCAACTCTTCACTTTCACTTTCTCTAAGTTTTCTACACAAGAAACTACCAAGAACTCAAGGAAAGGAAGGAGAAAAAAGGAAGGAAGTGGTAAGAACTCATCTCTTCTTTAGAATTCTTGTTTTATTGTTTATGTATTTGCAAGAATTCTTTTGGCTTGTGCTGTGAGTATGAGAATTATTGTTTGTATTGCTAGAAACTTGTGTGGAAATATAAATTTGAGTGAGATTTGAATGTATCTAAGTAGGGGGATGAGGATACAAAACTAGGAGCGAGAGTTTGATTTAATCCTGCAGTGTTTTTACACTGAGCAGTGCATGTTCCGAAATTCCCAAAAATTAGGGGAATGTTTTGTTGTTCTGAAATTTTATGGATGAAAATAGACATGTTCAGCAGTTTATAGAAATTAGATTCACTCAAAAATTCAAAGTGTGTGAATTGTAGTGAATTTTTGAACTTCCTGCATGGAATTGCATGTCTCCCCTGTTCAGAGCAAGGGAAGAACGGCTTGAATATTGGTTACAGGCAGTGTATCCGACAAAACACAAAGGCAAGTGTCGAGTGGTCAGGTAATATGTTGTCGAGTGTTGAGTGCTTGACTGTCTAGTGTCGAGTGGGACTCTACATGAGATTGTCGAGTGTTGAGTGGGACTCAACGTGAAATTGTCAAGTGACGAGCGGAACTCGACGGTAAGTGTCGAGTGTCGAGGGGACTCAACGTGTAATTGTCGAGCGTTGAGCGCTCGATTATCTAGTGGTTGAGCGACGCGTTGTCGAGCGTCGAGTGTCAAGCGGATTCACAGAATTGTTCCGAATGCTCCTTTTTGACAAGGCAGTTAGAAATAATTGAGTTTGAATGGGTTAAACACCTTGAAAAGCCACGATTTTTGGTATGGAGGTATATGTATGTGTGATATACCAGCCTAAAAATTTTGGTAGCCATTTAAGTAGGATTGTAATTCCTACAAATTTTTAAGTCTGTACTGCTCAGTGAAACGAATGCAATGGCAGGATCGTTGAGTTAACGAATTTGATTACTTTGAGTGGACAAATGACCTCAATTGGCTCTAAAAATGTTAAGGAAACATGTTATATGAGTGTAAAACTTGTCTACACAATTGTGTGAATTTTGGAAATAGACAACTATTGTTGTAAATTGTTTGACAGAGCATGTATAGAAATAGAGCCAAAAAGGGGAATTGATTTACAAAGGTGTATGGTAACTTAAAAGAGATTTTGTTTTGTTTTTAGGTTACACACAAGCATCGAAAAGGAGCTGTACAAGGTAAGTAAGCTAACTATTCTGAGGCCACAATAAATTGTGCTATACTGTATGTAATATTATGGATTGTAACACTGTTAATTGCTAACACCTTGATGCTTGAATGTGGGATATTGCGACTGTTCTAGAAGCTGAATATCGAGCTTCTTTTATGCTACTGATTGTAAATTGTGAAATGTAATGGCATGCCAAGACCTAGGAAGCTTAGCTCTCATAGCTTGAGGAGAGGTCTGGACCATGTGTTTCTCTATACGAGATTCGATAGCATGGGCCCGGTATCTCCCGGATTGTCAGACTAGTCTTGAGCTATTTCAAGTGTAGGCATCTGAATGTATCTGTATTGTTCTGTGTGGCAGGATAGAGCCCAGCAGGAATATGTGGCTGTCACCTTTGGGTGATGGCGGATTCATGCAATGTGAGAAATACTCATTGCAACAATGCCTCGCCTACAGATACCGCCAATAGGTGGCTAAGTGATTTGGGCTCACATATGTGAACTGACTGTGAAATGCAAAGTCCTACCTTGATTAGAGAGCCTTATTTCCCTAGGTGACTATAACTGAAACTGTGGAAGCTTCCTTATTATGTGATTATGAATGTACACGAAAATGAGATGAATGGAAAAATGTGAATTCACTTGTGTGAGATTGATCAACCTACAGAGGTCTAGATAGAAAATTGGTGCAGGAGCGCCGAAGTAACCAGTATGAAACTAGCCAGACAATGAGGGTTGGCTCAGGTGTGCCCCTTATATGGTGTAGAAGCACCAAGTCGAGTCATAGAAATGGTTACAATGGATTTCTGTGTCATTTCTCCTTTAACAAGTTAACTTAGGCTTGTATGCTAAGAAGTGAACATCGCACTGTGGACTGAATTTTACTGTTATTGTACATTGTTGCCTATTCACTTAACTTACTTACTGAGTTTTACTCACTAAGCTATTGTATGTGCCTCAGGTGATCAGTAGGCTGAGATCCGGATAGAGGACTTTTGGCATCACTGACAGAGTGCCCTTGACAACCACAGACCGCTGCCCTATATTATCATAGCCATACTGTAGGAATTCTTTTGATTTTTTAATGTACCTATATACAGTGAAATGATGTGGTTGTGATTAGGATCTTTGTATTTGATAATACTCATTATAATTTCCCAGAGAAATGACAGAGTTCACATACAAATGACTATATTAAATGTGGTTAGGGTTATGACACAATGTGTTTGATAAGGTGATCAATACCAATAGGTATCTTCTTGACTTTCCTTTTCAGATAAAACCATACAAGCTCTTCATCTGTTGGATGAAACCAGAACCCAGGAAGCTGAACTATTTTATTACCACCTTCATCATCATCATCCATCTTGTTATTTGAAACATTATCAAACACCCTCTCCACCTCCATCTCATGATCTCCTTCTCTCTTGATCATCCTCATCATTAATGAGACTTAATAGCTAGAGCCCTAACCCCATAATAGGCTTATTCACGATGTAATTAGTTAAAGTAAGTCAATCAATGTGACTGCCTTTACATGGATTTTTATATGGGATAATATCATAAATCACCCCTGAATTTTAGCTAATTATCATGTGAAAAGCCTCTTACGTAAATATATCAACGCGGTCCTTAACGTCTACGTTTAAGCTTCATCCAAGTCCAGGCAACAGATTCTGTTAGCTTTCATATTAACGTTTTGGGGTATTTTAGTAAAATGACATAATTTCATATGGGATAATATTATAAACCACCATTGAAGTTTAGCTAATTATCATGTGGAAAGCCTCTTATATAAATATATCAGCGCGGTCCCTAACGTTTGCGTTTAAGCTTCATCCAGATCCAGCCAACAGATTCCGTTTGTGTAAAAACTGCGAAAAAAATTAAAAATACCATTTTACCTTTACTTTTATAACCTTTCTTCTTCTTCTTTTTTTCGCAACCGAAAATCCACTGCCTCTTTCACCCTAACCTTTTCACACTCACAACTGCCTCTTTCACCCTAACCTCTCAATCTCCAAACATAGCTTTGGCTGGCGACTGGTTTTTTATAAAATTTCAGTTTGAGAATTTTTTTATCTTTATTTTTCTTGCTTCATTTCAATACGTAGTGTCTGTGAATGTTGTTTTAGGTTGAGAAAATTTTTAAAGAAGTTAGTGAGGAGAAAGAAAAGCATGCCAGTTTTGGGTTTTAGAGTTTTTGCATAATTTTTTTTAATCATAATTGTTGAAATAATATGGATTTAATTTTGAATATTTGATTCTTTTTTTTTAATAGCTTTGTGATTGAGTTGAGATGGTGGGTGTTGATGGTGGAGGAAAATTCGGTGCTATTATGGTGGAGTCTTATGATGTATATTTTTTTATTTAAATGAATTTGATGGTGGTGATAGTGGCTATGGTGGTTATGGATAGTGATGCTGGTGTGAGGTGAAATGAAGATCTTAGAAAAAAAAATTCAAGGGTTAGTTTTGTTTACCCAGGTATGGCAACCCAAGAGGGGGGGTGAATTGGGTTTTTATTTATGAAAACGGATTTAGAAAACTTTTCTTGAAAGATCAAAATTATTTAAATCTTTCTTTAAGAACAAAGGTGAAGAAGATGAAAATAGAATGTAATCAAGAGAATAGCAATAAAGAACAATCACAAGTGCAAGTAAATGTAAAGAGGATAGGGATAGAGAGAGTGCAAACTCGATGTACGTGGTTGATGCATTCGAAACTAGCAAGTATACTAGTCGCACAAGTAATAAAGTGATGAGTAAGATATCGTTCCCACGAGGATTGATTCTAATTGAATTTGTTATTCGAAAGCAACAATAAACTAAACGGGGGGTTTTGTTGATTGATTAACTAAATGAAATATTAATGCAAGTAAAGAATAACAAAACAGAAAGTTAATTTGAATGAAAAATCAATGAGAGACACTGGTTAAGGGATCCTTCTCTACCACAAGATATGGATTTGCGAATTAATCGTAGAATTGTCATCCAATTACAGCATTGAAATTATCAACCGTAGATAACAACAAGCTCTGTTATCCCAATCTTTCCTTACTTTGTTGTTAAATAAAACAAGGCTCTTTATTTAATCTCTATCCATTAAACAACCTAGAACAAGCTCTCTAAATTTAATTCAATGGATGCATTACGATAAGAAAGATAGGTTGATCTAAGCAATAAACACACAAGCTCGGATTATTTAACTTAGGTTATATTCTCCAATTGCAATCTCTGATCACCATTTTGCTACTAATGATTAGAAATTCAAGACAATTACGGATCAAGATTTCTAGTCTAGCAATAGACAATATCCAGATTATATTCAGTTGGCCACCCAAATCAATCCAGCAAGCAATCATAAGTATTAAACATGGGAAAATACAAGCAACTTCAATTAGAGAATTGGATAACAACTTCTTATACAATCAACTCACAAAACCATATCAAGGGCTTTCAAATCACCCTCAACCAATTCAGATTCAGTTACACATGTTCAAAAACGTGGTAAATATAATACAATATACAAATTTTCCAGAAAATGAAAGGGAAAGGGAAAAACTTAGCAAATTTGAAGTAATTCTCTTTGGATTGTAGTTCTTCCTTTTTCCAAGCTTCCTTTCTCTTTCAAGAACTCCAGGAGATGAAAGAATTCCAGAGCTGCAGCCTCCACCACGTTCTCCCCTCTTCAAGTTATGAAATAAAACCCTAAAATGTGTTTTAAATACTCTGCTACAGTAACGTGCTACAGTGTCCCGTATTGTACATGCTACAGTGATGTGTGGAATTACATTTATACACTTCTCATACTGTTTTGCTTACAACTTTCGGTACACTGAATGGATTTATAAACCGTAAATTTCTCCAAAAAGTAGACTTCGAGAGCTTTTCAATGGTATATGATATGTCATCGGGTTCATTGTATATCAATACAATTAAATCCGGGAAGATGGTTGACTAGCAGAGGTGAAAATGAAGGGTTTTACTCCATTTTTGTGCAACTTGCTCCAAAACTCCTACAAACATCAAAACCACACAAAAACATAAAAATACCAAGGAATATAGCAAAGAAACATGGATAAATTGATATGAAAATGATATATAAATAGACACTTATCAGTGGTTCGGCAAACCTTACCTACGTCCACGGGCTCCTAGCTCCACAAGCTAGGCTTTCTACTAAGTTGTAGAAATCTTTACAACTTGTTTGATGAACAACCTCACCAAGACTTTTTCCTTCAACCCTTGATAACACCACACCAAGAGTCCTTCTTGATGAACAACCTCACCAAGGCAACTTCCTTCAACCCTTGATAACACCAAACCAAGAGTTCTTCTTGATGAACAACCTCACCAAGGCAACTTCCTTCAACCCTTGATAACACCACACCAAGAGTTCTTCTTGATGAACAACCTCACCAAGAAAAGAGTTCTCTCAAGGATAACTTTTATCCTTTACAAGTAGATCTCACTCTCACCACAATATAAGAACAAAGATAATTTTTACAACAAAAGTATAACTCTCTTCAAAGAGTAGATAAAGAATATAAAAGCTCTCTAGACTTGATATTTCTCTTGTTTTTTGCTTGATAGATGCTTCTTTTTCTCTTGTCTTTGTCTTTCTTAATGCATGGAAGAAAGGCTCCTTTTATAGGCAAATAGGATGAACTTAATCAAGTGAAGACACAATCTCCAAATTTTCTGCCCACCATAAAAACTATAATTTTGTCTACCATTTTTGTCAATATTTCGTTTGAAATTTGAAAATATTTAAAACATAAAAGATCTGCACATTTGAATAAGCTTTCCAACGCATTAAGAATCAAGTCATTTGGATATCTGTATCTCAAGATATAGCCAAAACACCATTCGGTGCTCATGTGACTTGATTTTTCTTTCTTGTGTCAGTCCACCGAATTGAATGATAATTCTGTTAACATTCCGTTTGAAATTTGAATTTCATCAAAACATAAAAGATCTGCATATTTGAATAATCTTTCCAAAACATTAAGAATCAAAGAATTTGGATATCTCTATCTTAAGATATGGCCAAAACACTATTTGGTGCTCATGTGAGTTGATTTTTCTTCCTTGTGTCAGTCCACCAAATTGCATGTCAATTATGTCAGCCTTCCATTTAAAATTTGAATTTATTCAAAACATAGAAAATGTGCCTCATTATGTCCTATTTCCAATGCCATAAGAATCAAGTCATTTTGATTTTTCTAGCTCAAGATATGTTCAAAAGAGTATTCGGTGCTCATGTCAGCTGCTTCTATTTATCTTTCAAATTGCATGATGATTTGGACAACCTTACACTTGAAATTTGAATTTCTTTAAAACATATGAAATGTTATAAATTGAGTAAGCTTTCCAAAGGCTCAAGATTCACATCATTTGGATATTTGTAGGGATATATATGACCAATTGATTGAACATTGCTCATGTGTCACATTCCTTGAGTCAATCCTTGTTCTTAAACTTTTGTGCCTTTAACATGTAGTCTTCTCCTTAGCTTCAACACTTCATTTTAATAAGCCTCTTCTTGATTTTAAAATTATTTCAATGATCTTACTCTTGCACATAAATAAACATGTTAGAAAAACTCAATTAATCAATGTGTATTGTTATCATCAAAATTATCATGTAGCCTTAGGGCTAACAATCTCCCCCTTTTTGATGATGAAAAACCATTGATTGCTTTAAAATATAATCTAAAATCAAGAATGAAAATAAAATCAATAATAAGCAAAAAGAATGGCACTTGTTATGAATATAAGCAATCTAACTCAACTATTTCTCCCCCTTTTGTTATCATCAAAAAGATGTAATCAAATTAACTATTCCCCCTAAATATATTCTCTCCCTTAACATATGCTACCATTCAAAGATTATCATATTAAAGCAAAATTAAGACATATCCAACATGCCTAATTCTCTTCTAATTATGCAAACTCTATCTTGACTAAGGGGTTTAGTCATATTTGGGTCTAAGGACTAACTCCCAAACTTGATTTATCTCAAATTGTTTCAATTCTTCTTGCATAGCCAAAATCAAACTTTCGTCATTTTCGGCTTCTTTAAAAGACTTTGGTTCAAATTGAGAGACAAATGCAAAATGATTCAAAAGTTTCCAAAAGAAGATCTAGTTCTCATACCTTGTGATGGTTCACCAATAATGAGATCTTTAGGGTGACCTTTTGCATACCTCCATTCCTTTGGTAATTCTTGGGAAGAATCATTTACTTCCACAAGCTTTTCTTGTTAAAGTTGTAATTCATCTTGGCTCATTTCATCAAGTCTTGATTCCTTGATTTGCCTTTCTACCTCAACAATATCACCATCTAAATTCTTTGAAGAAATAACATTAGTTTCATCAAATTCAACATGCATAGATTCTTCAATAGTAAGAGTCTTTTTGTTAAAAACTCTATATACTTTACTATGGTTGGAGTAGCCAACAAAATTCCAACATCGGCTTTTGCATCAAATTTTCCAAGGTTATCCTTAGTATTTAAAATAAAACATTTACATCCAAAAAACTTTAAAAAATCCAATGTTGGGTTTTCTTCCTTTCCAAAGTTCATAAGGAGTTTTCTTTATTAAAGCTCTAATATGGACTCTATTGATTATAAAGCATGCGGTATTAACAGCTTCGACCCAAAAATATTTTGGCAAATTATTTTCAAGTAACATGGTCCTAACAATTTCTTGGATAGTCCTATTTTTCCTTTCAACAACACCATTTTGTTGTGGAGTTCTAGGTGAGAAAAAATTATGTTCAAAACCATTTTCATCACAAAGATTTTCAAATGCAACATTGTCTACTTCACCACCATGATCACTCCTAATAGACACAATAGAATACCATTTTTGATTTTGGACTCTTTTTGCAAATTTTGAAAAAGCTTGTATGGCCTTATTTTTAATTTTCAAGAATAATACCCAAGTGAATCTTGAATAATCATCCACAATAACAAAAATATAATACTTTCTACCAAGGATTTGAGTTCTTGATGGTCCAAATAAATCCAAATGAAGTAATTGTAGAGGTTTATTTGTTGAAATAAATTTCTTTTGTTTAAAAGAAGTTCTCACTTGTTTTCCAAATTGACAAGCATCACAAATCTTATCCTTTTCAAATTTTTATTTTTGGAAGACCATCAACTAAATCATTTTTAGAAAATTTTTGAAATTGTGTCCATGCTAGCATGACCTAACCTTCTATGCTATAACCAAGCATCATGATTAACAATGAAACAATTTTCTATATGATCATTAACATCAATATCAATTGTATAAATATTACCACATCTATTACCAACAAATAATGTCTTATTGTTACTAACATCCTTAATCACACACTATTAGGCTCAAAAGTAACAAAATATCCCTTATCACACAATTGACTAATGCTAATCAAATCATGTTTTAAACCATGAACAAGCAAAACATCTTTAATAATAGGTGAAGAAGGGTTACCAATATCACCATGTCCGATTACCCTTCCTTTGGCATTATCACCGAAGGTCACATATCCTACTTTCTTCATGATTAATCTTGAGAACTTGGAGGCATCTCCGGTCATATGCCTTAAGCATCCACTATCTAAGTAACACTTGTGTTTGCCACTTTTCTATAATCAACATTCAAAGAGTAACTTTTTGGTACCCAAAAGTTCTTGGGTCCTTGGGGGTTAGTTATGGTACTTTTTGGAACCCATATTTGTTTCAAATTAGGATTTCTCTTAATATAGCAAGAATGCACTTTGTGTCTTTTTCTTCCACAATAAGTACATGAATGATTAGGATTATTCCTAGAAGATGCATGAGCAAAACAATTTTTAAAATACTTTTGATTTTTATGAGTTTTATATCCTAAACCTCTTTTATCAAAAACACACCTTTGGTTTTGTAACATAGAATTCAAATTTTTTGTGCTTTTGTAAAACTATCAACAATATTTCTTAACTCATTATTTTCCTTTTTCAAACTAGCATTTTGTTTTCCATTTATCAAAACCTTTTGTTTTAAAATGTCATTGTCAGGTTTTAATAAATGTATTTGACTTTCCAAAACTTTCAAAATCTTTTTGCTTTAAAATTGCATTTTCATTTCTAAAAAAAAATTTTGGGGGCTTTCAATTTAGTCTACACCTTTCAAATGAGATAACATGATTTTTGACTTCTTTTGAAAGCATTAATTTTTGAATTTTGCTTATCAACTTGCACATGTAAATTTTGGAATGCTTCAAGTAATTCATCATATGAAAGTTTAGGATCATAGTTTAGAATACTTACCTCATCTTCACTTAAAGCCATGAAGCACATGTTTGCCACTTCGCAATCTTCTTCTTCGATGGAGCTAACTTCACTATCATCCCAATTTGTGGCTTTCATTGCTTTGGATTTCTTGTTTTGACTCTTGAAGTAAGGAAAATCCATCTTTACATGTCCCGGTTTCTTGCACTCATAGCAAAAGACTTGATCATTTTTCTTATCTTGCTTTGAGCTTTGCGCTTTGTACTCCCTTCTAGAATTCTTCTTGAATCCTTGGTTTCTTCTAATCATCCTTTTTAGCTTTCTTGTGATGAATGCAAGATCTTCATCGTCTCCTTCATCGTCTGACTCATCATCTTCTTTTGTTGAAGATTTGAAAGCGATATTTTTCTTTTTCTTGAAATCTTCTTCATTCTCCTTCAAGGTGATTTCATGAGTCATGAGAGAACCCATAAGTTCTTCTAATGGTAGTTTAGTGAGGTCCTTTGCTTCTTGAATTGCCGTCACCTTTGGCTCCCAATATTTTGGTAGACACCTAAGAATCTTTCTCACCATTTCAACATTAGAATAAGATTTACCAAGAGATTTCAAACTATTAATAATATCCGTAAATCTAGTAAACATTTCAGAAATTGATTCATCCGGTTTCGTCTTAAAAAGCTCATAACTATGAACTAGCATACTAATTTTAGATTCTTTAACTTGACTAGTTCCTTCATGAATTACTTCAAGTGTGTGCCATATTTCTTGTGCTGTAGAACAAGTAGATATTCTATTAAACTCATTTCTATCTAAAGCACAATATAACACATTCATAGCCCTAGCATTCAAACTCAATTTCTTTTTATCATCTTCACTAAACTCTTTAGGTTTTTTAAGCATGCTTTCTCCATTTTCAATTTTGGTAGGAACAAAAGGTCCTTCCAAAACAATAGACCATAAATCATAATCAAAAGATTTCAAGAAAATATTCATTCTAGTTTTCCAATAAGAGTAATCACTTTCATTAAAAAATGGAGGTCTAGAGATAGAAAATCCCTCAACATATGAAGTTGAATTAAAAGTTGCCATAGCTCAAAAATCGATTAAGATTTAAAATATTGAGCAACATTGCTCTGATACCACTTGTTGACCCAGGTATGGCAACCCAAGAGGGGGGGTGAATTGGGTTTTTATTTATCAAACCGGATTTAGAAAACTTTTCTTGAAAGATCAAAATTATATAACTCTTTCTTTGAGAATGAAGGTGAAGAAGATGAAATTAGAATTTATCAAAGATGCAATCAAAAGAATAATAATGATGAACAATCACAAGTGCAAGTAACTGTAAAGAGGAAAGGGATAGAGAGAGTGCAAACTCAATTTACGTGGTTCGGCAAACCTTGCCTACGTCCACGGGCTCCTAGCTCCACGAGCTAAGCTTTCCACTAAGTTGTAGAAATCTTTACAACTTGCTTGATGAACAACTCACCAAGACTTTTTCTTTCAACTCTTGATAACACCACACCAAGAGTTCTTCTTGATGAACAACCTCACCAATGCAACTTCCTTCAATCCTTGATAACACCACACCAAGAGTTCTTCTTGATGAACAACCTCACCAAGGCAACTTCCTTCAACTCTTGATAACACCACACCAAGAGTTCTTCTTGATGAACAACATCACCAAGGCAACTTTCCTCAACTCTTGATAACACACAACAAGAGTTCTCTCAAGGATAACTATTATCCTTTACAAGAATATCTCACTCTCACCACAATACAAGAACAAAGATAATTTTTACAACCAAAGTATAACTCTCTTCAAAGAGTAGATAAAGAATATAAAAGCTCTCTATACTTGATATTTCTCTTATTTCTTTTGCTTGATAAAATGCTTCTCTTGCACTTGTTGAATGCATGTGAGAATGGCTCCTTTTATAGGCAAATGAGATGAACTTAATCAAGTGAAGACACCATCTCCAAATTTTCTGCCCACCATAAAAATTGTAATTTTGTCTACCATTTTTGTCAATGTTCCGTTTGAAATTTGAAAATCTTCAAAACATAAAAGATCTGCACATTTGAATAGGGGTGGCAATCGTGTCGTGTCGTGTCGACCCATTTAATTATTCGTGTCAAAACATGAAACCCAAACCCGCCCAATTATTAAACGTGTTACCCACGTGTCGTAATCGTGTCATATTTAATTCGCATAATTTACTTAATTATTTAACTTAGTTATACATAATATATTATATTATCTATATTTAAATCAATTAAAATTATTTTTAGAATATAAACCATTGTTAGTATAAAATATTATTAAAATCATCATAATTTATTATTTTATAAATTAATTTATTTTATAGTATAAAAATTTCAATTTTATAATATATATATTGTAAGTAGGTAATAATTTATATCATTGAATGAATTTACATATTAAGAATGTACAAAATATATTTAACTATTCGTGTCATTAAACGGGTTGGCGTGTTGAACACCTTCAACACTAACCCGACCCATTTATTAATCGTGTAACGTATTCGTGTCGTGTTCGTGTCGTGTTCACGGGTCGTGTCAAAAATTGCCACCCCTACATTTGAACAAGCTTTCTAACGCATCAAGAATCAAGTCATTTGGATATCTGTAGCTCAAGATATGGCCAAAACACCATTCGGTGCTCATGTGACTTGATTTTTCCTCTATGTGTCAGTCCACCGACTTGAATGATAATTATGTCAGCCTTCCATTTAAAATTTGAATTTCTTCAAAACATAAAAGATCTTCATATTTGAATAAGCTTTCCAAAACATTAAGATTCAAAGAAGTTGGATATCTCTATCTTAAGATATGGCCAAAAGACCATTCGGTGCTCATGTGAGTTGATTTTTCTTCTCTGTGTCAGTCCACCGAATTGCATGTCAATTATGTCGGCCTTCCATTTGAAATTTGAATTTCTTCAAAACATATGAAATGTGCCCATTAAGTCATATTTCTAATGCCACAAGAATCAAGTCATTTTGATTTTTCTAGCTCAACATATGTCCAAAAGAGTATTCGGTGCTCATGTCAGCTGCTTCCATTTGTCTTTCAACTTGCATGATGATTTGGACAACCTTGCACTTGAAATTTGAATTTCATTAAAACATATGAAATGTTATAAATTGAGTAAGCTTTCCAAAGGCTCAAGAATCACATCATTTGGATATTTGTAGAGATATATATGACCAATTGATTAAACATTACTCATGTGTCACATTCCTTGAGTCAATCCTTGTTCTTAAACTTTGGTGCCTTTAACATGTAGTCTTCTCCTTAGCTTCAACACTTCATTTTAATAAGCCCCTTCTTGATTTTATAATTATTTCAATAATCTTATTCTTGCACATAAATAAATATATTAGTAAATCTCAATGAATCAATGTGTATTGTTATCATCAAAATTATCATATAGCCTTAGGGCTAACATAGGCATCTCTATGTATATGTACTATTTCGTGTGGCAGGATAGAGTCCAGCAGGACTATGTGGCTATCACCTTTGGGTGATGACAGATTCGTGTAATATGAGAATGTGATAAAGACTCACTACGACGACACCTTGCCTACGAATGCCGCTAATGGGTGACTATATGATATGGGCCCACATATATGATCTGACTGTGATATGATAAGTCCTACCTTGATTAGATAGCATTGTTCCTAAGTATCTGTGCTTGTACTGTAGAAGCTTCCAAACTTATGTGAAATCGATATCCATATGAACAATGTAGCTAGGTTGTGGAAACTCATGTGTGAAGGATTTATGTGATTATAATTGTACATGAGGATGTGACAAATGGAGAAATGTGAGGTTGATTCGACCTATAGAGGTCTAGATAGAGAGTTGGCTCAGGTGTGCCATTCCTATGACGTAGGAGCACCAAGTCGGCATATAGAAATAAACAGTCTTCGTATTGTGGACTGAATTTTACTGTATTCGTACATATATTATTGCTTATTCACTTAGCTTACTTGCTGAGTTTTACTCACTAAAGTTATTGTGTGCCTTAGGTGATCAGTAGGTTGAGATCTGGATGGAGGACTTTTGGCATTACTGACGGAGTTCCCATGATAACCACAGGCCACTGCCCTATATTATCATAGCCATACTGTAGGAATTCTTTTGATTTTTGAATGTACCTATATACAGTGAAATGGTGTGGTTGTGATTAGGAACTCTATATTTGATAATACCCATATTAATTTTTGAAAGAAATGATAGAGTCCACTATTAATTGACTGTGTTAAATGTTACATTTGGTATGTACATTACGGGTTGTGACACAAGCCTTCACATATCACAATATTGGAATTCGCTTTCATAATTGAGGTTCTATGTACGCTTCTCATTAATCACATATACATTCATAAATACAATAAACCTATATATCTCATATACGCTTATGAATGTGCACAATTCACATATTGGGATCATTTCTACACACATAGAAACCCATTACTTCTTTATTAGTGTCAACCCGTCCATTAGTCTTCGATGTATTTCAAACATATCGTTGCATAAGTATGTCCATGTATAACTAGTCTCATTCATTTCCTCTCATACATATTCATGGAACTCTAATACACATGGTATTTCATAGACATTCATTTGTCATGCCATCCACTTAAGGAATTAGTATCCCAGAACGTTTGGCATGTATTTCATTCTTTATATACACACATCATTTTCTTGGCAATGTTATTCAAGCCATATCACAACAAATTCACATTCAGTCATATAAGAGAAGCTCTATATTAGGTCACATAAGAGAAGCTCTATATTAGGCTTCTAAAACAATCACAGTTCAAACACTGTAGTGCTAATATTTAACTATATCACAATACATGATATAGCATACAGTGGAATACAATTCATTATGGCCTCAGAACAGTTAGCGTACTTACCTTATACAACTCTGTCGTCGATGCTTGTCTTCAACCTAAAACAAAACAAGATCTTTTTAAGGTCACCATACACATTGCTAAAATAATTCCCTTTTTTGGCTCTATTTCTATACATACTCCGTCAAACAATTTATAACAAACAATTATCTATTCCTAAATTCACACAATTGCATAGACAACTTTTACACTCATATAACATGTCTCCTTAAAATTTTTAGAGCCAAATGAGGTCATTTGCCCACTCAAAATAACCTAATTTGTTAACTCAACAATTCAACCAATGCATTCATTTTACTGAGCAGTACAGACTTAAAAATTAATAGGAATTGCAATCCTACTCAAATGGCTACAAAAATTTACATGCTAGTATATAACACACATATATACCTTCATACCAAAAATCGTGGCTTTTCAAGAGGTTTAAGTCATTCAAACCCAAGTATTTCTAATTGCCCTGTCAGAAGGGTGCATTCAGGTTAGGTCTGTGAGTCCGCTTCACACTCGACACTCGACAACTCGATGCTCCACACTCAACACTAGACAACTCGACACTCAAGCACTCGACGCTCAACCACTCGTCACTCGACCACTAGACACTCGAGCACTCGACACTCGAGCACTCAAGCACTCGATGCTTGACCACTGGTCACTCGACAACTCGACACTCGACCACTTGACACTCACCTGTCGAGTTATGTCGGATTCATTGCCAGTATCAAAGATACAAAATTGTTTTCCCTTACTTTGTTCTAAGACAGGGAAAATATGAAATCCCATACCAAAAGTTCAAAAATTCACTACAATTCATATACTTTGAATTTTTTGAGTGAATCCAATTTCTATACACTCCTGAATATGTCTATTTTCATCAGTAAAATTTTCAGAACTAGAAAACATTTCCCTAATTTTTAGAAATTTTTGGAATATGTACTGTTTAGTGAAGAACACTGCAGGATTTGGACTAAACTCTCCTTTATTGTTTTGTATCCTCACCCACCAACTTAGATACATTCAAATCTCATTCAAATTCACATATATGAGCGAACATTCACATTTCCACACAATTTCTAGCATACCAAACAATAATTCTCATACCACATCACAAGCCAAAGGAATTCCTGTAA
Source organism: Boswellia sacra (assembly GCA_013180625.2). Lineage (NCBI taxonomy): Eukaryota > Viridiplantae > Streptophyta > Magnoliopsida > Sapindales > Burseraceae > Boswellia > Boswellia sacra. The sequence goes on from SNVD02011059.1 coordinate 96,746, forward strand.
ATATATTAACAATAAAACAAGAATTCTAAAGAAAAGATGAGTTCTTACCACTTTCTTCCTTTCTTCTCCTTTCTTTCCTTGAGTTCTTGGTGGTTTGTATGAAAAACTTAGAGAGAGTGAAGAGCTGGGAACGTGTAAGCAAGGAGGAAGAATGAGAGAATTCTAGAACTCCCCCATTTTATCTAGACACAACTTAGGCTAAATTTTTATTTAGTCCTTCTCTCCTCTTTCATTACCATTAAGCCCATCTTCTTCTCATCTATTAAACTACAATTTAAATATATCATATATACATTAACACATATTAATACACATATATACATAATATATGACACAATATATATTACAAAATTTAAGATGTTACAAGACATATCTTTCTTTTAACTTTAAAACATTTGAATCTTAAGTTTTTATCTATTTCTACAAACTATTTGTTTTTAAATTTCGGGAAAAGGATATATATATATATATATATATATATATATAAAATTAAAATTCATGCATTCTAGTCTTTTACTTTTAGTTAATATATATACCATTCTTCAAGCATAAATTAGAATTGAAAGAAAAGAAACAAAAGTAAATTTAACAAGTGTCTTAAGAAAACAAATGCAAAACATACCAATATCATAACTTGATAATCCAAAGGATAGAAGTTGGTGAGATTTGGTAATTCTGTGAGATATAGATTCTCAACTTGTGGTAGCACAATTTTTTTTTTTTGTCATCCATAGAATGAGCTTCATCTTTATCTCCAAATACTTCTTCAAGTTGACTGCACCGCTCCACAAGTATGTCTTTCAGTTGCCGAAGGCCTTTGGCTTTAGCAATAGTGATAGGGAATATAATTTTTTTTATATTAAATTATAAAAACAAGTAGAAAGTTTTTTAAAAATTTAATTTTAAAAATTAAAATTTGGATAGATCAAAGTATAAAAATTATCCTTATAAAATAATTAAAATCCATAAGTACCTTTATACATTCAAATTTTAAATTTAATAAATAAATTATTTATTTTAGAAGTATAAAATAAAATTTTTTAAAATTTTTTTAAAACGTTTTTCTACAAATCAAAAACAGAGGTCGACCAGTCATCAATGTCGTCGTTGACAATTGGTAACCTGGCACGTCCAACGACACTGCCATCATCACCGTGCACTCCTTCAATCGCTCAATATAGATTTGTCAGCATTGCAGCCTTTCACCCAGCCGATTGATGAGATCAGACGGTTAAAATTTCAGCATTGAAACTTCAATTCAACATTTATATCACATATCATCTCTTCTTTAATCTGATAAATGTCACATTAACAAACTTATAGCTTATATGATTTACAATGTAAATGTCTTTATTGTAATGCATGTGGGTTTTGGTACATTGGAAGAAATCTTTAAAAATTGTCACCCTTCTCAACATCACTTTGTTAACCTAGTCGCCACCAACCTCATCTTTGTGTCGTGTGATGGACTTTAATTTTTTTACATGACAAGCAAATCTTCGCACTCCGACCCACAAAATTGGTATGAAAATACCTCTCATCCAACGATCTACTTAATCTTCTTTGTGATTGTTGGAGAACACGGCTTATACTCAGATGATGGATGAGGGATTGTGCCCAGTTGTTTGAGGAAGAGAAACAATAGGCCATCGTTACTCATCTGTATAGTTTCCATTGACGATAATGGCGGATGTATATGGCAGAAGATTTGGCAAGCAGATCTTTAATTGAATTTTCTAGAGAAATGTTTCTTTTCTGACCGAAAAAAGTCAAATAAGTAGATAGATCGTCTTCAGACAATTAAAAGGGTACCAGTAGTTTGGCATGCATGCGACAGTCACGGCAATTGCCGACAACAAGGAGGTGACGACTCCAACGGTTATTCTCGGATTTTTGAAATTTTTTATTTTTTAATTTTAATAAGATACTATAATTTCTTTAATGTAAATATTTGTTTGAACCTTTTTTTATATTTTAATAAATAGGATAATATAATTTCTTTTATATAAATATTTATTTGAAGATTTTTGAATTTGCAATTATGATAAATTATAAATTTAATTTCTTTAATAAAAATAGTTATCTGAAATTTGAAAAAAAACCTATAATTTATTATTGATTATATTTGAAATTTTCAAATGTTTAAAACAATTATAATGCAAATATATGTATATGTTTTATTATATGGATAAGGATAAATATGTGAAATATAATTTAAATTAAGAACATAATTTTATTTATATTTATTTGTATTTGGATTCCAAATTGTAATTATTATATAATTAATTAAATTTCAAATTTTTTAAAAAATGTTTGTTATATATTATAATAAATTGTTGTAAATAAATAAAATAATTAGTAAATTATATGATGTAGGACATATTAGAAATAAATTAAGGATTTCAATTATATTTTAGGGATTTTAATTAATTAGAGATTTTGACTTCCTAAATTGGGAGTAATCCTGATTTGAGTTATTTTCCTAATTAATAGTTTACTATTTTGTTTAGAATTTAATTTTAGTATTTTCTAGTTAAACTAGGATTAGTATTCTATTTCCTAATGGAATTATATTTCATAGTAGAACTATACTTTAAGGTCCTACAAATAGGAGCCTTTAGTTATGTTATTTTTCAGATTTGTTGTTAGTTTTTTGATCTTTTAGTAAAAAAATTATTTTCTCCTTCAATTTCACTCTATTTTTCCCGAAATTTCTTCTATTATTTTTCTTATTTTCTCTGTCTACATCTCCCTCCCTTTCTTTTAATGTGAGGAACTCCGTTCCTCATCATTATAATTATCTAATAATTATAATTTTGATTTCATTTGATTAAATATTTATTTTTTAATGATTGTAATAAATAAAATATTGACTATTTAAATGAAAAATATAATATAAGTATTTTATATTTCAATAAAGGTAAAAAGTCACATTAAAGTTATTTTTTAAGTCGTATGTAAAAGAGCGAATAAATATCTTATTAAATGTTATCAAATTATCTTAAAAAGTTTTTAGATTTAAAAAGTATTAAGTGATTAAAATAAACACCTCCTTAGTTTTTTGGGCTGGGTTCTCCCCTCACAAATATCCACACCTCCAAACCCAAAACATTCTTAGCCCAAACTTTTTTATTTCGAGTTGGGAATTCTCCACCCACAAGCAACCACACCACCAAAACCAAAACATGCCCAACCCAAAAAATTTTCAGCCTGGGGATTCTCCGCCGGCAAAAATTCACACCAGCAAACCCAAAGCATGCCCAGCCCAAACCAAATAACTGCTACTATGGAGAGCAGTCGATGCACCGTCCATCAACCATCTAATTCAAATCGCCTTAGCGGTGCACACATTTCACCAAAAGTCGCAAAGAAGGGTTATTATTTATTTATTATTATTTTATTGGTGATTTTGAACTTTTGCTTTGATCGTTTAAAGGAAAGGCATTTATCTTCCTTTTTTTTTTTTTAATAATTTTGTTAATAAAAGTGTAGCTTAAAGAGGGTTGAAAATATCTCATAGGCATCGAGAAAGTGAGGATTCTTTTATAGCTGATTTATCCGTTGGCCTAGCCTCAACATAGATCAAATCAGCTGCTCCATGTTGGGGAGAGTGGCTGGCCAAATACAACCAGGTCCACTTTTTAATCAACATTATTGACTTTTCTCTACATTCAAGCATTTTTTTTTGAGCCCCTACTATTTGAAGATGTAGGTTTCGCCAACAGTTAGCTTCAATATCACATGTTAGGAGCTAAGTGGTGTAAAATATGTAACTCTTCAACAGTGGGCTCTCGGTAAATCTCCGTTGGGCACTTTTAAGATGCCACAAAATTTATTTTATAAAATATGTAACTCTTCATTATGATGAATAATGACTGCCATCTTGTAGAATTTATACATTGAAGAGATATGAGAAATTCTCGTTAGTTTTAGACAGATGTAGATGCCTCAGCCTTCAAGAGAGGATGGGCCTCAACTACCACACAATTAGTATGTCACTCGAGAGACTTGATCTCAATCACTTTTCAAAAGGAAAGTAGGAGAAAGGATTTATATCATACTTTAAGCCAAATCAGATGTAACCCTTGGATGGTTTGTCCGCCTAAAGATGTCCGCCCTTACCTAGTTGTGCAGTCTTGATCACAAATTAACAATTTAAATTTGGTTGCAGTTAATTCATGTTGAGGAAGAGCTTGGGGATCAGGCTGTTTATGCTGGTGAAGATTGGAGGCAGTCATCCTAATCAAATCCAGTTAATTATAATTAGGTTGTATTCCTGTATTCTCCTTCTTGATGTTTGAGCGTTTCAGAAGTATCTTCTGCATTATGCTCAACAATTTGATGATGTAATATCCTAAATTTTGTAGTGTACATTATATCATGTGTTATGGTTACATATGTATTAATGTATATGTAATGTATTTGAATTGTAATGTAATAAATGAAAGAATGAGGGGTTTAATTAAAAGAGTATTGGGTCTAATGGTTATAAAGGAGGAGAGAAGGACTAAATGAAAATTTGGCCTAATTTTATCTATAAATGGGAAGAGTTCTAGAATTCTTTCATTCCTCTCCTTACATACACGTTCCATCCCTCTACTCTCTCAGAAAATTTTCACACAAATCATCAAGGAATCAAGGGAAGAAAGGGAGAAAAAAAAAAAAGAGGGAGAAGGTAAGAACCAATTTTCTCATTAGAATTCTTTGTATTATTGTTTATTTAATTTAAAGAAATTCCTTGTGTAGTGATGTGAGTATGAGAACTGTTATTTGTATGCTGGAAATTGTATGGAGATGTGAATTTGAATGAGTTTTGAATGCATCTAAGTAAGGAGATGAAGATATAAGCTAGAATTGAGAGTTTAGTTCAAATCCTGGAAATTTTGTTACACTGAACAGTACCTGTTCCGAAAATTACCAAAAATCAGGGGGATATTTTATTGTTCTGAAATTTTTATGGATGAAAATAGACATGTCCAGGAGTGTATAAAAATTGGATTCACTCAAAAATTCGAAGTAGATGATTTGGAGTGAATTTTTGAATTTCTGGTATGGTATTGCACATGTCCCCTGTCTTAGAACAGAGGAGGGGAAGATGATTTTAGTTGAAGGTCCAAATCTTCATATAATTATCTGATTTTTTTTATGCAAGTCCTTTTATGTGTCATATATGAGAATATAAATTTTCACTGAGATTGAAGCTATGTGTGAATTGTTATAGATTTTTAACTTTGGCTTGCTAAAACTGGAATTTTTAGTTTCCACAACAGAGCAGTTAGAAATAATTGGATTTTAATGGGTTAAACACCTTGAAAAGCCATGATTTTTGGTACGGAGGTATATATATGTGTTATATACCACCCTGTAAATTTTTACAGCCAATTGAGTAGGATTGCAATTCCTACAAATTTTTAAGTCTATACTGTTCAGTGAAATGAATACAATGGCAGAATTGTTGAGGTAATGAATTTGATTATTTTTAGTGGCCAAATGATCCCAATTGGCTCTAAAAATTTTAAGGAGACATGAGGTATGTGTGTATAAAAATGTCTACCTACTTGTGTGAATTTTTGAAAGTAGATAATTATTGTTGTGAATTGTTTGTCAAAGTAAGTATGGAAATAGAGCCAAAAAAAAAGGGGGAAATATTTTTCAAGTGTATGGTGACCTAAAAAGAGATTTTGTTTTATTTTTAGGTCAATCACAAGCATCGAAAAGCAGCTATACGAGGTAAGTAAGCTAACTATTCTGAGGCCACAATAAATTTTGTGTACTGTATGTATGTAATTTTGTGGATTGTAACACTATTAATTGCAAGCACCTTGATGCTTGAATGTGAGATATTGTGACTGTTTTAGAAGCCTGATATCGAGCTTCTTTAATGTGACTGATTGTGAATGATGAAACGTGATTGGCATGACAAGACCTAGGAAGTTTAGCTCTCATACCTTGAGGGGAGGTCTGGACCATGTGCTTCTCTAGATGAGATTCGGTAGCATGGGCCCGATATCACCCGAATTGTCAGACTAGCCTCGAGCTATTTCAAGTGTAGGCATCTAAATGTATTTGTACTGTTCTGTACTGTTCCATGGCTTGAGGGGAGGTCTGGACCATGTGTTTCTCTAGATGAGATTCGGTAGCATGGGCCTGGTATCACCCGGATTGTCAGACTAGCCTTGAGCATTCTGTACTCCCATGGCTTGAGGGGAGGTCTGGACCATGTGTTTCTCTAGACGAGATTCGGTAGCATGGGTTCGGTATCACCCGGATTGTCAGACTAGCCTTGAGCTATTATATGGGAACTGACTGTGAAATGAAAAGTCCTACCTTGATTAGAGAGCCTTTTCCCCTAGGTGACTGTAATTGATACTATGGAAGCTTCCTCATTATGTGATTATGATTGTACATGAAAAAGCGATGAGTAGAGAAATGTGAACTCACTTATGTGAGGTTGAATCGACCTATAGAGGTCTAGAAAGAAAATCGGTGCGGGAGCGCAAATGTAACCGAAGTAAACTCTGGGGCATTCTTTCTTTAACGAGTTAGCTAATGCTTGTATAGTTAGAAATGGATAGTTTCATACTGGACTGAATTCTATTATTATTGTTTATTACTGTATATTCACCTAGCTTACTTATTGAGTTTTACTCATTAAAGTTGTTGTGTGCCTCAGGTGATTAGTAGATTGAGCTATGGATGGAGGACTTTTGGCATTGCTGACAAAGTTCCCTTGGCAACCAAAGACCGCTGCTCTATATTAGCATAGCCATACTGTAGAACCTCTTTTGATTTTTGAATGTATCTATATACAGTGAAATGGTGTGGTTGTGATTAGAAACTCCGTTTTGTGTGATACTAATATTAATTTTTGAAAGAAATAACAGAGTTCATATTTAAATGACTGTATAAATGCTATATTTTGTATGTCTAGTATGAGTTGTGACAGATGATGTTCTGCTGGCGCTTGTTTTCTTATTGTTTGTAATATGTTTTCTTCGTTTATTTTATTTTTCTTCTTTTTAGTTTTAGCTTTTTGCGAGAAACATGTAGATACATTGAAGAATATGTAATGGAGTTCCCGTAGTGAAAACTAACAATTGAGTGGATGAAAATTAACACATCAAGTTTTTGATATGAAAGGCTCCAATTTTTATGTTTGCTGTTGTTAACACAGTGGCTACTCACAGAGCCACATTTTAGTTGATGGATGGTAAGCTTTCTCATGAATTAAAGAGATATATATTTAGGCTATTTCTGCATGTATGGGTACTCTTTTAACTTCCACATTTTGATGTTGTTTTTCTCAGGTTGGATGTATATTTATAATCTCTGTTGCAGATTTATTCAATTAGCATTTCGTTAGCTATATCAAGAAAGAGATTTTAGGTAAAATTTGCAATCATCGTTCTGCCATTGCTTCTATTTCTGCTGGTGTTTTAGGAGATGCAAAATTTGACGAACAGAATAGATCTCATCAGCAAAAGCTTCACACGCTGGAAATAGCATTCAATCCCTCATCCAACACTGATAATTAACAAAAATAGAAAGGAATAAATAACTTACTGGGTGAGCGGCCCAACCTTGGTCCTTTCCTGATTTGTTCGGGGAGGGCATAGTTAACAGTAAGAAATAGCCCTTATTACAAATGGTTGTCCTCCGGAAGGACATAAATGAAGACAGTGAAAACAGGTGTGACAAAGCTGACAAGGACTAGAACGAAAATTCAGAAAACATAAAGGCTCCTAAATTGAGAAAATGACTACATTAACCCATTAACTAGAAGGCATCGTTACAGGCATCTTCTACCAATCGGCCCATGTCAATAACAAAAAAAACACAAAATCTGAAAAGAAGACTTATCAACATTGCTTAAAAATGAACTTTCAAATGTTTATTTCAAACCATGAACCAACATCATCAAATGTACGTAATTCCTTCCAGCTTTCTCTTACGAATCTGCACTTGCACTTGCAAATACTTGCATGCTTCATCCCATGTCCCAACTCTACATAAAATGAAAAAGGAAAAAATTTATTATAAGACATAAATTATGTAGCATTGATTTATTATAAGTTGTTACATCACACAACATTGATACGATGTAAGAAGGTCGACCTTTTGCCATTCACCCTCAGATGATCATATCAAGGAGACATGAGCCCTGCAACATGAATTTGAAGCAAATTATAAGTCACGATGAAGAAAAGGAAAAGCAGAACAATGAAGATGAAAACAGAACATCCTCTAACCTGCTGATTTCTACCGTAAGAACATGTGCTACAATCTTCCACGAACTTCATACAAACATGGCCTTAATCATTCCAGATGGTGCACAAAAGGTTAACTTGAATCTTCTTCAGATTTCTGGACATTCTATACATAATGAAGTTAGGAACTATAGATAATTAATGGTTCCTTTTCATAAAAGTTAAAAAAAACTAGTCTTTTTGTATTTTGAATTATTTATTCGTTTGCTTCTAAATTCTCTTAACATTTCATTTACTTAAATTCAACCAAACCAAGGCCTAAGGCTTTTCATTTGATGACCAGTACCTGAGGGAGCAACATGTTAGTCTGGAGAATTATTACAAGTAAACGCCTATTTACTGTATATGCAACTAAATTGCAAAAGATTCTAACTGGCCTTTTTGGGCATTCGTGAGATTTGGAAAGCCAGAGAGCATCTTACATGGTGACTGATGAGAATTATACGCAAACAGTTTTGCTGTGAATCTTCTTTTACCAAATAAAAAGTAAAAGATCAAAACGCTGAAGCCACCAGGCCGAAGGCTGTCTAGTTCTATTATCATGCAAACGTGACACTAAAGATTTGTTGAAACTATATTACTAAAAATATAACGTATAAGGTGAATTGAAACGTTATAACATATAAAATATTTAAATAAAGGTGGGCATTTTAGTAGATCAATACGTACCGCTTTTATAATGTAATTGTTGTATGGTAGTATTGAGATCAACCTCCCAGCACCTTTTATCAAATTTCCAGCAATCTTCCCGGTTTTGACATACCGTTTTTAGCATTGGTGTGCTTAAGGTTCCTTCACTGAAAATCTTCAACTTGGGGCAGTCTCTCACTATCAATACCTCCAATGATGGAAAATTGAAGGTGTGATTCATTGAGCAGAAACCTATGAGACTTTTTAAATTAACAAGTGATAACTCATCCAATTTATTGAAAACAATCTCATCTTTTGCTACATCTCCCCCATCTGCCACTATTTCTATCATCCTTTCACATCCATCTATACTGATTTCCCTGAGTTGCTCCAGACTTTTGGCAGTTGAGGATGATATCAAGTTTATCATTCCTTTGCAGTAACATACTTTCAGAGTTGTGAGATTTTGGAAAGAAGCTGTTGGTGGCACTAGATTAATCAAACTCTCACAATTTTCTACTTCTAGAGTTTCAAGGTTTTCAAGAATTAAGTTCATTCTGGAATCTTGTTTCCACATATGCTTCAAATAAGAAAGTTCAAATAACTCTAAATTTTTTATCCGTGCCAAACTCCCAACATGTTTCTCCACTTCTCCATACGAGAATAACTCTTTGTATGAACTATTGCCCAGTATCAACCTGTCTACCTTCCAAAACTTTTTAAGCAACCCCAGTGGAAAAACAACTGATTTACCATCTTTAATATCGAGAATTTTGAGTTTGCTAGAGAGATCACTTGGAAACTGACTATGCCATATCTTCATAATTTCTTGACTGCTTAGTCCCAATGCCTTCAAGTTCGGGCAGATCTGTCGACCAATCATACAAAAATTAAAGCAAATTACAGATGAGTGTTTCCTCAATTTTAAGTATGCAAGCTATTACATATACAATATTTTTATGCTCTCTTATGAAGTGATTTTTTATATGTTAAGTTGATTGATATTCATGTAATGCTACTATATATATCTAACTCTATACAAATATGATTTGACAAAAATATCATTGGATGGGTAAAATTTGATTAAAAAAGTCATAGCATATGATGTGGTAATTATTCATCTAATAAAATTAAACTATGTTAAGTTGTAATTTTTTTATATATTGATTATTTTTCTAGAATTATTCATAAAGAATTTTGGTTTTTGTAAAAAATTTTCAGACTGGCAGTGAATTTTAAAAAGAACTAACCAATTTGGTTGGCAATTTTTTTTAGAAAGTCAAAATCTATTTCATCATTGATGTTAAAAAGAAAAAAAAATTATTCTGTCAAATTCAATCTTTTTATAGTCGTCATAAAAAAAGAGATAATAAGATTATAATAATGAAACATGTAGTTTGTTTCATAAAATAAAACCAATTGCCTTGATAAGAGTGTACTAAATTTCAGTTTGTTTGAAATGTGGAGCGAGATAAAAATTTGAGTAATCTATATAGACCTATCCATTTACTCGGAAATCCAAACCTCTAATTTACACGTGGTTAAAATTGTAATAGCAAATTTCATATTAGTTAAAGGGTGGGTCTATTTGAAAAAAAAAAAAAGTTTTCTACACCCCTTTTGCTATCTTTATTATTTTAAAAATATCATCAATTAACCATAAAATTCATTATATCAATCCTCGATTTTATAAAAAATAAAATTAAAATCCGTAATTTTTTTTTTACAAAAGTTTGATTACAAAAATCATTATTAAACTTATTTATTTATAAAGACTTTATTAGTAAACTTATTTATGTAATTAATTTCTCTCCTTCTTGTTCGTAAATTTTTTATTTTTTTATTCAATTAAAATTTTGATTTATTAAATTTATGCCAACTACAGAAGAATAATTTAATATTATGATTTGAGTTGAGAACAACATATTTAAAAATTTTTAATTGTTGGTGTTTTTAGAAAATGGATGTTGGGAGTAAAATTTTAGGTACAAATTGCTTCACCCTTAACTAAAAGATGTTACATTATTCATACACAGCAGAAGAAGGGGAAAAAAAAAGATGTCATACCTGATCCACGGAAAAGAAGGGTTGTTGTGCTGGGATATCAAGTTTCACCTCCTCATCAGTCTTTTCAAAGTTAAGAATTGTTGAAGAAAAAACCTTTGCTCTTTCACAACCATTCACTACCAATTCTTCTAACATCGGACACTCTAAGGTGTGTACTCCCGGGTAAAAATTAGTAAGTGCAGGTAGGTCCTTGAGTACTAGAGAAGCAAGCTGTGCAAAGACAAACTTAAAAGTGCTTGGCTCTCCTCCTCCTTCCTTGGCAATAATCTCTTCTAATATTCCACAATCAATTACCCAAAGGTATTTTAGTTGGAAAAGAATCCTAGCCACGGAGGTTGGAAAAATATGTTTCAAGCTCTGACATGTAGTAACCTTCATTCTATATAAGTGAAATATAGACATGGAATGTGTTTCCTCAAAATTTGACCCTTGGAGTCCAAATATCTCTTCTAGCGAACCACATTCATTAACAACTAGACTCTCTAACCTTGAGAATCTTTCAAGCATGTTAGATGGAAAAAGAGTCCATAACTTATCACAACCTTCAATTTCCATAGACCTTAGTTTACCATAGGAATTGAGAGCAAATTTGTCATTACGCCATATCATTTTCAAGTCATCTAAGTGAGAAATCACCACTTCTTCCAACTTAGGGAATGCCACCTGTCATATTCATAGTTCATAAATTATTGATCCATTTAGCTTTAATTGGAAAATTAACAAATTTCTGAATAATTAAAAAAAATAATTGGAGAAGTATAAGACAAAAGAAAGATGAGAATAGATAAATTATCCTTTATACCTTTTCATTAAAGAAAGGCAGATGCTTCATCCAACTCATATTTACAACTTCACCATCCGATAAGTCTGCACTCATATTTTCCAAGACAAACACCTTGAATTTAGGGCAGCTCTTTATATGCATTTGTTTCAAGGATGAAAACTCAATTTGCATTTCAGTGCAGAATCTTATGAGATTTTCAAGATCTTCTATTTTTAGAAGCTTCAGTTGAGGGAACATTATGTCTTTCGGTTCTTCTTCCCTCAACTCTTCCATGGCTATTATCTTTTCTAAAGCTGGGCACTTGCATATCTCAAGGTGTTGGAGCTGCGAAAAACTTTTGACCATTGAAGATGCAAATAGATAATCTAAATTACCACAGCCTTGTACTACCAGGCGACTTAAATTTTGAAAGCGAGAAGACATTTCTGGAAATTGGTTGAGCCACGTCTTTTCAAAATCCATTGTAGACACTTCCAATACCTGCAAAGAGACTCCATGTTTAAATTTTTTTCATATAATTGACCAAAAAAAAAAAAAACATATGATGGTAGATAGATGACATGTCATGTATTAAGGGCGAAGAGATCTCTTTGGAAGAAATTAAATAAACATTTAACTTACCCCAGGTTTATGCTGCTACGTTTGACTTTGAAACTATTTTCATACATAAAATTTGTGAAACAAAAGCAGAATATTTCAATGTGTGTAATAAACACATTTACCACATATATTCAATAGACATACTACATATATTCTCACATAAACTCATTTACCTTGATGCGAAATATCAAGTTATTGACCTCTAAATAATGTGAAGTAACCAATATTTAGACTTGAGTTTTTAGCCTTAAGATTAATTCTTCAACTAATTAGTAACTTTCTGAACTTATTTATCCACATATCAAGAGTTTCTTTTGCTTACATGCCATTGCATATTACATACAGATACGCAGTATTAGAATCTTAACATATTGGGAACTAACTAATAAATTAAATGTAATTAGCAAAAAATTACAAAAAAAATTATTGATCACGAGTTATCTTTTCGGCACATAAGATTTTCTTTATACTCCTAAACCATTACACCATATAATTACATATGGGATATATTTTAGCTCAATCTTGAACTATAGTTTCAATTTAATATTAAAATATTATATCTAGTACATTAACCATGAGCTAATACGTGGCATCTACTATTTTCATGACATTATACAAACTGAACAATTTTCACTCGGCTAAATTTGAAGTGAAGCACATTATGCTAAATTTGATGGTTTGATGATTTAATTTGCCTAAGGGATGATAAGATGATTAAATATTTGCTTAATAATAAAAAGTATTTGTGTGCAGGAAATTAAGTAAAGGATGATTTTATAAGCATATGTGGATTTAATTTTTTAGATTTTCCAAAAGATTCTCCTATAATTGAATGGAGAAAGAGAACAGAAACAACGTAAGCAGAATCAAGGTCAGAAGTATAAAGCACCACAAACATATTTACTTAACAAATTAATGGTGATGATATAGCAAAACCACCGCTGCAACGTAAGTGAAAATAAAATGAAACGAGGCCTTCTTGAGTGAGCGTATTGTAGATAGGAAAGTAGAATGGGGGCAGAACAATAAGGCATGCATGAGATTTATCAGAGAAAATTTATTGGACTAGCGAAAAAAAGGTGAAGCTATGAAATACGTAGTTAGACATAAACATTGTATTTAAGATCTAATTTTGCAGCACTTGAATTAAAAAAATCTTTACCAATCCAGAATTAATTTAATTCGCTCAAAGTAAGGCGTTTCGGTTACGCAAGCACTATAAACGAAAACATCGTTTAATTAATTAGCCCAAAGCAAGGCATTTCAACGGCCCAATTCCATACAAAAATATACAAATAAAAATCTATTTTTTGAAAAGTGTCATGGAAATAGGCAGCATTAATTCCACCTTCAATATTAGACATGGCACTACACTTCCTCGCCAGATATTTCTTCATCAACTTTGCTGGACAAGTACCATACACTTGTCCATCAGTTGAGCACACATTAGGCCTATATTTAAAGGCCATTGTATCACCAGAAGGTACACTTGAGACGTGATAATACACGCAACACAAGTTTGCTTCTTCTCCCCTTCTCCTTCTCCATGCTTTACAATTTTGCATTTACACCCTTTTTGGTTTGTTATTTAACACAAAGCATATTGTCTCTCACTATATAGTACTTGTGTGCCCACTGGCTGATGATTAAAATTTTACAAATCCATTCCCTCAGATGTTGATATTTACTACATAATCTAATTTCACTTATAAACTACTAATAAGTGATAACTTCCATAAAGTAACTACAATATGATCATATCAGAGATTAATTATTAGAACCTAGAGCTGTAAAGATGACACTGAAAGAGCAAAAATCATATTCAATGAGCGTTATTCAATCATATCAGAGATTAATTATTAGTTTCAGTTTATATTAATATATTGTAATTAGTATATGAGCTAATACGTGACATCAATCTACTATATACTTTCAGAAATTTATACAACCTCAACAATTTTCACAGCTAAATTTGAAGTGTTGTACACTGAGCTACATATTCAGTGTTTATAGCAAAATTTAATGGTTTGATGATTTAATTTGTCCAAGGGATGATAAGATGACTAAAATTTTGCAAAATAATAATAAGTTTTTTTTTAAAGAGATTAATTAAATGACGATTTTATAATTAAGTATCCGTGGATTTAATTGTTTAGATTTTCAAAGATTGTCCTGTAACTAGACGGAGAAAGAAAACAGAGGCAACGTAAGCGGAATCATGGACAATATCTATACTTGGACCAAATAACGGAGATGATAGCAAGACCACTGTTGCTATATTAAGTCAAACCAGGCTTTTTTAACTAAGACTGTAAATAGAAAAGTAGATTGAGGGCAGAACAATATGGCATGCACGCAGATTTATTGTAGAAAATATGTTAGACCATAAGAAATGATGTAAGCTGTGAAATTTATACGTAGTAAAACATTCTATTCTGTTTAATGTGACATCCGGTCCCCCGCCCATTTGAGGAACAGGGCCTTATAGGACACCCTCTTTTACCCGCATGGGACCTTACGGTTGTCCTCGGATGGACACAGTCCAGTATTGTCCGCTCTGGGCCCACCGACTCTCACGGTTTTGTCCACATCGGGGAACAGGGCCTTATAGGACACCTTCTTTTACCCGTGTGGCGCCTCCCCCACTCGAACCCAAGACCTCAAAGGTCATTGGCGCTTCTGGGAATAATCCCTTGAGGGTAATAGAGGGTGTGCTTCGAGCTCCCGTTCCCTAAGACAGGGTAGTACCAGAGGACAAAACCGTGAAGGTCGGTGGACCCAGAGCGGACAATACCTTAGAGTGTACTGACTGTAGTCTGCAGACTGTTACATAAAAAGGCGCCTTTTAATGTCACATCCGGTCCCCTGTCTTGGGCTGTCTCCCTATCTTTCAAGGGTGTCTTAACCCTCAAGGTTGTCTTTTTATGTCACATCCGGTCCCCTGTCTTGGGCCGTCTCCCTGTCTTTCAAGGGTGTCTTAACCCTCAAGGTTGTCTTCGGAGGACACAGTCCAGTATTGTTCGCTCTGGGGCCCACCGGTCCACTTGCCCGAATGGTACTCACTTCGAACGCCAATGACCTTTGAGGTCTTGGGTTCGAGTGGGGGAGGCCTCCTGGGGCCTGTGGGCTTAACAGGAATAAAACCGTGCGGGATCGATGGGCCCCAGAGCGGACAATACTGGACTGTGTCCTCCGAAGACAACCTTGAGGGTTAAGACACCCTTGAAAGACAGGGAGACGGCCCAAGACAGGGGACCGGATTTGACATTTAAGGTCTAACTTTGCAGCAGCAATTGGACTCAATCAGAATGAAGCAGAATGAGTATTAAGAATTGTGTGCTTTATGTAAGCCTGCACTACTATATATCTCATTTTAGGGTGAAATATATGCTCGAACTCTAGCCTTGATTATCAGCAATCAAATCAATAAAATTGCCGATCAAGGCAGCCCAACGAATTCAAGATGTAATCAAAAGGGTTAATTTTCTTGGTTTTCATCAATCAACCTCTAATAATAAGATGAAGGGTAGATGATGAAGAACAAAAAAAATGAAAACGAAAGGTCCTCCGCAGATGACTTGGTCAACAGGGGAACATAATAAGCTGCAATGTCATGTCCCACAAACTTCATATAGAAAAGGTCTTATTTGCGATGGTGCAAAGAAGGCTGAGACCAGAATCTTTCTCAAGTCTCTCAACATTCTTTAACCATAGAGAATGATTTTTACATTTAATTTCCTCAATCCGCAAGGTTTCATTGTTGAGAGTTTCAAGGTTTTTCTTGTAACCAAATGGAACAATAAAACAGAGATGACATAAACAGGCACACAATAAAGAAGCATAAAGTTTCACAGATATATTTGACAGTAACAAAAAAATCGCAACTTAACTGATCTGAAATCAAATGATAGAAGGGTTTCTTGACTTGAGACTATAATTGTAAAATGTAGATGGAGGGGAATGCATTTATGTAGAGTTTTATGAAAAAGTTGTTGGACTAGCAAGAAAGATATAGAAGCTGCATAGAATTTTTTTTCTTCTTTTGTTAAATATGTAGTAAAACAGGCTAGCTATTGAGCCTATTTAGCAGCACCTTAATTGGACCCGTTACTTGGAAGTTGGAGAAAAATGTGAAAAAAAATACCAACGAATCAGGCAAAATGCTGCATCTACTGTCTCTTTTTCCAGTGAAATATTGGAATCTAAGCCATTATTTTCAACAATTAAATCTGTCAATAAGCCGATTAAAAGTGCCAATGGACTCAAAATAAAATGAAAAGGATTTATTTTGTCTTTAATCACAATACAGATATTTGAATTCGAAAGCAAGCTGTCACCATTAATCCAATATTAAACACATGTTTTTGGATTAAAATTTTTTGTTATTCTGTGATGTAATTGTGACTCAAGCACAGCATGTCAACCAGCAACATGCTGTTGTTTTAGTTGCTGTCTGTCTACAGCTGTCATGCTGTCTGTGGGCAGCTGTCTTACTGTCTGTCTACAGCTATTCTACTGTATGTTTGTTGCTGTCTTGCTGTCTATTTGCTAGCTGCTGTATTTCACTTTTGTCAGCCACTTAGAAAGGCTAATAATTCTGATGTGCAGTAAATGTAAGTGAGATGCAGGTCATGCAAGTTGCATAAAAAAACAGCAAAGAAAACTGAATGTCTAGGAAGTAAAAACAGAGAGCTTAGAGTGGTTCTAAGCTGAGAGTGCAGTGAGGAGAGTGTGTAATCCGATTTCTCTCTAGTGCATTCATTTTTCATCCCTCCCGTGGAGTAGATCATGGATCGAACCACGTAAATTCTGTTGTGTTCTTGTTTATTTTTCTTCACTTAGATTTCAGTTTGTATGTTTGCATAAGAGCACAGAAAATTTCCAGATTTTCTGCTTCAAAACAACCTACTATAGCCACAAATTATCTCCAGATTTCTTCACAACTGGTATCAGAGCTGAGTGTTAAAGATCTGAAAGTGGTTTGCTTCAAACAAGTAAGGTTTCTCTGCTAAGAGAGAAGATCTTAAGGTTGCAATGGCAAACCAGAAAATGGAGATAGAAAAATTTGATGGCAAGACAGATTTCAGTTTATGGAAAATGAAGATTCAAGCACTGCTTGGAAACATGGGGCTTGATGAAGCCTTGGAAGATGAACAAAAAGTGCCTGAAGATTTAACTCCAGAAAAATGGTCTAAAGTTCAGAAGAATGCTAAGAACACAATCATTCTTAGCTTGGGAGATCAAGTTCTTCGGAAGGTGTCCAAAGAAACCACAGCTGCATCAATTTGGAAGAAGCTTGAAGAAATCTATATGGTAAAGTCTCTACCTAATAGAATTTATTTAAAACAAAAATTCTATGGATTTAGGATGGATGAATCTAAATCAGTAGATGAAAATATAGATGAATTTACCAAGATAAGTTTAGATCTTGAGAATGTAGGAGTGAAAGTAGAAGATGAAGATCAAGCTGTCATTTTGTTAAACTCACTGCCTAAAACATATGACCAGCTTAGAGATACCTTGAAGTTCAGCAAGGATACTCTAAGTTTAGAAGGAGTTGTTGCTGCAATTCATTCAAAGGAGTTAGATCTCAAGATTGAAGGAAAAAGTTCTAATTCTGGAGAAGGCCTCACTGCTAGAGGAAGAACTGAAAAAAGAAACTTTAATACTAAAGGCAACCATGGTAGATCAAAATCTAAATCTAGAGGTAAATTCAGATGCTTCCATTGTAACAAAGAGGGACATATTAGACGAAATTGTCCTGATAGGATAGGCAGAAAGAAAAATGATGCAGCAAAAGATGAAGAGAGTGGCAATGCAGCTATAGTTTCACAAGGATTTGATGATGCAGAGGTGTTAATGGTGACAGATTTAGAACAAAATGGTGATTGGGTTCTAGACAGCGGTTGCACCTTTCACATGTGTCCAAATAAGTCATGGTTTTCCACCTACAAACCATTGAATGAAGGGAAGGTTCTCATGGGAAACAAT
Organism: Boswellia sacra; assembly: GCA_013180625.2. Classification (NCBI taxonomy): domain Eukaryota; kingdom Viridiplantae; phylum Streptophyta; class Magnoliopsida; order Sapindales; family Burseraceae; genus Boswellia; species Boswellia sacra. The sequence continues at coordinate 115,085 of SNVD02011059.1, forward strand.
GAGGCTTGCAATGTGGCTGGTATTGGAGAAATAAAATTGAAACTTCATGATGGGATGATTAGGACACTAGCAAATGTAAGACATGTTCCTAGCTTGAAAAGGAATCTAATATCAGTTGGCATGTTAGATTCTAATGGTTATATAGCTAAGGCTGAAAATGGTGTTCTAAAAATCCTAAAAGGAGCCATGGTTGTCATGAAAGGATACAAGAAGAATGGTATTTACATTCTAAATGGTGAAACAATTTCTGCAGCAGCTGCAATAGCATCAAAATTAGAGGTGAATGCAGCTGATTTATGGCACATGCGTCTTGGACATGTTAGCGAGAAAGGATTGAAGATTCTTGAAAAGCAAGGTGTCTTTGGAAAGCACAAATTACCAGAGCTGAAATTTTGTGAACACTGCATTTTTGGAAAGAAAACCAGAGTGAAGTTTACTGCAGCAGAGCACAACACCAAAGGCATCCTAGAATATGTCCATTCAGACCTATGGGGGCCAGCCAAGACTAAGTCACTAAGTGGTGCCAGGTATTTTCTCACTTTTCTTGATGATTTCAGTAGGAAAGTATGGATTTACATGCTGAAATCTAAGGATGAAACATTAGAAAAATTCAAACATTGGAAGACAATGGTAGAAAATCTAACCAGCAAGAAACTGAAATTTCTTAGAACTGATAATGGTCTTGAGTTTTGTGGGGAAGAATTTACCAAATATTGTCAAGAACATGGTGTGGTGAGACATAGAACGGTAAAGGGTACTCCTCAACAAAACGGGTTAGCTGAAAGAATGAATAGAACCATTCTAGAGAGGGTTAGATGCATGCTGTTTAATGCTAAATTACCTGCAAGATTTTGGGCAGAGGCTGCTGCTACTGCTTGTTATTTAATAAACAGGTGTCCTTCAATAGCAATAAAGCTGAAGACTCCTCAAGAAGTATGGACTGGTAGAGTACCAAGTCTTGATCACTTGAAAGTATTTGGAGTAACTGCCTATGCACACATTAGACAAGAGAAGCTTCAACCAAGAGCACTCAAATGCTTGTTTCTTAGCTATCCTCCTGGAGTGAAAGGATACAAATTATGGTGTCCTCAGCTTGGAAAAGCAATAATCAGCAGAGATGTGCTTTTCAAGGAAGAAGAAATTTTGGGATTAGATGAAAGTTCATGTCACAAGAGTAGTATGTATGATAAATCTCAGCTTGCTAAATTTGAGTTTGAGATGAAGTCTCAAGATGTTGAGCTAAAAAATTCAAAAACTGAAGAGGAGACACATGATAATGATGTGGAGCATGGTGAAGGGCAGCAAGATATGGTCAAGAGACACTTGATCAAGATGAAAATTCTGAAAATGGTGCAGAAGAGTTGCAAGACTATTTGCTTAGTAGAGATAGAGCTAGAAGAGAAGTAAAAGCTCCTAAGAGGTATGCTCAAGCTGATATTGTTGCCTATGCTTTACAAGTAGGAGAAGAACTTGAGCAGGAACCCACAAATTACATTGATGCTGTGACAGGAAAGAATTCAAAGCATTGGATAGCTGTAATGAGGGAAGAAATGAGCTCTTTACTAAAAAATCAGACCTGGGAATTAATTCCAAAGCCAAAGGGAATTAAAGTGATAGGTTGCAAATGGATTTTTAAGAAAAAATCTGGTCTTGATGGAGTGCAACCTGAAAAATTCAAAGCTAGACTTGTAGCTAAGGGTTATTCTCAAGTGGAGGGTATTGATTATCAAGAAATATATTCTCCAGTAGTGAGATATACATCCATTCGTCTTCTATTGGCAATGGCAGCTCAAGAAGACCTGGAAATAGAACAAATGGATGTAAAAACGGCTTTCTTGCATGGAAACATTGAAGAAAAAATTCTGATGCAGCAACCTGAAGGCTTTGAAGTTAAAGGCAAAGAAAATCATGTGTGTTTGCTGAAAAAATCACTCTATGGGCTGAAACAAGCCCCTAGACAATGGTATAAAAGGTTTGATAGTTACATGATTGAAAATGGACTAAAGAGAAGTCAATTTGATAATTGTGTATACTATCAAAAATTCTGCAATGGTGATTATCTCTATTTATTATTATATGTTGATGACATGTTGTTGATAGGAAAGAACAAGCAGAGTATCAACAAGTTGAAGCATTTACTAAAATCTGAGTTTGACATGAAGGATATGGGAGCTGCAAAGAAGATTCTTGGCATGCAAATAATTCGGGACAGATCCAGGAATAAATTATGGTTGAGTCAGAAAGATTACATAGAAAAATTGCTGGTCAAGTTCAACATGAACAAAGCAAGGATGGTTTCCACTCCCATGGGTGAACAAATCAAAATTTCTGCAGAAGATTGTCCCAAAACCGAAAAGGAGAAGGAAGAAATGGCTTCTACACCATATGCAAGCTTAGTTGGTTCTTTAATGTATGCAATGGTTTGCACTAGACCTGATCTTGCATATTCAGTAAGTATGGTTAGTAGATACATGAGTAATCCTGGAAGAATTCATTGGGATGCTGCCAAGTGGATACTAAGATATCTAAGAGGTTCAACTTCTCTTGGATTATGTTATGGAAAAGGTCAAGATTCAGCTGGAGCTTTGGAAGGATTTGTAGACTCAGATTATGCTGGAGACAAGGACAATAGAAGATCAATTACTGGTTATGTGTTCACAATTTGGGGAAAAGCAATTAGTTGGAGAGCAGGGCTGCAAAGCATGGTTACTCTTTCAACAACTGAAGCTGAATATATTGCAGCTACAGAGGCAATCAAAGAAGGTTTATGGCTTAAAGGATTGACTATGGAGTTAGGTGTTAATCAAGATAGTTTTATACTCCATTGTGACAATCAAAGTACCATCCATTTGATCAAGAATCAAGTTCATCATGGTAGAGCAAAGCACATAGATGTCAAATATCATTTTGTGAAGGAATTGCAGAAAAAGGAATTGTTGCAGTGAAGAAAATCCCTACAGCAAGAAACCCAGCTGACATGTTAACCAAACCTCTTCCAACAGAAAAATTCAGGCTCTGTTTGAGCCTAATTAGAGTCATTAAGGCATAATTGGAGAATTGGAGGGACAATGCACTGACCTTGAGTCAAGGTGGAGAATTGATGTAATTGTGACTCAAGCACAGCATGTCAACCAGCAACATGCTGTTGTTTTAGTTGCTGTCTGTCTACAGCTGTCATGCTATCTGTGAGCAGCTGTCTTACTGTCTGTCTACAGCTATTCTGCTGTATGTTTGTTGCTGTCTTGCTGTCTATTTGCTAGCTGCTGTATTTCACTTTTGTCAGCCACTTAGAAAGGCTAATAATTCTGATGTGCAGTAAATGTAAGTGAGATGCAGGTCATGCAAGTTGCATAAAAAAACAGCAAAGAAAACTGAATGTCTAGGAAGTAAAAACAGAGAGCTCAGAGTGGTTCTAAGCTGAGAGTGCAGTGAGGAGAGTGTGTAATCCGATTTCTCTCTAGTGCATTCATTTTTCATCCCTCCCGTGGAGTAGATCATGGATCGAACCACGTAAATTCTGTTGTGTTCTTGTTTATTTTTCTCCACTTAGATTTCAGTTTGTATGTTTGCATAAGAGCACAGAAAATTTCCAGATTTTCTGCTTCAAAACAACCTACTCTAGCCACAAATTATCTCCAGATTTCTTCACAATCTGGAATTTACATAGATTCAATACAGAGGTAAATTTTTTAATATCGTATCATTAACCCGCTTTGTTGTTACGGTTAGTTAAATAGATTCAGCTGACTCAGCAAGGCAGTTAGAGCTTGGTCTAACAAACCATATAGATACACTATCAGTGATGCATGTTGTAGTTAGCAACATAATTCTCTAGAATTCTCTTTCTGTTTAGTTTTTAACCATCAAGGGTTGAGGTTCTAGTTAGTTACAAAAGTCTTAATTATACTAGCTAAAACTCTTAATTATTTATTTGGTGTAAATGAGAAGCTAATGCACCTTGTCTAGTTCAAATAACAAAAAATTTCACAAAAAGTAAGGGAGTCGTATATATTAGTGAAGCAAAACGTACCATTTTTTTATGTAACTGTCGTATGGTTGTGTTGAGGTCACCTTCCCAAAATCTTTTATATTGTTCCTCCTTTAGCCATATCTCTTCTAGCTTTGATGTGCTTAAGGCTCCTCTGCAGAAAATCTCCATCTTGGGACAGTCCTCCACAACTAATGTCTCCAAAGATGGAAATTTAAGGGTGCAATTCCCTGAACAGAAACACGTGAGACTTTCTAAACCAACAAGTGATAAATACTCCAATTTGCTGAAAACAATTTGATCTTCCGCTTCATTTCCTTCGTCTGCTATTATTTCTGTCATCATTTTGCATCCATCTACTTGCATTTTTTTGAGTTGGTCTAGGCTTTTGGCAGTTGAGGATGTTAACAAATGTATCATTCTTTTGCAAGAGCATACTTCCAGATCTGTTAGATTTTGGAAAGAAACTGAGGATGGCACTAGACTAGTCAAATAGTCACAGCTTTCTATGTCTAGTGTTTCAAGATTTGGAAGAACTGAGTTCAACTTGGAATCTTGTTTCCACATGTGCTTCAGATTGGAAAGTCCATCCAGCTTTAAGTTTCTTATCCTTGCTAAACTCACAGCATGTTTCTCTGCCTCTTCAAATGAGAACAACTCTTTGTACGAACTATAATACAGCGTGAGTGCTTTGAGATTAGGAAACATTTCAAGGAAACCAAGTGGAAAAGCAGCTGCTTCACTATGTCCAATACGAAGAGTTGCAAGTTTACTAAAGAGATGTCTGCTTGCAAACTGGCTATCACATATCATCATGATGTCCTTCGTACTTATTTGCAACACCTCCAATCTGGGGAAGATCTGCAGACAAAATCATACATTTATTAAGGCAATAATGTGCTTAAGTTATTAATTAGTTTTTGAAAATGGATTACGTAGAGGGGAATAGTGTAAGTGGTTGTCGTAGTAACGTGGCAATGTGAGAGTGAGAGTCTTGGCTTTGGCTTTGCTTTTCGCCTGAGAGAGAGAGAGGGGGGGGGGAGAGAGCGAGAGCTGAGTGAAGAGGCATGGAGTGGTTGGTTTGCCTACAGTCAATTCTAATCAAAGTCTGGTAGTCGACCAATGGGGACTAGCCACGTTCGGCATCTCTTATTTCTTCAAGGCTTTACTTTTGAATTTGTGATTTGTTATTGGCATCTCTTCTTGTTTGTTGTAATATGAAAGACTCCTCAACTGTTTTTTTAAGTATTAAAATGAAGGCAATTATTATTACCCCAAGATATTTAACTATTAAAATAAAAAATAAAAAAACTTAATTATATTTTCAATAATTTAGAATTTCTAAGGGTGTATTTGTTTTTGTATTTTGAGTGTTTGTTTTTTAAAAAATTAATAATAATAATATGTGATTGATTTTAATTTTCTTTTAATTTTGAAAATGATATACAATTAATCTTAATTTAAATACATGGATAAATATACATTTTCATAAGATAGCATTCTGAAAATGAAACGAAACAAACTTTAAGTAATTTTCATAATTCTTAGTTTGTTATAAGTCTAACAACATATTAAACTCTTAAAATTACTTTTACTTATTCTACCAACAAATTTTGTTTTTGTCAAACTCAAAACAATATAAAAGATCTCAAATAACTTTAATCAACCAACAAATCTTAGACAATTATTTTTTCAACTGAAATAAAAGAAAAATGTTATTAAAAGCATTTAGCATATTTTTATAATTTATAAATAAAAGCATATAATTATTGGCATACTAATTTAATTAACTTTAACTCCTAATAGCTTTTTAAAAAATTTAAAAATGTATTAAATGAAAATTAGTTTTAAAAATTTTAATAACGGGCATAATTATAGAAAGGATTGATGGGCAACATTTGTGCAACATATGTAAAGTGGACTGAAACAACATAGGGACCATTGAATAATAGTTGTTTTCTAATTTCCTGTACTACATATAATTTAAATGAAACTCGTTCATTTGAATAAAATGGGCAGTGTAGTTGGCTTGTTTCATCCAATCATATTAAGTTAGCTTGGATAACAGAAAGTTGAATTTAAAATTTCTTATACTTGAATGGGATTATTATATATGTGTTAATTTGTTTGATATCAACTTTTCGCAAAATTGATTAGTTAGGAACTGGCAAACTTATAGTAACTTCTATGTAAGGAATGCAAACTAGCACTTTTTATTAATTTGAAGCTGACACAAGTTAACAAATAAATTGTTTTAACAACTAAGAAAATTTTCAATATAATATGAAAACTTGGCCATACCTAAACTAGATTTTCAAGTTAGATATAATTTTGACAATGGGAAGAAATTTTGACAATGGGAAGATAACTGAACCATTGTATTTATAAGTGTATGGAAAAAAATATTTCACATACCTGTTCCACCGTGAAGAAGGATTGTTGAGCTGGGATATCAACTTGGTCCTCGTTAATGGTCTTTTGAAAGCCAAAAACTTCTGAAACAAATACCTTCATCTTTGCACAACCATCGACTAACAAGTTTTCTAAAGTAAGCCACTCTGTCGTATGTAGTCCTGGGTAGAAAGTAGTTAGTTTTGGTAGGCCTATGAGAATTAGACTGGTTACTTTTGGAAAGACAAAACTAACAGTACTTGTGTCGACTCCTCTTTCCATGGCAACAATCTCCGTCAATACTCTACAACCTCTTATATCGAGTTCTTCTAGTTGCCTAAGACTCTTGGCAGTGGAGGCTTGAAAGATGTACTTCAGACTCTGACAATTACAAACACTAACTAGCTTTAACTGAAAATCTCTTTCTTCAAAGTGTCCAAATACATCTTCTAATGAAGAACAGTCACTCACACTTAAAGACTCTAGACTTGAAAATCCTCTGAGTATATTAGATGGACAAAGAGTTTGTAACTTATGACACCCTTCAACTTTGACCGATTTTAGTTTACCAAAGGAATTTTCAGCAAGTTTTTTGTTGTGCCACATCATCTTCATATCACCCAATTGAGAAATCACCATTTCCTCTAGATTAGGGAATGCAACCTGCATATTCATGGCACGATTAAGACACATAAATCAATATTTTTATTTTTAATAAGAAAAAATATTTAACCAAAAGCACAAAGATAGCATTTATATATATAATATAGGAATTAGTTGTCTCACAATTTCATTGAAGAGAGGTTGAACCTTCATTGAGCTCGTCCTTGTTTTCTCCTCTTTCTCTGTTAAGTTTGTGCTCGCATTTTCCAAGACAAATGCCTTGAGTTTAGGGCATTGTTTTATCTGCAATTGTTTTAAGGAAGGAAATTCAATATATTCTTCTGCTGAGGAAAATGTTGTGAGGTTCTCAAGTTCTTCTATCTTGATGAATTTTAATTGAGGGAACACTATCTTCTTCCTATCTTCTTCTCCTAAATCTTCAATGGCTACTATCTCTTTTAAAGCAGGGCACTCGCATATCTCAAAATGTTGGAGCTGCAAAAAGCTTCTAACAGTAGAAGATGAAAATAAAAATTTTAAATTACCACAGCCCTGTACAATTAAACGTGCTAAATTTTGAAAGTGAGAAGACTTCAATGGATGATGGTTCTGCCAGATCATTTCACAATTAATTGCATACAATTCCAAGGCCTCCAAGTTGGGCGCTAGAACCTGCAGTGAAACTCTTTGCTTCAGTCTTAGATCACATGCTATAAAGAGAAATTTATAGCCAAAGAAACCACTCAGCTTGTCTCATCTGACCCAGATGAGTATGTGATTTAGAAGGTGACAAAGCAACAGCTGGCCATAAAAACAATGAACGCATGGTAGCGTAAGCTCTTTTTGGAAACCAGGTTTCCTTTCCTCAACCGTTTCGTGTTTTTAGATTAAAGAAACTCTCGAAATCATCGAAAGATGAAGAAACGAAACAGAGCTGGCTTCAAAAGAAACCCGTTTTCAAGGCTCTAACTCTAAATCCCATGAGACTCAGAACCCACAACATATTTTGATAAAATTTTTAGCTTCTCAAAACAAGCGCTCAATTTTAATCACCAAAATAACATTTTTATTCTTATTTTCTTCATATATCTTTTTCTACGAAAACAGAGTCGTAACAAAAAATAGAAGAAAATCAAGATTATAAAAAAAAAAAAAAAAAAAAAAAAAAAAAAAAGAAAACAAAAGCAACAGACTTGTTGTTACTCCCTAGACAGATGAATAAAGATATAACTCAAAGACACAAACTTGATGAGAAAAGGAAATAATTACTACATAAGTATAAAGATTGCATTAATAAACCTAGCTTTACATTAAGGCTTATAGAGCTTGTGATGTGCACGTAGTAGCCTGAAGTTTAGTTGACAGTTTAAAATATGCACACCCAAACACATTCAAGTGACTAACAAATTTCAAATAAGAACCATTGATGAGAAAACACTCAAAATTTGGAGCGACAAAAAATGCATGTTAGTGCAAAAGTCAAGCGGAATAATGTGCGTTTAAGATCTCGTTTTCCTATTTAAAAATGGGAAAAAAAAATTGTAACTGTAAACAGCAAGATTATTTTTGAATTACCAGTTCATTGAAAAGTGTTGCGGAAGTACCATGCTCCTCCAAAATGACTTCATTGTTCTCTGGTGCACTTTCCTGTGACATGGAAGCCATCTTCACTTTAGAACAGAAGGTTGTGAGCCGTCGAAGAGATTTTAGAGTCAGGAAGCGCACGTGACCGAGCTCAATATTACCAACTGTTTCATTGTTGTTGACATCATCTTCTCTTCCAAATTCAAATATCTCTTCCATAGCCTTGCATCCAGCCACTTCGATCGTTTGAAGTTGTGGGACGCTTTTGACACTGGAGAATGAGAAAATATTTTTCAGTTTCTCACAGTTTTCTACCTTTATACTTCTTAATTTGCAAAAAGACTTTGCTGTAAGTCGTCCATGACAAATCTTCTCCAGGTTGGTCAGATTGCTAAGAAACAACGATTCCAGTTGAGGGAAGACCTGATCATGGGATACCAACTTCATTGAATCCATGATATACAGAAAGTAGGGATTATTTTCAACATGGAGCTCCTTCAGTTCTGGAAAACCCTGCTTATTTACTTCATGAAGAACATTCTTGATGCCCTGCACTTCATCTATATATAAAACTTCCAATCCTTTCAACCGCATGATGTCCTCCATGCAAATATTGGTATTGAACTTGACTTTCAATAAATTTCTTCTCTCATACTTTTGAGGCCAATCCCATTCATCTCCTATGTAAATTTGGTACCTTTTAAGCTTTTCAGAGAACAAGCCCTTTGGTAGGATTTTTGCATCTTTGATATGAATATTTAAGAGGGTTAGTCGAGACAAATGCTTCAACTCATGAAGGCTAGCATTCCTTCTGTCAGTATTGGGTTGTTCATCGTCCCATTGTATGCAGGTACATTCTTCCATATACAGTTCTTCTAGTTGAGATAAACTAGATATAACATCAGGAGGAATAACTTTCAGTTTGTAACAATGGCCTAGGTCCAAGACCCTGAGACAACTCAACTGACCTATTTCTTTTGGCAACTGCTCAACATCAGAACCGTCAAGGATAAGGATTTCTAGTTGTCTCAGTTCTCCAACAATAGCTATGTCTCCCAATATACAATCATATAGAATCAATTCTCGAAGATTTACCAAATGGAGATGAATTGATGATGGAAGTGACAATAACTTCACTCTCCTGAACTCTAAAACTTTTAGTTGTGCCATCCCTGCGAAAAAATTATCATGGATTTTTACAGAAGAATGCTGGCTGATAAAGCGGAAAAGTTCAAGTTGTGGACATTCTAACCGTTCTGTAAACCCACAGATATTAGAGTTATGTATACTGATAGCAGTGCAATTCTCTATTGTATCCTTACTTGGCCATTTAGGCGAAACAATCTCATCGCTCACCATGAATACATGCTCGTCTCTGGAAGCAATGGATAAGGCGACATCACGAACAACGTCATGCATGGAAAAATAATCCGGATCATTGGTTTGACTGTCAAGCAACAAACAAGAGGCTTCAAGTATACTCACCAAATGATACAATCTGTTTCGTGCTTCTTCCACCGTGTTTGTTTCTTGAAGTAGACCCAAACCCATACTACGGTACAACAACCACTCCTTTGAATTAAAATCTCCCACTACTAGACTACACAGCAAAAAAATTGACTTGAGTTCCTCATCTTTTAAATGATTGTAACTCAATTCTATACTTGAAAATGCCCTTTCCTGGATTCCTGTGAAATTTCTTTTAGAAGGCCGCTTTAGTTCTTGCAACGCGCTGTTCCATTCATATCTACTCTTGTTCCGTAAAGCCCTTGCTACTGCAACAATGGCAATGGGTAAGCCTCCACATTCATTTGCTACGTCTTTTGCTATAGATCGCAAATCATGATTTTCTATAGAATCACCCACCGTCTTCTTGAAAAGACTCCAAGCTTCTTCTTCATGTAAAGTGCCAACTAGGAAATTATTATTACAATTCATCTCACTTAATACATTCAGATCTCTAGCTGTCAACAACACTTTGCACCCCTTGTTATTGTCTCCGAGAGGAATTCCTACTGTCTCCAGATCAAGATCTTCCCAAATATCGTCCAAAATTACGAGGATCTTCTTCTCTTGACTTGACTCTAGCTCCCTTCTCCTCCCGGGTTCTGCCTTCATCTTACTTGACATTGGATCTTCAATTCTTTCTGTCGATAACACTTGGCTCCCCAGATCAAGATTTGTAGAGATATTATCCGAAAGAATCTTCTTTTCTCCACCTAAACGTATACGTAGCCTTGATGCTCTTCCAGATTCTGTTAGCTCACGAAATTCCAGACCAAGATTTTCTGCAATTTCTTGTTGAATTTTTTTGACATCCGGAGTTTGTGATACTTGTGCAATAACAACCTCATCAAAGAGCTTGTCTTTCTCAGCTTTCATTGCAATTTCCTTCACTAGCATAGTCTTTCCAATGCCGCCCATCCCATACACACCAACCATGTTGACATTGGGATCACTTAATGCCTCTTGTATATCCTTCAAAGTTGGCATTCTTGATTCAAATGACTCGTAGCCTTTGGTAGAGGGAATCCATATCTCCTGTGGAATGGGCCTGTAGGAAACTCTGTCAAATTGTCCTGCTTCTAGTAGTTCAGCAATAGCCTTCACTTTCGTCACTGCATTCTTGCTAAACTGGAAGCGGGCCTTCAAGTTCGGACAAAGCCCCTTGAAACATTTGCTCTTGGCGGCTTGCTCTTCTTCTTCGATGATCCTCTCTGGCACTTCAATGAGATGGTCCGCACTAGTCAGCCACGTCTGAACTTGTTGTTCAATCTCTTCAGCATTTCTTCTGGCTTCATGGACTCTATGACCCACAGAGTCTCTTTGTTCCCTCAGCTTCTCCACTTGCTGTTGGAGACTTTCAGAGTGGGTCTTGTAGTTGCACAAATAACTGAAATAACGTCCTATTGGAGCAGCCAAGCAGTTGGTAACTTCTATGCCAGCTGAAACAACACTGGCAACAGCTGAAACAACACTTGTAACAGGTTCAACCATTTTCAAACCTTTTTTTTTTTTAAGAAATGAAAATCAAACAGAAATAAAAACGGAGAAAGTAGGGAGGAAGTAACTATTTTTCAAGTTTGAGAAACAGAGGAAAGACAAAATTTATGCCGCAATATTATACAGCACACAATTAGGAAGCAAAACCAAAGACGAGCAAAAAAAGATCGAGTAGAAACCAAAGAAGCTCATAAAATGGAATTGGAAACAGATGGGAAACAAGTAATGAAGTACGTTGTGATCTCAGATCAAAGTTTTGAGAGACAGAGGAGATGCAAAACTAATGAAAATCAAACAAAGATGAAAACAGAACAACTAGAGGGAGTACTTTGATTTTCTTTTTTCTTAGTTTTGAGAAACAGAGGAGAGGCAAAACAAATGAAAATCAAACAGAGATAAAAAGAGAACAATAGTAAAGACAATGAAACAAAAAGCAAAGCGTTATGGAGTTGAAACAAAAGATTGAGCAGAGATTGATGTAGAAGCTTATGAAGAAGTGAAAAATCAGGCGACCAGAAAGTTAATGAGTTGCTTTGTAAATTGTAACAGAACAAGAAGAGAGGTGCAGGACGTTTGGGACCTCAAGTGGTAAGCTGTATTCTCAATAGAAAGGTCAGTAACGAAATCTGCTCATTAACTAATTTCACTATTAGAACTACCTTCGAGAAGAATTATAAAATTATTTCATTTTGTTCTTTTGAGTATTGTTAAAACAGAGAAATTTGTTGTTGTATGTTGACAATAGTGCACATGCATTTCTCTATTGACGTGCGTAATTTTTAATGGCCTATTTTATGGAAGAGAGCACTTCAAATTCAGCCATCTGATATTAATCCTGTTACCTCCCGTGATTTCGCAAAGTATTATTGACAACCCTATCATTAATAATGGACTAATTGTAATCGAGTATGGTCATTATCACTATCTTAAACTTTAAGGATATTACATAATTTATTTATTTATATATCATTATTTTTTATTAAATAAATTAATTTTATATATTTATTATTTCAATTATTTTATAATTGATCAATTTTATTTATAAGAATTTGTATAAAATTAGTAAGACTAATATTATTCATAATTAAAATTAGTTATTTATAAGCACTAATAACATATATTACTTGTTCAAATGTACTCTTGTTTCGAAATGCCCTTTCTACCATTTACGAAATGTGCATCACACTGCCTAGCTGGTCAACTTGCTTTTATAGTCTTTGGAAAAAGAAAGCATTCTTTTTCCCAAGATAACAGCCACCTGTCAATTCTTTTAATTAAAAATTAAGAACAGCAAATGGTAAAGTTTAGCCTTTAACATTGTGGCAGACAAGCGTGACAATATCGTCAAAGTTGGCAACTTTGCTAGATTAGTTGCTAATATTTTATGATAATCATTCATAATCAAATGGTAGAATAACTAGATCTTATCACTATATTTAATGTTGAATCACTATAATTATAACCAGCCTCGTTACTAGGGATGGCAATGGGGCGGCGCGGCCGGTATCCATCCTGACCCCGTTCAACTAATTTTTACTCCGCCCCATCCTATTGTTTCGGAGCGAGACGGAGCGGGGTAAAAAAAATTTGAGGAGACTCAGACTCATCCTGTCCTACCCCACCCCTAAATATTTATATTTTTATAATTATATCCCTATAAAATTTATACTTTTTACAATCTCATCTCCATATAATATTTACATATTTACAAATAACTTAATTCTCAATTTTTCATCATATTATTTATAATTATGATCATTTTTTAACAATTATAAAAATAATATATCTTCAAACTAAAATCAAAATATTTGTATATTATTATTTAATTTTATTAGTAATAATGTTACATATTCTATTAGAAATTATGTTAAAAGTATATTATTGATTATAAACTAATTAATTGAAAAATTTTCAAATAGTTGGTAATATAATTAAATAAAATGTTGATTTAATTTCAATATAATAATAGTAATAATATGATTGGCATATTCATATGTCAATTAGTTAATATTATAAATATTTATAAAACATTAATAATTTAATTAATTAATTTCAATTACGATAAATCATATATTTAAGGTTATAAGACAATTTTTATCATTTTTTGTTTATATATTTAGAAAATAATATATTGGTTATATTAAAAGTATACATTTTCAAAATAATATTGATAATATTGTAATAATTTAATTAGTATTTAGTAATCTGTATCAAGATTGTAATATTGTATATGTTACACAAATTTAATTATTATAAAATATAAATATTTAATTACCATTTGATTTTTTTACTAGTAATAATGTTACATACTCTATTAGAAATAATATTAAAAGTGTATTATTGATTGTAAACTAGTTAATTAATAATTTTTTAAATAGTTGATAATACAATTAAATAATTTTTTAATAGCATGTTGATTTAATTTTAATATAGTAATGATAATAATATGATTGATATATACCAATTAATTAACATTATATATATTTATAAAATATTAATAATTTACTTAATTAATTTAAATTACGATAAATCATATATTAAAGGTTCTAAGATTATTTTTATTATATTTTTATTTACATATATATAAAATAATATATTGATTATATTAAAAGTATACATTTTAAAAATAATATTGTTAATATTGTAATAATTTAATTATTACTTAGTAATCTATATCAATATTGTATATATTATCCAAATTTAGTTACTATAAAATATAAAGATTTAATTATCATTAATTACCATTTGATTTTATTAGTAATAATATTACATATACTATTAGAAATAATGTAAAATGCGTATTATTGCTTGTAAATTAATTAATTGACAATTTTTTAAATAATTGATAATACAATTAAATAATTTTTTAATAGCATGTTGATTTAATTTCAATCTAATAATAGTAAAATATGATTGACATATGTCAATTAATTAACATTATATATATTTATGAAACATTAATAATCTAAGTAATTAATTTAAATTACGATAAATGATATATTTAAGGTTATAAAATTGTTTTCATCATTTTCTATTTACATATTTAAAAAATAATATATTGATTATATGAAAGGTATACATTTTGAAAATAATATTGCTAATATTGTAATAATTCAATTAGTACTTAATAATATATATAAAGATTGTATATATTATACAAATTTAATTACCATAAAATACAAAATATTTTATTTGTCATTATAACATGATCAAATTGATGTTAAAGATGTTAATTATTAAGTAAAATATAACTTTTATTAAAGTATTTTTATTATTTGTAAAAATATTAAGAATTCATATATATAAAAAATTTAACAAATATAACCTAAAAAATTATTTGACAGTCCTAATAGTTTAAAATATGACAAATGCACCCCTATATCTTGCGGGGCGGGGCAGGTCAACGGGTCCAAGAGCCTTGCCCCGGACCCGAACCCGCCCCGGCCGGGGCAAAATTTGTTTGCCCCGGACCTGTCCCAAAATACTGTTTTGACGGGTCTTGCCCCGCCCCAGACCCGACGGGGCACATCGGGGCCCCGGACCCGCGGGGCAAATTGCCATCTCTACTCCTTACATATCTTTTAAACTAATTAATTAAGCTATATTAATGATAATTGAATTTTATATCACAAATAGATCTGTTAACTTAAATTTTTTTACACAAAATGTTAATGTAAATTTTCAAGTATATTTATCTCATTTCATTCAATAATTGAGATTTAAAGCTTACACATCACATTTTATATTGTTAGCTCATCAACTTTTTATACCACTAAATTAAGAAAATAATCACTAAAATTTATGTTGAGATCTTCTGTCAAAGTTTGTGATCAAAGATTCAAGTTTATATTGCAACTCGTAAAACTCAAGTGAGGTGACATTAATTAATTAAGAAGTATCTCATGAATGATGAGTTAAAATTACGACAATAATAAATTAATACCACATCAAGGGATTCAAGATGTGAATTACAAACTTGGGATAATGAGCCAATTTGGAAACGTGCAATAAAAAAATTAAAAATTTGTCTAAACTTAACTAATAAAATACTTTTTATTTAACACTTCGGTCATTGATATACATGGTTTGTATAATATAAGAAGATAAGGATATTTGTCATGATCTTCATTCTATAAGTGGAAACATGAACCATGAGTAGGAAGCATTTAAATAATGAATTATAATTTATATTAATAAGTTATCAGAAAAGATTCAAACAAATTAGGTAGAAAACAAAAGAAATCAGCCCCTAATTTTTTTTCTTAATTAATGTTAAAAAGAAAAAAGTAAAAGTTAGTCAAAAGAAAAACGATAAATAGTAGTCTCTCCAAAAATATTATTTAGTAGTAATCGTGGCAGACAACGAGGACCAAAGCATGAAATTAAAATTAAAATCGGGAAGCATGATTTTTTGAATAAAATCTTCAAGCGGAAACATGTATCTTCAATGAATGAACCAATATTCACTAATCTATTAGTAAATTATAAGAAAGAGCACCGCAAAGGAATATAATAAAACTAACGCAATATGAATGGCAGCTGGAAAGGTAATTAATCAACAGTATCAATTAATCAGGTTAGGTGAAGGTCACAGCAAATTGCTTTTTTTTTCAATTAAATTTTGGAGAGAAAAAGAGTAGAAGTTAAACATCAGCAAATTAAGTGATTAAGATCACTACTTTTCAACGTGGAAAAGCAAATGCTGAATTAAATAAACTCATATATGCATAGTACCTCTCCTCCAATTATTGATATAGGATCACTATTCAATAATATTAGTATTTCATGTAACAAATGAGAAATAATCAAATAATTATGTAGTAAATAGAACTACTCTTACAAACTATCCATACAGATTCATCCATATAAACTATATGATATTATTAAATAAATATTATATCATCTACATTAATTAACGTAATTAAGACTTGAAATTTACTCTTCCAATTAAATTACTATGTTTTAGTTTGTATGAGAAATTTTGTAGAGATAATTTGTAAGAATAGTATTGTAAGAATAATATTATTCTTATACAATATACTAACCATATGACTTCCCCTCTTGGGTTGGGTTGTAAGCTTACAATCCAGTGTCTAATCAGAGTAGAGATGGCTTTGAAAGTTTGAAACTGATCAGAGGTGTTGAATATAAATATATAGATGAGATATGGAGAGATGTAATAAAACTTGAAAATCAGCATAAATATAAAAGGTTGTTTGGAGGAGAAAGTATGAGGCTTGTTGCTAGTGCTGCCAGCGCGTTGTTGAATTGCACTTGCATAGGTCATTTTTGTACCGAACGTTTGTTGATATTCATTAACTCTGAATTCATCAATTATCCCCAGGCAAGGCGTTATGAAATACTCCTCTCCAATGCATACAACAAAATTATCAATATTTGAATTACTTTGTACTTTTAACATAATTGTAACATAGTTCTTTTACTTGATGGCCACATGATAGACTACAAAATCATTCATAGAAGTCATTGTAACATAATATAAAATGATGAATTCACATCCTGTAGCATAAAGAAATTTTTATGGTATCATATATTCATAGGTCACTGTTGAAAGTAAGGAGTGAAGAAGAAATTCTATTATAACTTCATAATTATAATATCCTCTTTTCATCAAATTTCATTTTATTTTATTAGATTTCATTGATTAATTTTCCTACAAGAAAAACATAGTAACTCTGATCTTGATCAGGATCAGGTTTCTAAGCTTATTCATCGACCACATAAGTTTCTCAATTGTAAGTATTTTATCCCTATATTCTATGCAATTTAATTATTTAAGTTGATAACTGTTTTAGATGTATTGATTCTCTTAAATTTATTTTATTTATATTTACTTAGGATTTGTGGATTGGTTTACTTGAAAGGAGAAGTGAAGGGGAGGATTAATTTTGATCCAGTACTGACAGAGAAAGTAGGGAGGATGTAATTA
Organism: Boswellia sacra; assembly: GCA_013180625.2. Taxonomy (NCBI): domain Eukaryota; kingdom Viridiplantae; phylum Streptophyta; class Magnoliopsida; order Sapindales; family Burseraceae; genus Boswellia; species Boswellia sacra. Next base: position 132,604 of record SNVD02011059.1, read on the forward strand.
TTTTTCAAGTTTTAAGAAACAGAGGGAATGCAAAATTTACGAAAGAAAATTAAATAGCACAATGAGGAAGCAAACCAAATAGCAGCAGAAAAAGATCGAGTTGAAATGAAAACGAAACGCAGCCGCACACCGAACAATTAGGGATCATATTCTTTTTTTTTTTTTATAGTATGTTTTGATATAGAGGAGATGCAAAACTAATAATAATCAATCAAAGATGAAAACAAAACATCTAGAGGGAGTACTTTAATTTTTTTTTCTTAGGTTTCAGAAACAGAGAAAAGGCAAAAGAAATGAAAATCAAACAAAGATAAAAACATAACAAAGGTAAAGACAATGAAACAAAAAGCAAAGCGTTGAAACGAAGGGCAAAAAAAAAAAAAAAAAAAAAAAGGAAACTTGAGATAGCTGCTTTGTAAATTGTAACAGAACAAGAAGAGAAGTGGATGACGTTTGGGATCTCAAGCGGTAAGCTGTATTCTCAATAGAAAGAGTTCAAACAGTGAAAAGTCCGTCCTCTTTGTTTATAATATAATAAAATATTCCTCAGTGGACGTCACCCACCCACACGGGCCATGCCCGCTATGCTTTCTATATTTTTTTCTGAAAGTTTTTCTAAAAATTCTGGTATTCCATCCACATAAACCGACAATGTGCATACTGCATCAGCTGTGTGACTCCTTTTTATTTAGAAAAAAAAAGTGCTCGTAAAGAAATAATTTAAGGATTAATTTAATAAATAGCCACGTCGACAGATTTAAATTGGAAGCATTAAAAATATTTATAATCAAATAGTGATATTTTATTCTTATTTATCATTAATTTCTGTATGTCGTTACCCCAAGCTTTTTATGGTGCAAGTTGTTCACAAATAGTATATTGATTGGTAAATGGAGTCCATACATCAATATCAACATTAAAGAAAGACCATGCGCAAGTCTTTATAATCAATAAATAATACAATTATATCCTGAATGAATAAATAATGGCAGGTGCAGAAACACTTTTTTTATGTAAAATATTTATTCCTGCACGTCGGTCCAGTGAAGTGGCTGCCGGTACTAAACTAGTTTTTTTCTTTTTTTTTACTTTAATACTATTTTTCAAATTATTTATGTACACCGAATATAATATCTTTATATGATCATTACCTCATCTATTTTAATTAATATCATTTATTATTAGTATATATTTATTAAATTACATCATATATCCGTTTATATAATAAATTTGTATAAATAATTTATAAAAATAGCAAAACTCTGTAATTTTGTGTTTTAATAATTTATTTGCAACCAAACTCCACCAACTCTCAACCGCTCATTTCTTTATAAACCGCATAATCTAGCCTGTGACTAAGTCAATCCGAAATTGGATCGTTTACTTGATTTATAAAACTTTCTTTAAACAATTAATAGTTAGGGCACATTAGGAACAACGAAGAATTATAACATTGCATCTTTAACGTCAGCCTACATATAAGTGGCTATCATGTCTTTGTCCCAATTTCTTCGCTCGTTTTCCATTGGCTAAAAGTGACAATTTTCGACACGACACGCGAACACGACTTGACACGACATGGATTTAAGCGGGTTTAGGTTTTAGGTTATTCGTATTCGTGTCGTGTTCGTGTCAAAGATTTCAACCCGTTTAATAATCGTGTCGTGTTCGGGTTTACAGTCTTCGACACGCGAACACGATTATGACACGACACGATTATGACACGAACACGTTTACGACACGCGTAACACGAATAACACGAATACATATTTAACACGATTAACACGAATATTGACACGATTATTAAAAAAATATTAAATTTAATATTTTAATTTTGGACATTTTAGTCCTTATATTAATTCAAATTTTAAACTAAGTATATAATTTTAAAACGTAATAAATTTAAAAGCTCAGGGTAATTTTGCCATTTAATCAAAATTGAAACCTAATTGATTAATTCACTCAAAATTGGAAATGGAAAAGGGAAAATTGGAACCATAATGGCTTTGAAACTCTGAAAACATGTGAAGAACTCTCCTCACTGCCGCCGGCCATCTGCGATTGCTATGCCCAGCTAATCATCACGGCTTCAACTGCTCAGCACCATCGCTCCACCACCTAGTCCTCCCCTTCCGGTGACTACATTGTCCAGTCTTCCAGTCCTCGTCACGATCTCAGGCCATAGCCAAGGGAAGCTGCCTGCAGCGTTTCTCCATCTTCGATCCTCACTGCCGCCAGCCGTCGTAGCTTCATCACCCTCCAACGTCCAGTCCTCTCCCTGTCCTCAAGCTGTGACCACAGCCCTACAATATTTCCGTCCATCTCGTCACAATACGTCCTCTGTAAGAGTTAATTTCCTATGTTTTTTTGAGTTACCACACTGCATTAACATAGAAAATACTTCTGAAATCTCATAATAACACAACCGCTGTTGGGATTCCAGTACATCCCTCTGATAAAAGAAACTCAAAGTGAACATCATCTGCTCTCAGATCCTTCATAACAGTCTCATCGAACCATGTTTTATACATACTCTATTTACCGCATGTTTATAAAAGAAAAATCTGTACATATGAACTTGAGATGTAAAAATTTACTACTGATATCATGTCACACGACTATGAAATACATACTATATTTCAGCACAATTTTGAACTGTTTTGTTCGTTGAAGTTAGTTAATGCTTGGTGGATATTATTTTCCAACTACTTTGAATCTTTAATCAGAGTCTATCTGCTCTTCTATTTGTACGTCTATTGTATTTGGGTTTTAGCCTTACGGTGCATTGGGTTTAAAGTAGATGGATTTGTTGCACATCTTCTATTGTATTGGCTTGCCCTGATGACCTGGTGTTTAGGCTGAGATTGGATTAATTATCTGTCTTTGTTTGATGGGTGCTTAAACGTTGTTGGATGGCTGCTTCCATGGCTATCAACAAGCATTCTGCCACCAAAAAGCTGGACGGTTATGCTGTTGGTGATCAGATTTCGAGGGTTCATCAAAACCATCAAAACTTTAAAGTCTTTGCATGAGAGTATACAAAGGTCCTGCATTGTTTCAATGAAAATGTAATCTTTTGAAGTTTTTAGAAAAACGAAGACCTACATTGCTGTTAAGGAAAAAAGACTGCTAGATTGATGAAAATGTAAGAAATCAAAATAAACTTCTGAAATGAAGATAAAGATAAAGGATTTTTTAATGATATATTATATTTTAAATTATTAGTTTATTATTGTAAGGTAAGACAAATAAAGATAAAAGGATCTTTTCGAAAGAAAATCAGGGACTCCAACTTAGTTTATTATTATAAGGTAAGACAAATTAGTTTAATGACTCGTGAGCTCATAAAGTAGTTTAGAAAAGTAAAACCAAATATTCATTTCTCAGTTCTTGTCTTCTAATGGGATGGATAACAAACGGAAAGCTCTAGTTAAGTTGCTCCCTCCACACGTGAGAATATATAGCTTCTAAGTTCTAGAAATATAATATATATTATTGTTTTATGGTGTTTGGAGTTGGAGCTAGAGATGCCAATATGGCAACTTGACTGCCATCCGTACCAATGATTTATGTCGTTTTTCTCTTCTTTTACCAAACCATTAGTAACGTGATCAATAATTTGGATCTTGTATTATTTCCTGGTCGGTGTCCTGGTGTGTGGTTATTTTTATGCGTTATGTGGTCTCAATTATTACCAGCTTTTTATTTGAGTAAAATTTAATTTTTTGTAAAGATAGTATTAACGGTTTTCATCGTGTCTCAAATCTTATTTGTTTATTTTTCATTAAATTATCTTGTGAATTCAATTTGTGCCAATATATTCTATTTTTTTACAAGTTAACTTCTAAATAGATTCTTTTAACTTCAATTCATCTTTAGTTTTCATCATTTATGGAGTTTAACGACTACATAGATTTAATTGATAAAATTAGGATGTGTCATGTTTTGTTTGTTGTGGATAAAATTAGGATAAAATTAGAAAGTAGTAGTTAGTCTAATGTTCCAATGGTAAAAGATTTTTAACCTGCATAAAATTTGTTTTTCTTTGTGGTTGAAATGAGTTAATGATACTGATTGTTTTCTTTCTTCACTTTATTTTATGCAGGTTTTTTCCTTAAAAATGGATTTTTTAGGAACAAATTCAGCAACTCAAATGGAAACTCATTCGCTAAGTGAGGATGACATATTCAATATGGCTAGTGAGTCTGAAGGCACTACACGACAAGACATGATTCAAAGTGGGACACAAAAAGAAAGTTAACCTCAGAAGTGTGGAAGTTTTTTGATATACTACCAAGGGAAGGGTATCCAGATAAGAAGCAAAGATCCAAATGCAAATTATGTGGAGCGATTTATATTTCTGAGTCAAGGAATGGAACGGGTAATTTGAAGCGACATTTGGAGTCTTGCTCGAGAAGAAATTCTCGTGATATAGGTCAGTATATGATAAACCAAATTGATGGTAACTTGGGAATACGTAGTCCTAAATTTGATCCTGTTGTCTTTCGTGAAATATTGTCTGCTACACTTGTTATGCATGATTTGCCATTTCAATTTGTTGAGTATACTGGCATTAGGAGGCTTTTCACATATTTGAATGATGAGGTGACTCCCATTTCTAGAAATACTGCAAAGGCTGATATATTAAAGATATATAATAGGGAAAGGGCAAGAACAAAAGCCATGTTAGATGAAGCACCTGGTAGAATTAGTTTAACCTCTGATTTGTGGACTTCCATAACTACAGATGGGTATTTGTGTCTGACTGCTCATTTTCTTTATAAAAATTGGGTTCTACAAAAAAGGGTGTTAAACTTTTGTGCTTTGCTGCCTCCACATTCTGGTGTTAATTTGTCTGATAAAATATGCAAGTTGCTAAGTGAATGGGGCATTGAAAAAAAGATATTTTCAATCACTTTGGATAATGCTTCATCTAATGATACTTGTGTTGAGATTCTAAGATCTCAATTAAATATTAAGAAAGTACTATTATCCAAAGGAGATTTCTTGCATATTCGTTGTTGTGCTCATATCCTTAATTTGATTGTTCAAGAAGGATTGAAAGAAATAGATGAAGCAATCTATAAAATTCGTGAGAGCATTAAGTATGTCAAAGGGTCAAAAGGAAGAAAAAAGATTTTTCTTGAATGTGTGAAACAAGTGTCTCTAGAATGTAAAATGGGTTTGAGGCAAGATGTTCCTACAAGATGGAATTCTACTTTTCTCATGCTTGAAAGTGCCATGTATTATAGTCAAGCATTTTGTCACATGCAATTGACTGATTCTAACTACATTCATTGCCCTTCTCCGAGTGAGTGGTTTAAAGTGGAGAAAATTAGCAACTTTTTGAATGTATTTTATGAGACTACATGTATATTTTCTGGCTCAAAGTACCCAACTTCAAACTTGTACTTTCCTAAAGTGTTTGTGGCTCATTTGACTTTGAAGCAACACTTTGAAAGTGAATATGACTACTTGAAGGATATGGCTGCTCGCATGTTGTCTAAGTTTGAGAAGTATTGGTCAAATTATTGCATTATTTTGGCTATAGCAGTTGTCTTGGATCCAAGATACAAAATGCAATTTGTGGAGTTTGCATATAAAAAACTTTATGGGGATGATTTTGAGATTAAGTTGTCTAAAATTAGAGGGAAGATGTTTTCTTTGCTCAATGAGTACAAAAAAACTTCAACTTCTAGTGTGCCTTCTTCATCCAGAGATCCAGATGATATGATTAGTCAAGACATGACTGCTCGGAAAGCTGTAGAAGCTGTTCTATTAGAGGTAAAAACCACTAAACTTTTCATCTAAATCTATATATTTGTGTAATATTTGTGTTATTTACTTGTTCAGTTTATTAATGATTCTTATTTCTTAGGATATGTATAGGAATTTGATCAAGCTGACAGTTTTAGACAAACAATTTCAAATCAAAAGTCACAATTGGAGTTATATTTGGATGAACCAAGGACAGAATTGTCAGCCAATATGGATATTCTTCTTTTTTGGAAAGGAAATGAGTTTCGTTATCCTGAAGTTGCTTGTATGGCTCGTGATGTTTTAAGCATTCCAGTTTCTACGATTGCATCCGAGTCAGCTTTTAGTGTTGGTGGACGAGTTCTTGATCAATTTAGAAGTGCATTTACGCCGGATACAGTAGAGGCTTTGATTTGCACTAGAGATTGGTTGTTTGGACAACAAGGTAACTCTTTCAACAATTTATTTTTGTTTTCATCCTCTATAATTTGTTTTATTATGTTTATAACTACTTCTTTAATCATTTTATAAATGACTGGATTTTATAGAAACTGAAAGTCTAAAGATAGATGAGTTGACTGAAGATGTAATGAACTTGAGTATCAACCAACAAGCTCGAGAATCGGCTGGTAGTTCTTCCATGACATGAAGGTCTTTATTGTGTAAGTGCATAATTCATTTACATGTGAAATCTGATTTGGTAATTGAAGTGTATTGTAGTTTTCATTGTTATGGTTTATGAGATCATGAACAAATTGTAAACTTTCTTGATTAATTTATAATATGTCTATATAATTCTATAATCTGATTTTTTTCATAAGTATGATTTTTCTTTTTGTAGGTTGCTTAAGAGTTGAAGAGGAGATGGATAAGAGTTGAAGAACTTTTTTGTGTTTGTTTGTGATGCACTTAATTGTGATTTGTGACGGATAATTGTAACTTTATAATTTGCTTGTTTGTGATGAACTTGTTCGAAGTTATCCATAATTTGGGAATGTGATGCATGTTTATTTGAGATTTGATGGACTTTATTTTTATTAATTTTGTTGTATTTGAATTGTTAAAGTTGTTTTCTTATGGTAGTTGTATTGCATTTGAAGTATATATGATTTCTTGGTATTTAATCTTGTTTAATTTTGTATTTTTTGTTATATCTTTTTCATTTAAAAATATGTTTTAATGTATATTCGTATCATAATCGTGTTGTAAATGTATAACGTGTCATAATCGTGTTGTAAATGTATAACGTGTCATAATTGTGTTAGCAGGTCATAACCGTGTCAATCGGAGTGTGTTAATAATTTAATCGTGTCTTAATCGTGTTAAACGGGTCGTGTTCGTATCTAACACGAGTACGATCCGTTTATTATTCGTGTTAGCGTGTCGTGTCGTGTTATCCATTTATTAATCGTATTGTGTTCGTGTTGAGTCACAGTGACACGAATAATAAACGGGCCGTGTTCGTGTCGTGTCAATCTTTATCGTGTCACAGTTCGACACGACACGAACACGACCCGCGAACACGAATTGCCACCCCTACCATTGGCCAAAGAAGAAAAAGAAAAAAGAGACGAGATAACATTCTACCGCGCTGTGCATTATTTAAGATTCGATGATTTCCATATGTCGTAGCAGTATGTAATAAGATCTCCAAAATTGTATATCCTTATAATAACAATCATTAAACCATTTTAGAGCTTATATTAAGTTTCTTATTTCACTGTATATGATATATTTTTATAAAAAAGAGATAGAAGTTTTGAGATAATCTAATGATTCTTATAATAAAAATATATAAAATTTCAGATAATGTATAAATAAATTCAAATTTTCAAATCTTTACAAAAGAGATGGCAACTTCAAATCTTTATTGTTTATTTATATATTATTTATAAAATTTAGATAATGTATAAATAAATAATAATTTAATATATATTTTAACAATAATAATAACAACAATATATTCATAATAAAAATTATGTGTTCATCTCAACTTTAAATAACTAAATTTTTTTAATAGCAAATAAATAAACTATAAGCCCTTGGATGTTTCTTTTTTTTTTTTAGCAAATTCTTCTACTTGGGTTGCTACACATTCAGCTAAAGAGTCCATTCAACTCAGAAACTTCAATGTGATTTTGGTTTTGGTTGTCGATGAATAAGGGGCATAACTAAACAATTTTCTTCGGATGGGTTTTTTTTTGTTAATATTTAGTCTATAACTAAATTTTATCATGAAAAAAATTTACATACATATTAAATATATAAGATAAGCAAAGTATATATATATTTATTTTTGTTTATATATTAAATTAAAATTTTTCATGGACAAATAAAGAGATTAATTATGTAAATTAACGTATAATTTGCTAAATTGAGATATAATGATCACATTTTATAAAAAATTCATAAAAAAGAATAAAGATTATATAAAAGAATTTTTATTTTAAATATGGTGTAAGATTTAAAATGAATCTTTTCTATATAAATCTTTTGTTTTTCCCAAGTTTAGGCGGCTTATAGGAAAAAATTTTGTTTCAAAGCAAGGGAATAAGAGTTATGATTTGAACTTTTTGAATTGAATAAAAACTTGACTCGGCTGCAGCCCAGCCCTGCCACCTGATGGTTCCACCAAGGCTTCTTGGGTTGGGTTTCAGTTTTCCCTTTTTTCCCTGAATTTTAATCTATTCTTGTTCTTTGTGATATTTGTGTTTTTTTGCTTGATTGGTTTTGGAAAATTTTCTATATCTTTCAAGTGATGAATTGATTAGGCTTTGTTAAGTTATAGACTAAAAGTTATAGGAAAGTAATAGTCAGAGGTTAGCTGAAAGTTTTGATGGTCATAAAATAGGAGATGATGAGTTGTCGGTTGATGATTTCATTCAACCATCCAATTTAAAATTTGCTTGGTATGAACTGAACTTTTCTGCTTGTCTTTTACTCAAAGTTTGGAGGAAGCCATTCCTCCCGTGGAATTGTCCTGCAGGAAACAACTTGGAAACAATCTTGACACTCGACATGTCGGATGGTCATGTCGAGTGTCTAGATTACGTCGAGTCTAGGATCGAGTGTCATGTTAGTGCGTCGAGTGGAGTACCAAACGTGACAAGTGTCGGATGCAAATTTTGTCGAGTTCGTGTGTCGAATATATGTGTCGCGTTAGTCGAGCGTCAGTCGTCGTGCGTCATGTGTCGACTTGATTGTCGAGTGTCCAGTGTCGAAGGTTTTGCGTCGAGTTTTGTTGAGCGTTTGGGAAGAACATTCGTTTTTGTGACTTTTGTAAGTAATTTTGTAATGATTTTTTATCCACGGATCTTATATGATATGTATGAAATATTCATTCATGTGCTTCGGTAATGTATGTACCAATAATGTAATAAACACGAATTTATGTGCTTTTTCCTTAAACTAAATAAACATTCATGCGATTCTCGTTTATGTGCTTTGTCCATGTATAAAACATTCATGTATGAATGTAAAGCCTTCATTGGAAATCACAACTCTCATTTGATGTCGTAGCCTAAGAATACTTAGCCGAAAAGTATTTATTAATTGTTTATATGACTATTACTCCAGAAGTAACATCAAAAAAGATCAACAGAGATGTGATCACGTAGCGAACTCGCCTCCGCTAAACATGGAAAACATGTATACAGTCGGAATACATGTATTTACATATATATACTAATACAACCAGAAAAATATGTATTTACAAGTTTTCGTACCACTATACATGGAAAACATGTGCGACTATACAAAAAAAATCACTATACAATAATGTGTAAATATCCACAAACTATCTACCCAAAAAAATGAGTAACTAAATTCACTTGCCATTTGCTTCAACCTGCAAATACAAGGTAGTTATAGTTAAATTTGATGCAAAAAGACAAAAAAGCAAAGCTAAAACAAGCAACCTGCCAAAACGCTCTACAGAACTCGACGCGCTCGATAGAGCTCGACAACATAAACTGACAAAACTCCTATCAGATACCCCCAATGGACTATACGACTTTGTTGGATGTCGGATTACTCGATACAAGCTTTCATCTGACATGTCGAGTGTCGGATAAATGGTTCGAGACATCAATATGTCAGTTTTCACGTATCTGACACTCGACATGTCGAATGAGCTAGTGTTGAGTGTCAGATGATGCATCCGACACTCGATATTTTCGAAAATATACTGATATCGAGTGTCAGTTGTGAATCCGATATGACTCGATACGACTCGACATGTAAGTGTCGAGTGTCGAGTGGAGTATCCGAAACTCATCATCGTCTATCTCGCGACGAAACGCGTCGGTTTTCACAGTTTTCGTACACATCGAACCACAAAAATCACATAATAACACTAGATTTATCCCTAGAAATACAAAATAAATTCACAAATCTGATAAAACTCAAATCTCTAATTAAGATTTCCCAAAAAACTAAATCAAATCTAATGAAATAGAAAACAACTAAATAAATCAGTAAAACTACGAAAAAACTGACAAATACCTCAGTGTCGATGGGTGCTTCTCTCTGCATCGTCTTGCTTCTATCCTTAGCCGATACTCGTGTCGTTTGCATTTCGAGAGTTGTTGAGGGGTTTCAGAAATATTTATTTGAAGAGAGAAATAAGGTTTTGGGAACAAATTGAATACATAAGGCTATTTTAGTCTTTTTGTTAAGAAAATGTCTATAGCATGAAAAGTTTTCTCCAAATTTCAATAAGGGCCTCTAATTGTGTCTATTTTTTTAATTTTTCGTATTTTATTCTAATATATACATTAGTTTATGTATGTCTTGTATGTCGTTACTCGAAGCTTTTTGTGGTGCAAGTTGTTCACAAATAGTATATTGATTGGTAGATGGAGTCCATATATCAATATCAACATTTTTTTTTAATGTACAATATTTATTCCTGCACGTCGGTCCAATGAAGTGGCTGCTGGTATTAGACTAGTTTTTTTTTTGGTCTTACAGGGTAATACTATTTTTTCAAATTATTTATATAAATTAATATACATCACATCATCTATTTTAATTAATAATATTTATTAAATATTTATTAAACTGTATTATATATGTCAGTTTATAATCAAATTATCTGTATGTCATTACCCCAAGCTTTTTAGATTGGTAAATGGAGTCCATATATCAATATCAACATTAAAGAAAGACCCTGAGCAAGTCTTTGTAATCAATAATTAATACAATTATATCCTGAATGAATAAATAATGGCAGGTGCAGAAACACTTTTTTTATGTAAAATATTTATTCCTGCACGTTGGTCCAATGAAGTGGCTGCTGGTACTAAACTAGTTATTTTTTTTTTTTACTTACGTAGTAATACTATTTTTTCAAATTATTTATGCAAACTGATATAGTATCTTTATATGATCACAACATCGTCTATCTTAATTAATATCATTTATTATTAGTATATATTTATCTAATCAATACATATATTTATCAAATTACATCATGCATATCCGTTTCTATAAATAAATTTACATAAATAATTTATAAGAGTAATATCCCTATGGACTTTTGTATTTTAATAATTTATTTGCAACCAAACACCACCAACTCTCAACCGCTCATTTCTTTATAAACCGCATAATCGAATTATATAGAGCTAGCCTGTGACTAAGTCAATCCGAATTTACTTGATTTATAAAACTTTCTTTAAACAATTAATAGTTTGGGCATATTAGGAACAAGGAAGAATTACATTGCATCTTTAACGTCAGCCTACATATAAGGCTAAGATGTCTATGTCCCAATTTCTTCGCTCGCTCGTTTTCCATTGACCAAAGGAGGGAAAAAAAAAAAAAGAGAGAGAGAGAGAGAGAGAGACGAGAGAACATCCTACCGTGCTTTGCATTATTTAAGATTTGATGATTTCCATATGTCGTAGCAGTGTGTGATAATATCCCAAAAATTGTATATCCTTATAATAACAATCATTAAACCATTTTAGAATTTATATTAAGTTTCTTATTTCACTGTATATGATATATTTTTATAAAAAAGAGATAAAACTTTTAAGATAATCTAATGATTCTTATAATAAAAATATATAAAATTTAAGATAATGTATAAATAAATTCAAATTTTCAAATCTTTACCAAAGAGATGGCAGCTTCAAATCTTTATTGTTTATTTATATATTATTTATAAAATTTAGATAATGTATAAATAAATAATAATTTAATATATATTTTAACAACAATAATAATAACAATATATTCCTAATAAAAATTAAGTGTCCTTCTCAACGTTAAATAACTAAATTTTTTTAATACCAAATAAATAAATTATAAGCCCTTGGATGTTTCTTTTTTTTTTTTTTTTAAGCAAATTCTTCTACTTGGGTTGCTACACATTCAGCTCAAGAGTCCATTCAACTCAGAAACTTCAATGTGACTTTGGTTTCGGTCTTGCCTTCTTGGCCGATGAATAAGGGGCATAACTAAAAAATTTTCTTCGGATGGGTTTTTTTTTTTTTAATATTTAGTCTATAACTAAATTTTATCATGAAAAAAAATTTACATACATATTAAATATATAAGATAAGCAAAGTATATATATTTATTTTTGTTTATATATTAAATTAAAATATTAGATGGACAAATAAGTAGATTAATTATGTAAAGTTATAATTTGGTAAATTGAGATATAGTGATTACATTTTTTAAAAAATTCATAAAAAAGAATAAAGATTATATAAAAGAATTTTTATTTTAAATATGGTGTAAGATTCAAAGTGAATCTTTTCTACATAAATCTTTTGTTTTTCCCAAGTTTAGGCGGCTTATAGGAAAAAATTTTGTTTCAAAGCAACGGAATAAGAGTTATGATTTGAACTTTTTGAATTGAATAAAAACTTGACTCGGCTGCAGCCCAGCCCTGCCACCTGATGGTTCCACCAGGGCTTCTTGGGTTGGGTTTCAGTTTTCCCTTTTTTCCCTGAATTTTAATCTATTCTTGTTCTTTGTGATATTTGTGTTTTTTTTGCTTGATTGGTTTTGGAAATTTTTCTATATCTTTGAAGTGATGAATTGATTAGGCTTTGTTAAGTTATAGACTAAAAGTTATGGGAAAGTAATAGACAGAGGTTAGCTGAAAGTTTTGATGGTCATAAAATAGGAGATGATGAGTTGTCGGTTGATGATTTCATTTCAACCATCCAATTTAAATTTTGCTTGGTATGAACTGAACTTTTCTGCTTGTCTTTAACTCAAAGTTTGGAGGAAGCCATTCTTCCCGTGGAATTGTCCTGTAGGAAACAACCTGGAAATTTCCTCCTTCTCGTAGTTCAGCAATAGCCTTCACTTTTTGATCTGCAATTTTGCTCAACTGGAAGCGGATCTTCAAGGTAGTACAAAGCCTTTTGAAACATTTGCACTTGGCTTGCTCTTCATCTTCAATAATCTTCCCTGCCTCTCCAATGAGATGGCCCATGCTAGCCAGCTACCTCTGAGCTTCTTGTTCAATCTGTTCAACATTTCTTATATCTTAATCGATTCTATGCCCCACAGAGACTCTTTCTTCCCTCAACTTCTCCACATGGTCTTTGAGACTTTCAGAGTTGGTACTGTAGTTTCGTAAAGAATTGAATTGACGTCCTATTGAAGCAGCCAAGGACTTGGCAAATTCTAGAATAACTGACACTATGGTTTCAATCATTTTCATTTTCTTTTTATTTATTTATTTATTTTAAGTTTTGGAAAACAGAGCAAAAATAGAACAATGAAAATGAAACATGCACAGAGAACAACTGGGGATCAGAACTTTTCTTTTTCTTCGTTTTAAGAGAAAAAGGTGAAGCAAAACAAATGAAAATCAAACAAAGATAGAAACAGAACAATCAGAGGGTAGTACTTTGAATTTTTTTTCCTTGTAGCTTCCAGAAACAGGAGAAAGGCAAAATAAATGAAAATAAAACAGACATGAAAACAGAAAAATAGTAAAGACGATGAAATGACTGCAACATCATCTATATTAATTAATATAACAAAAATTTAAAATTCATTCTTCCAATCAAATAATGATACATCAGCTCGTATGAGAAAAATAATAGAGATAATTTTTAAGAATAGTATTACTGTTATGCAAAATATTAACTATATACATGACTTTCCGACTTGGGTTGGGTTGTACACTTACAATCCAGTGCCTAATCAAAGTAGAGATAGCTTTGAAAGTTTGAAACTGATCAAAGGGTTGAACATAAATACATAGACGAGACATGGAAAGATGTAATAACATTTGAAAAGAGCGCAAAGATAAAAGTTGTTTGGAGAAGAGAGTGCGAGATTTGTTGACGTTGTTGCCTGCGCGTTGTGAATTGCACTTGCACAGGTCATTTTTTATTTTCCTGAATGTTTGTTAATATTTATTAACTTTGAATTCATCAATTATCCCAGGCAAGGCTTTCCGTTGACAGCAGTTGGCTTCCCACGTCAAGATTTGTAAAAATCCTATTTAAAAGGATCTGCTTCTCTCGACTTAACCGTTCACGAGCTTTCTTGCTCTTCTAGATTCTATCTCCTCACGAAATTGCAGACCTAACTTATCTGCAATTTCCCCTAGAATTTTTCTTATTTCCAAACTCTGTGACACGTGCAAAAACAACCTCATCAAAGAGCTTCTCGTTCTCAACTTTCATCACAACTTCCTTCACTAGCGTGGTCTTTCCAATGCCGCCCATCCTATACAGCCCAACCATGTTGACATTGGGATCACTTAATGCCTTTTGTTTAACCTATTTAAGTGAAATTTATTTATTTGAGTGAAATTTAGGTGATATTAGAATTAAGGTTAGTTGTGATTGTAGAACAAAAGATTGATAAGCTACTATTTCATTCAAATAGATTAAATAAATTGTTTGTTAAATTAAGATTAAATCATGTATTTGTCTTGATGGTAGACTATATTTTTTCTAACTAATAAGTATCAAGTTCAAATCCTAACACTTGCAAGTTTCTAAAATTTTAAAAGATAAAAAGGGTAAATATGATATTTTATTTTAGCAAACAATTTGGGGGGAGGGGAGGGATAACGATTGCCATGTTAGCATTTCATGTTATAAATGAAAAATAATCAAAATGAATGGTATTTCTCTTATAAACTATCTATACAAATTCATCTATATAAATATATGTGGTATTATAAAATGAATTTCACATCATCTATATTAATTAATATAATTAAAATTTAAAATTCACTCCTCTAATTAAATCATGATTCATCCGTTTGTATGAGAAAGTTTATGGAGATAGTTTGAAAAAATAGTATTATTTTATGCAGTATACAGACCATATGACTTCCCCTCTTGGGTTGGGTTGTAAGCTTACAATCCGATATCTAATCAAAGTAGAGATAGCTTTGAAAGTTTGAAATTGATCAAAGGTGTTGAATATAAATGCATAGATGAGACATGGAAAGATGTAATTAACACTTGAAAATGAGGGCATAAATATAAAGGTTGTTTAAAGGAGAGAGCATGAGACTTGTTGATATTGCAACCTACGCGTCATGAATTGCACTTGCATAGGTCATTTTTGGACTCGTAGTGTAGTGCAGGCTTGTGGGTTAGGGCTTTTTAATGTAGGACTACTAACACATAAATTAATTTAACTTTCTCTTTTTATTAATAATGGACTTTAATACTTTTTGTACTTTAATTGTACAAGTGTGTATGCATTAAACTCGACACTAAAGCATTTAACTACGCTAATTTTCACTCACACGTGACTTGCACCCTTCACACTCGCAGTAACTAATTTCGCTTGTTATGATATTCTCTCACTTCTTAATTGCGTGCACAGCTAAATTCTCACCTCACTAGCTTAGACCACTAGCTTCCAATTGCGTGCAAGTTCTACTATTTATAGACAGCTAAAGTTGGTTTAATAACCGACATTCTCCATCACCAATGAAGCTGTGCAAGTTGCAAAAATTCTCTAGAATGTCGGTGATGAACTGTTGGATAATTCAATTGAATATTCTAGATTATACCAATAGTTCGGAATAGAGAGGCGGTGATGAAGTAGTTTCTAGATTAGCCGAGAAAGAGAGAGGCGGTGAAGACTTATTTTAGCACTCCCCCTTAGCATTGACTATCTCTTTTATTTCTTTTCTGCAGATGAGATTGATCTACCTTTTAAATTTGTCAAGCTGTGCACCATTGAGTTCTTTAGTAAATAAATCCACCATTTGTTCTCCTGTCTTGTTCTGCCGCATCTCGATTTCTCCTCGTAATTCTTTTTCTTTGAGAAAATGATAATGTACCTCCACATGTTTCATTCTTACATGAAAAGCTAGGTTTTTTGCTAATGATATCGTTATTTGATTATCACAATATAATAGAAAATTAGTAGTTATGTAAATATTGTAGAAGTGTTGAATTTTGTGTACTTGATAGGAGGATAGTGTAAAATATAATGAAGACTATGCCAAATTTTCTTAAAATAACATAGTTTAATAAGTTAAATTTTTTAGCAAAGATTTAGGCATGATTCGCTCATGTTAACTACGGGCGGGTCGTATCAATTAATTTTGATCTGGTACCAACAAAACAAGTGGGGAGGAAGTAATTATTTTACAAGTTTTAAGAAACAGAGGAAAGGCAAAATTTATAAAAGAAAAATTAGGAAGCAAAACCAAAGAGCAGCCAAGAAAGATCGAGTAGAAAGGTAAGAAGGTGATAAAATAGTATTGGAAACAGAGGGGAAACTAGTAATGAAGTAATGACGTCCCATAGTTCTACGGAACAAGTAGAGCGAATACTTTAATCTTTTTTTTCCTTGGTTGTGAGAAACAGAGGAAAGGCAAAACAAATGAAAATGAAATAGAGATAAAACCAGGACAATAATAAAGACAATGAAACAAAAAGCAAAGCATTATTGAGTTGAAACGAAGGATATAAAAAAGAGCAGAAATTGAGGTAGAAGCTAACGAAGAAGTGAAAAATCAGCGGACCAAAAAGTTGTAAATTATAATAGATCAAGAAGAGAGGTGGCTGAGAGACAGGCGCAGGACGTTTGGCATCTCAAGTGTTAAGCTGTATTCTCAATAGAAAGGAGTTCAAACAGAGACAGGCGTCGTTGAATTAAGGTGGACAAAGTGCACATCTCTCAATGGACATGCTCATTGCCTTGGGATTGTGCATAGTAAAGAATCTTATGAAATGTGCATTACGCTGCCCTATTAGCTAGTCAATGGCAGACAAGCAGCGATAACGTTGATTTTTGTAAGTGAAAATTGGTTGCATTATTAATAGCTATATTTTCAAGCATAATCATTCCTAATTGCATCGTAGAATGACTATATCTGACTTTACAATTATGAACGAGTATGTTGGAGTCACGCAGAGAAAAGAGACACAAGGGATGCAGAGTGAGTAGAGGCAAAACAGAAGAAGGATTAACCCTGAAGTGATCACTCTTTATTTTCTCATAACAAAAAGGATCCCACCCACTTTTGATTGAGAAAGAAATTGCAATGTTAATTGCAAATCTACCACCAAAAAGAAAAAAATTAATTGCCTTTTTCTGTTCTCATTTTGAAGCTTCCAAGTTTTTCAATTCATGAGATTAATGCTATAATTAATCATATACGCTTCCTAGGAATGGTTATTATAATTTTTCATTTAATTATAGTTCTTCCGCCACCCCCGACTGCTTGTAGCGCCAAGGTTTGATTGTTAATATACACGATATCTTCATTAATCTAGGATTCAATTAGCCCCACGCAAGGTAAGGCTTTGTGAAATACTCCCGGAGCACTGCAACAAAATCATCAATATTATTCATTTTAGTTATGTCAGTTTTAATTTCTTTTAAAAGTTGCCCCATTGTTCCACTGAGGATAAAGTTTGAGCTTTTTAAAAATTTTCTTTATTAATTTTTAGAGTCCTAAACCGAAACAGAAGAGGAGTTGAAGCAAGTATATATTCCCAATTGATACCTAATTAATCCCCTACTTATAATTTATATCATAGAGGATAGCAAATCAGATGAGGATTTCAAAAGATTAATCAGTCGTACATTAGTATTATTTCCTTCCTACATGACCATTGACCAACTTTAGATTAACTTAGTTATATATGTAAAATTACTCTAATAAATTCACCAACCTTCTCTTCTTTCTCTTATAAATTTATGTGGATATTATCATTCTTTTTTATTTTTTTAATAAATTTTTTTATATAGACCGTCACATCAAATTATAAAATTTAAATTGTATAAAGATTATAACTCTATCACTATTTAATTATGATAGATCATGCAAATTAATCTAAGAAACTGTTGAAAATAAAGTTAAGAGAAGTCCTTATTTTACCCAAAAAAATTTAGGAATTCTTAAACAGTGTAATATGAATTACAGGTGACCTACCAAGCAATAATCGTACAACTCCTTTATTATTTTATAAAATTAAAAAAATAAGATTAAAGGTTGCCATAATCATTAATATCTAAGACCGTACTTTACTGGTGGGCTGGCTGAAACTAGTGATTACTGACCCGCAATAAAACAAAGAATATGGGCTGGATTGAGGGTCCATTTCTGACTAACCTCGTGGAAGCCCATCTGACTTTCAGTTGGTCTACATGTCTGTCTGGTTCATGTAACCAGAAAAAACATCGGCTGACTGATGTTTGTGGCATACATGGGATGAATAATAAGGCCATCTTGCTGTGTAGCTACTGGGGCCACGCAGGCGCAGATCAGGTGCCCTCTCTGCGTGCCCGAAGAACCTAAAAGTTATTGTCTGCCTTTAGGCCATTGGATTGTCTAATGGAAAGGAATGTTCTTTTGCTGTTAATTCTTTCGTTTGGTCCCTCTAGATAAAGACTTTCAAGTTTAATTAACTAACAGCAGCAGATGTGCCATAGACATTCATCAATGTGGCAAGAGAGCCAAATCGCAACTTCGCAATTATTTTAACATAAATACATATCATAGAAAGAATATTGGTCAATTGCAGATGGTGTTTAAATTTTTTTTTTTTTTTAAAGCCTCGTTCTGTAAGAGTTACTGATTCAACACTTAATGATGTCTATCAATATCATCAAGGGAAAATAATGACTATTTATTGCGAATTGGATATGTTAACAACATCAATTTATGTACCACTTATTATTTTTTTTTCCATTTTGTCATAATAATTTGACTCAGCCTACTACATGTAACATCAGAACGGAGTACAGTCAAAAGTAAAAACAGTCCGATCCAAATCCATTCCCGACTAAGCCCAAGACTAAAATATTACGAATCCAGGATAGACTCAAGTTAAAAATCACACGTTTTATGTTAGAATTGTGGCTCTTTAGCCATTGTGTGTGTGTGTGCAAGGATCTCACATGGAGTGGGAGTCTTTGTATGGAGAGACTTGGGCTTATAAATAAAAGACAAGTCTTCTCACTTTGTTGTCTTATTGAAAATTCTCTTCCATGCCCCCTATTTGTAAGGCCTTACTATAAGACCTCATAGTTTAAGGGCCTTTCAGTAAGGACCTTAAAGTTTGTAATATTTGTTTTTTCCCCTTTATTTTGGGTATTTGTAGTATTGCCCAATTGTTTAGGTAATTACAGTTTGATCCAATTATTCGGGTAATTACAGTTTGACCCAATAGTTATGGAATTTGTATTGTGACCCAAAAGTTTATAATTCTCTTTGAAGATAGTGGAAAGTTTCTTCAGCGGCGTTCGAGGACGTAAGTATTTATACCGAACTTCGTTAAATCTTGGTGTTCTTTCTATTTCTGCATTGTTGGTTGATTGGTTGCCTCTTTAGTTGCTATTATATTCAATTATCTAGCATAGTTTGTGGTTGTGCATTTGGTTGTTCTGTTGGTTATCATTTCTGCTGTGCATAACAATTGGTATCAGAGCCGAAAGTTTTGGATAGTTAGTGGCTATTTCATTGAAGCACTTACTACTCTTCTTGGTTATTGAATTTGTATTGCTAGTTATTGAATATAATAGTTTGTTTGGAGCTTGGTTATTGGTGATTTGTGTATCGAGCTTATTTGTGAGAGGTAGTAATGGCTTCATCGTTAACTGTACTAGAGAAGACAATGACTGTGACAAATGCAAAAATAGATGTTGAAAAATTTGATGGCCGAAATAATTTCGGCTTATGGCAGAGTGAGATGTTGGACGGGTTGTATTAGCAAGATTTGAATATTATTCTGGAAGAAACAAAACCAGAAGATATCAGTACAAGAGATTGGGACAGGCTGAATATAAAAGCTTGTGGGTTGATTCGCTCTTGCTTGTGTAGAGAACAAAAGTATCTGTTCACTAAGGAGACATCTGCAAACAAATTGTGGAAGGTGCTGGAAAACAAATATATGAAGAAAAGCAATGAGAATCGGCTGTATCTATTGAAGAGATTGTTCCGTCTCCAGTTGAAACCAGGTACGAGCATCAGTTCTCATATTGATGAGTTCAATAAGTTAATTGCTGATTTGTTAAACTTAGATGAAACCTTCAAAGATGAAATTAAGGCTATGCTATTGATTGGCTCAATTTCGAATGAATTTGATCATTTGTGCATTACTCTTATCCATAGAAAAGATAAACTGTCTTTTGAAGAAATTTGTTCTGCTTTGTTGAATTATGAAATTCGTAAGAAAGACCAAAGGGAACATAGGGATGAGTCAGTAGATGCATTGATAGTGAGAGGGCGTAGTCAAAGTAGTAAACCAGGAAAAAGGGGAAAATTTTGGTCGAGGGGTAGATTAGGAAAAGATGAGTGTTCCTTTTGTCGTGAGAAAGGGCATTGGAGAAAAGATTATCCGAAGTTGAAAAAGAAAGATAAGGGTAAGGCTGTTTCTGATACATGTGTTGTTGAGCGTGAGGATGATAGTGATTCAGATATATGTCTAGTTGATCATCCATCCACTTCTGGTTCTGATGAGTGGATTATGGATTCGGGTTGTACTTATCATATGTGTCCACATAGAGAGTGGTTCTTTCAGTTTGAAGAGCTTGATTGTGGAGTTATGTATATGGGCAATGATGATATTTGCCATACTACTGGGATAGGTTCGATCCGATTGAGGAATCATGATGGACTGACTAGAGTTCTGACAGATGTTCGGTATGTACCGAAGTTGAAGAAGAATCTCATCTCTTTGGGAGCCTTAGAATCTAAAGGCTGTGGTATATCTATTCGAGATGGTATTTTGAAGGTCACTTCAGGCGCTCTTGTGGTATTGAAAGGTACTAGGAGGAACAACTTGTATTACTATAATGGTAGTAAGGTTATTAGATCAACTGCTATGGTTTCTGATAATAATACAGATTCAGAGATCACGAGACTATGATATATGTGTTTGGGACATGCAGGTAAGAAAGCCTTATTCAGTTTGGTGAAACGAGGCTTATTGAAAGGTGCAAAGACCTGCAAGCTGGATTTCTGTGAGCATTGTGTTCTAAGAAAGCAGAAGAGAGTGAAATTTGGCACCGCTATCCATAATACCAAGGGTATCCTTGATTATATTCACTCAGATATGTGGGGACCTACTAAAACCGCATCTATGGGAGGTAGGTATTACTTTGTTACTTTTGTTGATGACTTTTCCAGAAGAACTTGGGTGTACTGTTTGAAATCAAAAGATGATGTACTTAGTACTTTCCTTAAGTGAAAAAAGATGATTGAGACACAAACTGGCAAGAAGATCAAGCATCTCAGAACAGATAATGGTGGTGAGCATTGCAGTGATCAGTTTTTGAAATTGTGTTAAGATGAAGGTATTGTACGTCATTTTATTGTTAGAGGTACACCGCAGCAGAATGGGGTAGCAGAATGCATGAACCGGACATTACTGGAGAAAGTTCGGTGTATGTTGTCCAATGCTGGGTTGGGCAAGGAATTTTGGGCTGAGGCTGTGACTTATGCGTGTCATCTCATTAATCGTCTATCATCAGCTACAATTGGTGAAAGAACTCCATTGGAGGTATGGTCTGGATAACCTGTTTCTAATTATGATTCTTTACATGTTTTTGGTTCTCCTGCATATTATCATGTGAAAGAATCTAAGTTGGATCCTAGAGCCAAGAAAGCGATTTTCTTGGGATTTGCTTCAAGAGTAAAAGGATATCGTCTTTGGTGTCCTAGTTCAAGGAAGATTGTATCCAGCAGAGATGTGACATTTGATGAGTCTTCAATGTTGAAGAAATCAGAAAACTAGACAAAGGTGAATGGTACTCCACAGCAGGCGGAGCATACTCAGCAGCAGGTGGAGTTTGAAACGACGACATTGAACCCAGTTAGATCTGTTGAGACAGATGATGGTACTCCTATGACAGAGGAAGATTTGAGAGATGATGGTGAGGGTTCTACTCAGGAACCTTAACAGCAACAAGAATCTATTGTAGTTAATAGGCCAAGACGTGAGATTCGCGGACCTGCTCGATTTGCTGATATGGTGGCCTATACACTTCCAATTGTAGATGTTGATGTTCCTTCCACTTATAGAGAGGCAGTTAGATGTTCTGAAGTTGATCAATGGAAGAAAGCTATGAGGGAAGAGATGCAGTCTCTTCAGAAGAATGAAACTTGGGAGCTAGCTCAACTACCGAAGGGTAAAAAGGCAATTGTGTGCAAATGGGTATATGCAAAGAAAGATGGATTTCCTGACAAGAATGACATCCACTACAAGGCAAGGTTGGTGGCTAAAGGCTATGCTCAGAGGGAAGGAATTGACTACAATGAGGTATTTTCTCCAGTTGTGAAACATTCTTCCATTAGAATTTTGTTGGCCTTGGTAGCTCAGATGAATATGGAACTAGTTCAATTGGATGTAAAAACTGCATTTTTACATGGTGACTTGAAAGAGAAAATCTATATGACTCAGCCAGAGGGATTTAAAGTTGCTGGTAAGGAAAATTTGGTTTGCAGGCTGAAAAGATCGCTTTATGGTTTGAAGCAATCTCCTAGATAGTGGTACAGGCGATTTGATCGGTTTATGATAGGTCAGAGGTACACAAGAAGCAAATTTGATAATTATGTGTATTTTCGAAGGCTGCATGATGGTTCTTTCATTTATCTACTCTTGTATGTTGATAATATGTTAATAGCTTCAACGAATGTCGAAGAAATTACAAAGTTGAAGACTCAGTTGAATCGAGAGTTTGAGATGAAAGATTTGCGTGAAGCTAAGAAGATTCTAGGCATGGAGATTAGCAGAGATAGAGGGAGAAGTAAGATTTGTTTGACTCAGAAGCAGTATTTGAAGAAGGTATTACAGCGGTTTGGCATTACAGAGTAGTCAAAACCTGTAAGTGCCCCACTTGCTCCTCATATGAAGCTCAGTGCATCTTTATCTCCTAGTACAGATGAGAAACGAGAGTATATGTCTCGAGTAGGGGTGGCAATTTTCGACACGACACGCGAACACGACTTGACACGACACGGATTTAAGCGGGTTTGGGTTTTAGGTTATTCGTGTTCGTGTCGTGTTCGTGTCGAAAATGTCAACCTGTTTAATAATCGTGTCGTGTTCGGGTTGAGAGTCTTCGACACGTGAACACGATTATGACACGACACGATTATGACACGAACACGTTTACGACACGCGTAACACGAATAACACGAATACATATTTAACACGATTAACACGATTAACACGAATATTGACACGATTATAAAATAATATTAAATTTAAAAATATTATATTAAATATTTTAATTTTAGACATTTTAGTCCTTATATTAATCCAAATTTTAAAATAAGTATATATTTTTAAAACGTAATAAATTTTAAAGCTCAGGATAATTTTGTCATTTAATCAAAATTGAAACCGAATTTGACTAATTCATTCAAAATTGGAAATGGAAAAGGGAAAGTTGGAAACCTAATATCTTTGAAAATCTGAATAACCCGTGAAGAACTCTCCTCACCGTCACTAGCTATCTGCGACTGCTACCCTCCGCTAATCATCACGGCTTCAACTGCTCAGCAACATCACTCCACCACCTAGTCCTCCCCTTCCGGTGACTACATCCTCCAGTCTTCCAGTCCTCGTCACAATCTCAGGCCATAGCCAAGGGAAGCTGTCTGCAGCCTTTCTCCATCTCCGATCGTCACTGCCGCCAGCCGTCACAGCTTCATCACCCTCCACCGTCCAGTCCTCTCCCTGTCCTTAAGCTGCGACCACAAACACACTGTAATTTTCTAATCGTGTGCTGATGTGCTTGCTTATTATATTTGTATATGTTATTTTTAACAAAGCTATCATGCACTTCCTTGTCACTTTATATATAATATAAATAAGTAAATTGCTTCGGTTTGCCCATTCTCCTTACACATTTTTATATTATATTTGTATATGTTATTTTCAACAAAGCTATCATGCACTTCCTTGTCACTTTATATATAATATAAATAAGTAAATTGCTTCGGTTTGCCCATTCTCCTTACACATTTTTATATTATATTTGTATATGTTAGATTAGATTTTGGTAAGTGGTGTCTAGGCTTAATCATGATGTTTGTAGAAATAATTGAACCCCAAGTCCCACAATTGTTCTTCTACAAATTTCAGTACTTACAGCTTTCTTCTCAGACACAATTGTTTTTTCTTCTACAAAATCTGTATTTAAATTTCTACAAAATCTGCATTTGATTTAGCTTTCTACATAAACTCTCTTTACACACCCCTCAAAATACATCCACTTTTTAACCTTTTTTAAACCGATTAAAAACTTTTATATTTGGTACTAGTCTGATGTTCCAATGGTAAAAGATTTTTAGAAGTTACTTTTATTTCCAATGAAGAGAGAACTAACAAATGTAATGGAAAAAAAAAAGAAGAAAAAGAAACAAAGAAACAAGTAAATAAAGACAACTAAAAAATGTTCAAGAAAATGGCTATTGCCTCTACCTAGAAATTGAAGTATTGGACGCGTTTCCTTTGACTCTACATCCAATTTTGAACAACCTTCCCAATTGTTATAAGTAACATTAGTATAATTTTGACTAACAAATATGAGTCATTCTTGCTTAATAACTTAATATATTATCTTGTATATTATTTTCAGCTTGAAAATTTGTTTTTGTTTTTGGGAGAAATGAGTTAATGATACTGATTGTTTTCTTTCTTCACTTTATTTTATGCAGGTTTTTTCCTTAAAAATGGATTCTTTAGGAACAAATTCAGCAACTCAAATGGAAACTCATTTGCTAAGTGAGGATGACATATTCAATATGGCTAGTGAGTCTGAAGGCACTATACGACAAGACATGATTCAAAGTGGGACACGAAAAAGAAAGTTAACCTCAGAAGTGTGGAAGTTTTTTGATATACTACCAAGGGAAGGGTATCTAGATAAGAAGCAAAGATCCAAATGCAAATTATGTGGAGCGATTTATATTTCTGAGTCAAGGAATGGAACGGGTAATTTGAAGCGACATTTGGAGTCTTGCCCGAGAAGAAATTCTCGTGATATAGGTCAGTATATGATAAACCAAATTGATGGCAACTTGGGAATACGTAGTCCTAAATTTGATCCTGTTGTCTTTCGTGAAATATTGTCTGCTGCACTTGTTATGCATGATTTGCCATTTCAATTTGTTGAGTATACTGGCATTAGGAGGCTTTTCACATATTTGAATGATGAGGTGACTCCCATTTCTAGAAACACTGCAAAGGCTGATATATTAAAGATATATAATAGGGAAAGGGCAAGAACAAAAGCCATGTTAGATGAAGCACCTGGTAGAATTAGTTTAACCTCTGATTTGTGGACTTCTATAACTACAGATGGGTATTTGTGCTTGACTGCTCATTTTCTTGATAAAAATTGGGTTCTACAAAAGAGGGTGTTAAACTTTTGTGCTTTGCTACCTCCACATTCTGGTGTTAATTTGTCTGATAAAATATGCAAGTTGCTAAGTGAATGGGGCATTGAAAAAAAGATATTTCAATCACTTTGGATAATGCTTCATCTAATGATACTTGTGTTGAGATTCTAAGATCTCAATTAAATATTAAGAAAGCACTATTATCCAAAGGGGATTTCTTGCATATTCGATGTTGTGCTCATATCCTTAATTTGATTGTTCAAGAAGGATTGAAAGAAATAGATGAAGCAATCTATAAAATTCGTGAGAGCATTAAGTATGTCAAAGGGTCACAAGGAAGAAAAAAGACTTTTCTTGAATGTGTGAAACAAGTGTCTCTAGAATGTAAAATGGGTTTGAGGCAAGATGTTCCTACAAGATGGAATTCTACTTTTCTCATGCTTGAAAGTGCCATGTATTATAGTCAAGCATTTTGTCACATGCAATTGACTGATTCTAACTACATTCATTGCCCTTCTCCGAGTGAGTGGTTGAAAGTGGAGAAAATTAGCAACTTTTTAAATGTATTTTATGAGACTACATGTATATTTTCTGGCTCAAAGTACCCAACTTCAAACTTGTACTTTCCTAAAGTATTTGTGGCTCATTTGACTTTGAAGCAACACTTTGAAAGTGAATATGACTACTTGAAGGATATGGCTGGGCGTATGTTGTCTAAGTTTGAGAAGTATTGGTCAAATTATTGCATTATTTTGGCTATAGCAGTTGTCTTGGATCCAAGGTACAAAATGCAATTTGTGGAGTTTGCATATAAAAAACTTTATGGGGATAATTTTGAGATTAAGCTGTCTAAAGTTAGAGAGAAGATGTTTTCTTTGTACAATGAGTACAAAACAAATTCAATTTCTAGTGTACCTTCTTCATCTAGAGATCCTGATGATATGATTAGTCAAGACATGACTGCTCGGAAAGCTGTAGAAGCTGTTCTATCAGAGGTAAAAAACACTAAACTTTTCATCTAAATCTATATATTTGTGTAATATTTGTGTTATTTACTTGTTTAGTTTATTAATGATTTTTATTTCTTATTATATGTATAGGAATTTGATCAAGCTGACAGTTTTAGACAAACAATTTCAAATCAAAAGTCACAATTGGAGTTATATTTGGATGAACCAAGGACAGAATTGTCAGCCAATATGGATATTCTTCTTTTTTGGAAAGGAAATGAGTTTCGTTATCCTGAAATTACTTGTATGGCTCGTGATATTTTAAGCATTCCAGTTTCTACGGTTGCATCCGAGTCAGCTTTTAGTGTTGGTGGATGAGTTCTTGATCAATTTAGAAGTGTACTTACGCCGAATACAGTAGAGGCTTTGATTTGCACTAGAGATTGGTTGTTTGGACAACAAGGTAACTCTTTCAACAATTTATTTTTGTTTTCATCCTCTATAATTTGTTTTATTATGTTTATAACTACTTCTTTATTCATTTTATAAATGATTGGATTTTATAGAAACTGAAAGTCTAAAGATAGATGAGTTGACTGAAAATGTAATGAACTTGAGTATCAACCAACAAGCTGGAGAATCGGCTGGTAGTTCTTCCATGACATGAAGGTCTTAATTGTGTAAGTGCATAATTCATTTACATGTGAAATCTGATTTGGTAATTGAAGTGTATTGTAGTTTTCATTGTTATGATTTATGAGATCATGAACAAATTGTAAAGTGTAAACTTTCTTGATTAATTTATAATATGTCTTATATAATTCTATAATCTGATTTTTTTCATAAGTATGATTTTCCTTTATTTTTATTAATTTTGTTGTATTTGAATTGTTGAAGTTGTTTTCTTATGATAGTTGTATTGCATTTGAAGTTTGTATGATTTATTGTATTTAATCTTGTTCAATTTAAACTTTTTGTTATATCTTTTTCATTTAAAAATATGTTTTAATATATATTCGTGTCATAATCGTGTTGTAAATGTATAACGTGTCGTAATCGTGTTAACAGGTTATAACCGTGTCAATCGGGTCGTGTCAATATAAACGTGTCTTAATCGTGTTAGACGGGTCGTGTTCGTGTCTAACACGAGTACGACCCGTTTATTATTCGTGTTAGCGTGTCGTGTCGTGTTACCCGTTTATTAATCGTGTCGTGTTCGTGTTGAGTCACAGTGACACGAATAATAAACGGGTCGTGTTCGTGTTGGGTCATTCTTTATCGTGTCACAGCTCGACACGACACGAACACGACCCGCGAACACGAATTGCCACCCCTAGTCTCGAGTTCCATATGCTAATGCAGTTAATAGCCTGATGTATGCTATGGTGTGTACGAGACCCGACATTTCACATGCAGTTGGAGTTGTGAGCAGGTATATGCATGATCCTGGTAAAGGACATTGGCAAGCAATGAAATGGATTCTACGGTATTTGTTGAGAACCGTAGATGTTGGCTTTGTCTTTGAGAGGGATGATACGTGTGGTCAGTATGCTATTGGTTATGTTGATTCAGATTATGCTGGTGATTTGGATAAACGTCGGTCAACAACCGGTTATGTGTTTGCAGCATTTGAAGTGAGTGGGGGAGGCGCCACACGGGTAAAAGAGGGTGTCCTATAAGGCCCCGTTCCCCGATGTGGACAAAACCGTGAGGGCCAGTGGGCCCAGAGTGGACAATACTGGACTGTGTCCATCTGAGGACAACTGTAAGGTCCCGGTGCTGCGGTGCGCCTGGGCGGGGGACCGGATGTGACAAAGACCCATAGAAATATTTTTCCACTGATTCACATATATGATAATAAAGCTCCATCTCATTTCTACTCATCATCTCCCCAAGTAATTATATATGCTTTCCCTTTGATTCAAAATTTCATAAAGTGAACAAACACCACAAAGAAATTGAGGCCTTCAAAATGGGATAGAGTTTAAACAAACTCGAAGTTTAAACAAAGCCAAATCTAGATCCAATTGCACACATAAAAGCTAACTAAAATACAAAAATTACACTATATATATATATATATATATATATATCATAAGGAAAAAGCACTTACTGGGCTGGGCAGTCCAACCCTGTTCGCCATCCTTGATTCGTTCAGGGAGGGCATTGTTGACAACGAGGACATGGCGATAGAGTTCAGCGCCGTCCATGTTGTCTGTATCAGTCGATCTATCTTCTTTCTCCAGAAAACTGACGAAGCTGAAAGAATCATGCTTCTGAATGGCCTGATCTGATGGTGTCTTGACATCGCCTAAGGGTATGAATGCAGCGTGTTCTTTTGTACTTGAAAATTTGCCATTCAACAACCTCTTCTACTCTTCTTCTTCTTCTGGGCATAGCATCAACAGCTACTCTGGTTCTTGAACACCTATATTTGGCCAAACTACACGTCCTGAAAGCTAAAACGGATACTGATGGGTCTAAAAAAAATTAAGAAAACATAAAAGGTCAAACCGAAAATTAGAAGCCAAAATCCCTAAATGATAAGAAAGTTAAAATTACTAAAACGAGCAAATAAATACAATAACCCATTTGAGTATTTGCAGCTGATGCATATACGTTAAGAATTGCATAATTATAGTTAATTATGCATGATTATGGTATTTTATTGAAGGACTATTCCTAACAAACTAAAAGTATAGGACTGAAATAATGTAAGTGTTTTGGGTTCATTATGAACAGAAAAAATAGTTCAATAAAAGTCTATGAATAAAAAATGCTTGAAACTAATTAAAATTTAAATGAAGTAGAAAGTTTATAAATTCAAATGGGAAGAGCACTTGTTCTTTGAAGAACAATCGAACGGCATGGGAACGGACATCATCAGTGAGGGAGCTTGCTAGAAAGAAAATAGAACAATGAAGATGAAAACAGAACGTCTTCTCACCTTTTGACTTCAACTGTAGGAACATGAGTTACAATCTCCCACACACTTCATTCCAGATGTTGCACAGATGACTGACCTTTATCGTCATTTGAACTCTGGACATTCTGTAACATAGGGCACAACATGATGAAATGAAAATAGGAACT
The DNA here is from genome assembly GCA_013180625.2 of Boswellia sacra. Lineage (NCBI taxonomy): Eukaryota > Viridiplantae > Streptophyta > Magnoliopsida > Sapindales > Burseraceae > Boswellia > Boswellia sacra. Next base: position 162,217 of record SNVD02011059.1, read on the forward strand.
ATAGAAAAATGCTACCTTTTCATATTAGTTATTACTCCAGATTAAGTGTGAAGTAGAGCTAAAAATCAATAAAAAAATTCACTTTCTTACCATTTTATTATGTAATTGTTGTATAGTTATGTTGAGATTTAGGGGTGGCAATTTTTGACACGACCCGTGAACACGACACGAACACGATACGAATATGTTACACGATTAATAAATGGGTCGGGTTAGTGTTGAAGGTGTTCAACACGCCAACCCGTTTAATGACACGAATAGTTAAATATATTTTGTACATTTTTAATATGTAAATTCATTCAATGATATAAATTATTACCTACTTACAATATATATATTATAAAATTGAAATTTTTATACTATAAAATAAATTAATTTATAAAATAATAAATTATGATGATTTTAATAATATTTTATACTAACAATGGTTTATATTCTAAAAATAATTTTAATTGATTTAAATATAGAGAATATAATATATTATGTATAACTAAGTTAAATAATTAAGTAAATTATGCGAATTAAATATGACACGATTACGACACATGGGTAACACGTTTAATAATTGGGTGGGTTTGGGTTTCATGTTTTGACACGAATAATTAAATGGGTCGATACGACACAACACGATTGCCACCCCTAGTTGAGATCGATAACCCTCCCAACACCATTTATCAAATTTCCAACACTCTTCACGGTTTTGACTTACGGTTTTTAACATTGATGTGCTTAAGGCTCCTTCACAAAAAAATTTTCATCCTTGGGTAGAAGGTCAACCTTTCATCATTCACCCTCAGATGATCATATGAAGGACACATGAGTCCTGCGATAAGAATTTGCAGCAAAGTCACAATTAAGAGAAGGAAAAGCAGAACAATAAAGATGAAAACAGAAGTTCCTCTCACCAATTGATCTCTACTGTAGGAACATGAGCTACAATCTCCTACGAACTTCATACAAATATTGCCTTATCCACCCCAGATGGTTGACAGAAGGCTGACCTAAGCTTTTAGAATTTTGGACATTCAACAACATAAGACACAACAAAATGAAATGAAATTAAGAACTGTAGAGAAATGGTACCTTTCACTACAAGAAAAGAGGGTATTTACAGCAGTTTTTAACGGCGGTTTTTAAAAACCGCCGTAAATGGTGATTCGCAAATACTTTTTACTTCGGTTTGTCAAACCGCAGTATAAAGAGTACAACAAATCCCAAATATGTTCTACCCTAATCTCGCTTATTCTCTCAATTTTCATCTCCTCTATTTCTCTCTAAACTCTCTCAGCACACCGTCTCTCTCTCTCTCTTTCTCTCTCTCTTTCTCTCTCTTTCTCGTGCTGTCCTCGCAGCTTCGCAAGACTAACAAGTGTTGGTTTCATTTTGTTTTGCACATTAGACAACTTTGGACTCCAACATTCTGATGATTCTTGTTGGCGAGAAATTCGCACAACGCTTCTTCTTCCTTCTTTTTTTTTTTGCCCCCTTGTGGATATTTATATCTGATGTGGTTTCCTTACTTATATCATTTGCCTTAATTATATTCATAACATGTATTCGGTGAAAACAAAGAAAATAGCACGTCTCCTTCACACTCCTACCCCAATCCGTGCTGCAGCCGTTGAAACCGTTGACGCTACTATAGAGACCGCTTTGGTTGAGAAATCGATCAATACAATTTCGTTTGATGCCATCCAGAAGGCCAACTCTGGCCACTCTGCTTTGCCAATGGGCTGTGCTCCGATGGTTCATATTTTGTACGATGAGATCATGAAGTACAACCCCAAGAACCCTTATTGGTTCAATTGTGATTGGTTCGTTTTGTCTGTCGAACACGGCTGCATGTTGCAGTATGCTCTGCTTCACCTCGCTGGTTGTCAAGGTGGGTTCATGTGATTGGTCTGTTTCATTTTAGATCTGAAATTTTAATTATAGTTGAATGTTAATAGCCAAGTTTGAATTTTTACGACTTTTAATTGTCAAAGTTTGCATTTTTTATTTTGATTTTGTGAGGAAGAGGACTTGAAGAGTTTCAGACAGTAGGGAAGCAAAACCCCTGGACACCCAAAAAACTTTGAGACACCTGGTGTTGAAGTCACTACTGGTTAGTTTCTTCAATGTTCTAGAAACGTAGTTTATCTTACTTATGTTGTGCAACTTAGTGAAAATTTCAATTACGAGAGTTGTGAATTCTAATTGAATCAATTATTGGATGTTTTGCATAGGTCCCCTTAGTCAGGGTGTTGCCAATGCTGTTGGTTTGGCTCTTATGGAAAAGCACTTGGCTGCACGATTCAACAAGCCAGACAATGAGATTGTTGACCACTACAGGTATAATAACTATCTAGATCTCTTTGTAAATTTATTATGTTTTTAATGTTCTGATTTTTATTTGGCTTACTGGTGTTTGTATTTATTTTTAATGTAGATATGTGATACTGGGTGATGGTTGTCAAATGGAGGGGATTGCAAATGAGGCTTGTTCCCTTGCCGGGCACTGGGGACTTGGAAAGCTTATTGCTTTTTATGATGATAACCACATCTCCATCGACGGTGACACTGAGATTGCATTTACTAAGAGTGTTGACACACGTTTTGAGGGCCTTATATGTTATCTGGTTGAAGAATGGAAACACTGGATATGATGAAATTCGTGCAGCCATCAAGGAAGCCAAGGCTGTCAAAGACAAACCCACTTTAATCAAGGTTAGATATTTCTTTCGCGCATGGACTTTTGTGGTGCAGTGGAAGTCGAATAGAGGAAAAAATGTGTTCTTGAATAAGTTGTACGTTAATTTGGCTGGTATGTTTCTAAATTTACAAAAACTTAACTACCAAACTACTAAACGGCGATTAAATTGCAACAGAATTTGATTGCATTTGCATTTTATATAATTTTTTCCTTGAAAATGTTATCTTATATTTTACATAGCATTTTTATTTGAGCTAGCTGTGTCTGATATTATAGTACGTTTTGTTTGACTATACTTTTTCACAGCTGACAACGATAATTGGCTATGTGTTTCCAAACAAAGCAAACTCCTATAGTGTTCATGGGAGTGCTCTGGGTGCCAAGGAATTAGATGCTACTAGAATGAATCTTGGATGACCATATGAGCCTTTCCATGTGCCTGAAGATGTTAAATAGTAATTAATATGGATAACTTCAACCTGATCATCAATGCACTAGTTTTGATTTTATTTTTCTTAACTCTCCTGACACTTTTACAGGCATTGGAGTCGCCATGTCCTTGCTGGAGCTGCTTATGAAGCTGAATGGAATGCCAAGTTAGTTGCGTATGAACAAAAATACAAGGAGGAAGCTGCAGAATTGAAGTCTATCATCACTGGAGAATTACCTGCTACTTGGGAAAAAGCACTTTCGGTAAGTGTGTGTGTGTGGAAAAAAATTTTTGCTATATATGTGGAAAAGCTGAATATATATATGTGGAAAAAAATTAAAAAGAAAGATTATTTCTTGCTATATATGTGTGTGTGAACACAATAAGTTCTTGAAGTTCTGGAGGAGATAAGTTCTTGAAGTTCTGGAGGAGAGGGAAGTGAGAAAGAAAGAAATTTAATGTATACATATATTGATCGGTGTTGTAAAACCTGCTTGCAAGTGGGTGGAATATTTCCCACTTGCGAAGGCAACAAAGCAAAAGAAAATCTTGCTTTAATAATGCTACAATATAAGCATTATTATATTGTATTCTACTTTGAATTAAGCCCACCTTGTCTCCTAGAAAGCCAAATAATTTTGTTACTTTTTCCTTTTGGCATTTATTGATGGAGATGCTTCTAGTTCCCATCATCTATACAGTTAAACATTTGTCTTATTATCCATTTCATAATAAACTAGCATTTGGAATCATAATTATTTTCTTGGCCAAGAATGGAACTACTTAATCATTGATTATTCATCAATTTTTGGGCAAGTGTGATGGACTTGTTTTTATGATTTTAGATTTGAGCTGGACATGTTGGAATCAGTGAGCTCAACTGCTAAGCGTGCAGAGTTGTTGAATAGCAGCAATGATAATAAAATCAATTTGGATGGCTCCTTCCATATAAAGGACTACTTCAAGGTTTGTACTTTTATCTTATTTGAGATTACAATTTATTTCCTGCTGCCAGAGTTTAATTGACTTTTACTTTTCTTATTCTCTCTTTGATTTCTATTACGTTACAGCTCTAAATTTAAGGTGCATTGAGGTAAAACATGAGATGGCGATGCTCTAAGCAGAACATCTTGAGAATTTGGTTTTGTGTTTAGAGAGAATATAGCTTGTGATGTAAAATGATTAGTTGGAAATGCAATTGGTTCGAAAAAAAGTCATGCCAGAACTGGCACTGAAGTATTTCAAGTATTTTTATGATTTTCTTTCAATTTTTATATGGTATAGTTACTTATTTTTACCTACTTCAATTGCACTACAATATTGAGATTAATTTTGACTTAAAGGTTGTGTTATAACACCTTCGAGACCTAGTGATAATATTCTTGAAGGCCAGAAACTTGACTCTAGTTTTGATAAGTTCCTCCATCAGAGGTATGATTTTGCAGTTTTGACAACTATGAAATCCTACTTGATGTAGAAGTCACCAGCTGAGAGAACAATGGGTTATTTACTTATGCGTTCTAATGTTAATATGCAATTGGTTTCTCAGGGTGGCGATCTTGCAAAACCAGCTCTATTAGCTAATGGAGTTTTTAAAGATGGTGCTAAGGTCAATAAATATCATGAAGAATCTATTAGGCCCTCCAAAATTGAAAAAGAAGAGGGTGAGTTGTTGTCCAATGAAGATTTTGAAAAGGATAATTTTGGAGTTTATGGGGATGCTAGTATGAAGGCTACGTTTAAGACAAAACAAGGATAATTTTGTTTATCAAGTTTTGTGTAAATTTACTTATCAGATGATTAAACTATGTGAAGGTTGTTGAACTATGTAACTGATATGTTGTTTAACTGTTTGATAATAACATATTGAACAGTGTGGATGATTATTGCGTTATATTTGGTTTTCTTGGATTATGATTGAACCATTATATGAGATATTTTTGTATTTGATTTGATTTTATTATATTCATTGAATGAATGATTACAAAATTATCAATACATTTTTCTGAGATAGGTTAATTATTTTGTAAACAGTAAATAAATATAGAATATAGAATTGCACAAGCAGCGAAACTTAACTATTTATGGCGGTTTCTTGGTCGACGCAAAAAAATTTTTCTAACTATTTACGGCGGTTTTCCATCAACCCACGATAGTTGTACAAAAATTATATAAAAACTTTTTGCGGCGGTTTTGTGACTTTTTAGGGCGGTTTCTTGTCCGTCGCAAATATTTGACTTTTTACGGCGGACACAAAACCGTCGTAAAAAGGTGTGGTAATTGCCGATTTTGTTTCGTCGTTTTTTTTGTGTCGAACAACTAAACCGCCGTAAAAGACTATTTACGACGGGCCAAAACCGCCGTAAAAGCTTTTACTGCGGTTGTTTTTACGGCGGTTAAGAACCGCCGCATAACCGCCGCAAATGTGTTTTTAAGGCGGTTTTGACCCGCCGTAAATAGTATTTCCTATTGTAGTGTTTTCATATAAGTTGGGAAAAAAAACCAGTCTTTTTGTATTTTGACAATAAAAATGTTGAAGCCTCCAAGTAGAAGGTTGTCTGGTATCATGCAAATGTGACACTCAAGATTATATTTTTGAAACTATGTTACTAAGTGTGAAGGACAATTAAAAAATAAAAAATAAAAGGATGCATATTTTAAATTTTAGTAGATGAATATGTACCATTTTATAATGCAATTGTTGTATGGTTGTATTGGGATCACCCTCCCAACATCTTTTATCAAATTTAGTGAGTTATCTTTTCTGCACATAAGATTGTCTTTATACCACATAATTAAAGATGAGATATATTTTAGCTCAATCTTAAACTACAGTTTCAAATTTTCAATTTAATATTAATATAGTGTGTTTAGTATATAAGCTAATAGGACATCAATCTACTATATTCTTTCAGAACATTATACAACCTCAACAATTTTGATAACTAAATTTCAAGCTATGTACATTAAGCTATCTATGTAGTGTTGATATCTAAATTTTGATGGTTTGATAATTTAATTTGTCCAAGGGACGATAAGATGATTAAATTTTTGCTTAATAATAATAAGTTTTTGCTGGCAAGAGATTAATTAAAGGATGATTTTATAAATTAAGTATGTGTGGGTTTAATTGTTTAGATTTTCAAAGATTCTCCTATAAGAGAAAGAAAACAGAGACAATGTAAGCAGAATCATGGATAGGAAGCATAAAGTACTACAATATATTTACTTAACAAATTAATGGTGATGATGGCGAAACCATCGTTGCTATATAAAGTGAAACACGCAATTTTGAGTAAGATTGTAAATAGAAAACTAGCTAGATTGAGGGAAAAGACGATAAGGCATCTTGTTATCAGAGCTTTTATCTTGTCAGAGCATTTCGCGACAACTGCACTGTATCGAGATCCTTTTGGGAATTAAGGGAACATAGAACAAGTCACGAAGGCAAGTCTGGACAATGGAATGGAGTCGCCACCCATGTTCTAACCATGCGAAAATACGAGTGACGTCAACTAATCCCTTGCTTCAGGACCTAAACAAGTGCATAAAAATATGCAACTATCATAAAAAGCATAGCAAAATTCAAAAAGGATTGAGCTATCAAAATGAGATTTAATAAAGCAACGAATCCCTCATCACCATTCATGAGTCCATTCGCTACTAATTAAACCCCTCATGCATATTATACTAACATTTAGAATCAAGAAAACAAAGGAAGACAAAAAACAAACAAAACGGAACTTAAAACTGAATAGTGATCTCTCGTCATCAATTACGATTCCATCACTATTCAGTAAGGCATATTCATGCATTTCCAAATAATAGAGATCAAGGTACAAACATCCAAGCAACAATATAATTTGAAGTGATGGTCCCTACCAAATGTAAGCCCACCAACACTCATCATCCCTATTGAAAAAAAGAAAGAAGAAAAAGAAGAAGAATTGAAGCATTCATGGAATATAAATCATGCATAATTTCAACTTATATAAAAATGAAAAAGAAAGTGAAAGCATCCTTAACAACCAAAATTTTATGCATGGGAAACATAAACGTAGGCCTATAACCAAAGCATAATTCCTAAGACATATGTTCCTAAATAAACAAAAATTTATCAAACATAAAAACCTAAGGAGACATGCATTATAGCATATCATATTCAAACAAATAACAACAATAATAAAGCCTATATTCCAAGTAATGCCCTTAGGACTTATGGATTTATGATAACAATTAGAAGCAAAATTTTGACTTAATAGAATGCCGTAAAATAATCCAAACGCCACCTGAGACACCGTGAACTCCTTTAAGAAACACTCACAAAGATAGACTAAATTGGTTTGACTTTATAAGAGTTTACCAAATTTCCTACTCTATAGATTTTCGTTTATATTCAATGTGAGGATCAATACCAAATTTCCTACGAGGATCAATAATTTTGATAATTTTCATGAATGGTGCCCACCCCTTTATGTAGGTCTCTCGATGGCACGCAATTTAGTACATAAACAATGTGTAATTCTACGCCACAGGTGTGTGCTTGTCAACATAAGCGATGCTTGTCTAACCCTAAACAACGAGCGGGCTCTGGGGGCAAAGACGAAACCCTAATAGGCGTGCATGCCTATCTAACGTGTGCTTGTCCCTAATTAGGGTGGGCCCCATTAAATGCATTTTGGTTTATTGCTTATTTCACTCATTGTTCCCTCTTTGTTGTGTTTCTTTTGGAGTCTCGATGACTTTCTTAGTAAAAAAATCTGCATCTGATTAGTATTTTTTACTATTATCATTGGGCTTTAAACCATAAGCTAAATTTAAGCGCTTACACATGCATGCAGATTTATTATAGAAAATATGTTAAACTAGCAGAAAAGACAAAAACCTAGAGTTGTCTAGATTACATTGAAAGACCAAAAATTATATTCCATGAGTATTTCGATACATACATAGTACAAATTCATCATTCAAGAATAACTAATTGATGATGTAATCCTAGCTGGGGAAGTCTATAATTAATATCAATTAGTTATGAATAGTGGAAAACGATCTCAAAGAAGAAGAGAGAAGTAGCTAATGCAATCTTGTTAATCAATATTTATTAGTAGTCCAAAATCTTAGTAGTCCAAAGTCTTATATCTCTTGGGAACTTTAAATTTTCACACACAAATGCACAATTTAAATGCCTAAATATCTGGATGTCTCCAAATATGGAAGCCTAGGGGATGAACCCAAAGGAACTCAACAAATAGAAATGGAAATATTTTCTTGGTTTTCAACCTCTAAATAGATGAAAGGAAGGAGAAGTAAGATGCGAATCAATTTGAAGAGTCACAGTGAAGGAAAGACGAATTAAAAAAACTGAAAAAAAAACAAAAGAAAATATTAAGTACTAATAAGTTGACAAAAAGTTAGAGACAACCTCTCAATTATAGTAAATTGTTAACTCAACTAAAACGACAGATAAGTCTCATGTTAATAAAATTAAATTCTTAAAACCTAAGGATATATAACAACTAGTTTTATTTTGTTATTATTTTTAATTATGTTGTTAATTTCGTTGTTGTGTATATCATATTTGATTATAGTTTAAAGATATATTGTTTTTATGATTGTTAAAAAATGATCAAAATAATATGATAAAAATTTGAGGTTGTAAATGTTATAGGGGGTTGATTTCAAAAATATAAATATTACAAGGGGTTAATTACAAAAATATAAATGTTACGGGGCGGGGCGGGGATGGGTACCTGCCGCCCCGGACTCGCCCCGCCCCATTGCCATCCCTACCAACTGGGTTGGTCTACATTTGCAGTAATTTTAACCCAAGATTTTAAGAAAAATATAGTGTAAGTAGTATTAGATACGCCCTACTAAATCAGTGACATCATCTCCTTTTTTTTTCTTTCATTATTTTTTATTTTTCTTACAAAGGGTAAATATAAAATAATATAAAATAAATTACTTATTTATTTTGTTGGCTCTATTGTCTTCATTCCCTTCATAGTCTCTTAACAATAAACTATGTATGAACTAGACAAATACAATAATGGTTAATAAGGTTTCCTAAAATTAATCTAATCTAACTAATGATAGTGATAAGTGTAATCCTAATAAAAAAATCATCTAATATAAGATAATTACAATATGAATAAAATAAAATAAAATCTAAACTCTTAATATTATGATACTTGAGCATTGCATCACTATTAAACTCCTTTAAGCACCTATTTTTCAAATATTTTTATTGATACATAGCCTTGTCATTATATATTTTTTATTTTTTTATTTTTACAAACGATATCAATTTAATAACTTTTTATATCACTCAAATAAATATTGTAACAATCGAGACTTTTGTTTAATAGGAAAAGGTTATTATAGAAACATTAGGATACTATAACGAACTGTATTGTATTAGAAAAGAGTAGATTTCTTAATTGTTTATATTATGACTACTTTTATGGACGTCTCTATATATATACGCCTTCTAGGGTTAAAAAGATTGTTGGCAGCTCTAAGAAGATCAAGGTATGTTTCAAGAAATTATGATTATTTGATTTAGAATATTCAGATTTATAGTGGGGGTAATTAGGAACTAGGATTTCATAGAGATTATTTTATGAGAATGATATATTATGAAAAATATCATTTTTATTTGACTTCTTATTTCGTTTTGGTCTTCTAATATGTGTTAATAGACATGTCAATGATTCTATTAAAAATCGTTTCATCTAAAAAGGATATATATTACATTTTTTCTATGATTTTTTGAATGTAACTCTACAACCTTAAAATTTATCACTTTCTGTAAGATAATAGAATTACGAATTTTATTTGAAATACTTGACTTCTCAAGAAATTATAAAATTTGACAGATTTGTTATTTGTCATGTTTCATCTGAAAAGGATTTTATGATCATTCCACAATTTATTTTTGAACTTTTGAAGTGAGAGACGTCAGTTTTAGGATATGCTAAACAGATTCAACTAACCCTAAAGCATAAATTATCAGAAGGCATATTTGAACTCGAAGCATTTTAAAAATTTACATGCTTAAATTTTTATGTGTCTATTATGTCTCTTAAATTCCTAGGGCATTTTAGTGAGTTGCAATTTTATATTACAAAGTTAAAAAAAAAAAAAATCACCCCCAGACTTCTAAGTTTGGGGCCAGCGTGTCAAATATTTTGTTTTAATTTTTCAAAATGATAGCTTACCGTTATTCTTATAAATATATGATATTTGACAAGATATATAAGTCAAAATATTAGTTCTAATTTTATGTTATAGTTTGTAAAACCTAACAACTTAATACTCATATTCAAACATTATGAAAAATAAATAAATCTATCATTCAAAATTATGAATTTAGAACTACTCAATAACAAATATTTGTTTTTCTATGCGTTCCATTATAATCAGGAGTCCATTCCACTGGGTCAAATTCAAATGGAGCAAAACACGACAGGGGAAGAAAGTTGAGGGCCTTGGGACCGATTCAAAGCATTAAGAAAAATTTTAAAAAAAATGACGTTATTTGCTCCCCACCAATGGCCTAAAGAAACCCATTTTTATGTTTATCCCGTTTAGAATTTGTAAAAAAAAAATTAATTAAATCACACTCAATTTATTCCACAAATATCCTTTCAAAAATACCACATAAAAAGACTGCACCCTATATGAAAAGCTCAATTGTTTATTCGTCATCTTTGAAAATAATAAGTTTATCCCATGTATTTCGTTGTGCTATTAAATAATACAAATTGGTGAAATAGGTGCTGATGTCTATTATGGAATTTATTATGGAACCAAGCCTAAAGGGCCGATAATAAAGCCCAAAACGTCATCCAGTGCACAATACACATCTAACAATGACATTCAATTATATAAATGGCTCATATGAAATCAGATACAATATAAAAATATATACAATTGAAAGGTCTATCAAATGCAATAAACAACTTCCCAAATTTAATTTAATTAAACTAAAGCTAGTTGTCATGCAATGAGTTATTATGAAAAGGTATTTGGGAGCCAAACCCAAATACCAACTAATTTTATATCTAATATACAAGATTCAATGAAGTAATCGAGGATCATGGCCAAATACTCTTTTCAAGCCAAATGAAGCCAAACCATCAATGAAAATCATGGAATGGTCTAGTTGGCACACAAATTGGAGAAGTTATGCCCATTTAAGGCAACATGTTGGACAATAGTTGATCCTTAACAATAGTTGAGATTAAACAAGAGCATAATGGTAAATGAAACTTATGAAGAGATTAGAGTATTGTCTTGGAGATTATTTACAATAAATATTCATTACTTTCCTTATAAAATCATGGGTTTTTTTTATCTAATTTTATTTATACTTTTCTTAATTCCCTTAAATCATCCAAACCTCTTTCTATTGATATTTCCAAAACCATAGTTTTATCATTTAAAGGTTTTTCTCAATTCAAAAGCAATTATAAAAGGACTTGTGTAACATTTAGTTCAACTTATCAACCTTTTCAAAGCTCCTATTCTTGGTAAAATATTGATTTCTCTTGTCAAAAACGCTCAGTCCCATTCTCATAAACATCCTCACTAGCCAAACTCGATTATCAAATACCATTCATACGGCCATGAAGACAAACTTGTAGAGAACTCATGCAAAATTCAAACCAAACGGAGTCTAGAATAAGTTTCTATCCACTTTTTCTATTCCAATCCGATTCCATACACAAGATTAAAGCATTATGCATATTTCTTATATGAATTTCAATTCTACAAAAAACCATCATTGACTTCTTTAGTCTACTCCCTCCATTAAATTGTTTTTCTAAGATTTTCTATCTTTGTAAGGGATTTCATTATGTATTCACAACACAATGCTTAAACGTCATTTTGAGACTTCATGGCGAGGTGGGCCAACTCCTTGAGTTCAAGCGAGACTCACTTTTCAACACCCAAGGACCTGCTTGTCTTTTCCTATTGTCGGAAAAAAGGGCTCTCAACAATAGGTTATTAATTTTTACTTATTTATTTATTTGGCATCTCTTAATTCTCTAGTCTTTTCATTCAATAACTAATATTAACAACAATGATGAGATTACTATCAAAATTATAATTTAAACTTTTTAAAACCCTAAAAAATTGGAGCTGGAATTTGGTAAATTTTAAAGAATGATTTTTAATGAGTAATTTATTAGGACCTGGACTTCAAAAAAATCTGTATTCTGTTTTTTTTTTTTTTTTTTATAAACATCTTATTTCCAATTTTGTCTTAAAGACAATTGCCCAAGCTAAGGGGGCAAAGAAAGCTCCTGAACCAAAATAACTTGTTGTTTTATTTTTAGGTTGTTAAAATTAGTTTAAACTTTAAGATTTATATGAAGCGTATAAGTCTTAAGTAATAATAAAGGAAAATGGTATGTAGATTTACTTGAATAAGATTTGGTCTTTAAGTCATTTTAAATTAAGGACGATTGTATAAATAAAAAAGTTATTAAAAGTTTCTTTAGCTCAATATTAGCGAGCAAATAACATCACTTAAAAAAAAATTCTCATTTTGTCTTAATTAGGCCCATACAAGCAAGGAACATAACATAAAGAAAAAGAGTTATATTATGAAATCCAAGACTTCAAACGTGTTGGGCTTTTCCAAGAACAGTTTATGCTTGTCTGGATTTGGTCTTTTATGTTACAAAATAAGATTAGAAAGAAACTGAAACCCCTCTGATTTTTGAGTTGAAGGAAATAAAATTGTTGTTTATGAAGTGCTGCTTTCGGATACCAAAACTTTCCACTCAAAGCTTAGCATTACTATCAACAAAGAAGCCTAGGCCAAAAACCTAGCCCAATGCAGAAACTACAAGCAAGTCCGGCACTAACAGGCTTTTTTTCCTTTGTTTTTTTTTTTTTTTTTGAACAAAGAGTAGTTATAATTTGCCTAGGTAAGTAGTCCCCATCTCCAATTTTCAAAAGGATAAATATGTAATATGAAAAAAAAATAAAAGAGAAAGTTCCAACCCCCTCGGCCCCCTCCAGCTGCTCTAACATCCCTTATCTCTATGAAATTGATTAACTTTGTAACTCCTACTATGCAATCTGGTAATTATTTATCATGTATTATTTTGGCCAAAACCAATGAAAAGGTTTGATATATATGAGCACAAGATCCGATTACTATGAGACACTTTTTCGGTGAGTTTCATATATCTTCCATCATGATGCAAAAAGCGTCTTCTAATCAAAGTTCACCAGTAATTAAAAGGAAGAAAAGAAGATAGGTGTGTGTTGGAAATTGAGTCGTCTCTGAAAACTTGCGCAAACTTACACATATTTCCCGTCTCCATTTGTCCGAGAAATATTTGTAGAAAAACACCATGTCTATTGCACATCGAACAAGTTAAATTGACATAAAACTAATTAAGCGCAAACTGTATATAATTTTTATACATATGATCAAGTACAGAACTCTCGCACCAAACTTTCTCGGGATTATCATACAACCTCAGTACGCTGAAAACAAATGTTGGTTTTATTTTTGTTTTACACAACCCATTGGAAGAACTAAACATTACTATTGGCATCAAGGGAGTACTCTTCTATTGATTCAGATACTACCAAACTTGCTGAAGAATATGGTTGAATCTCTCCCGTAGAGCTACGTTGAGAAGAACAAAAGAAAGGCTTAGGAGGCATTGACAAGTCAGTCGTACTGGTAGCTTCAAACATTTCCACGACTCTCATCATTGAGGGACGATCTTCTGCCTTCAATTGAATGCACCACAACCCAATTATACAGAGTTTTCTTACTATAGCAGCTTCAGTTTCAGTCACGTTTTGGAGCTCCAAATCGCCTCCCATGTTTATCTGGTCATATGCCCACGATGGGAAGTATGCTTTGCCTGAACAAGTCGCGTTTAAGAGTGAATTCCTTCGTCTTCCGGCCATTTCTAGCAACAACATTCCAAAGCTATAAACATCTGACTTGCGAGAAACAACTCCAAAAGTCCTTGATATCAACTCAGGTGCTATGTACCCTATCGTCCCTTTTGTAGCACTAACCGTCACAAAATCGTTTTCCTTGGGATAAAATTTTGCAAGGCCAAAATCAGAGACCTTTGGGATGAAATTATGGTCTAGCAGGATATTGTGAGGCTTAATGTCAAAATGAAGAATGCACACATCACAACCCCCGTGGAGATACTCAATCCCACGAGCAATTCCTAAGGCAATCTCACGGAGCTTCTCCCAACTAAATGATTGTCCTTTATGTAACGACCGTCCCCCGTCCGGGCGCACCGTAGCATCGGGACTTTACGGTTATCATTAATCGCACAACAGTCACGTATTGTTCACTGTAAGTCCCACAGGTCATACACGATTTTTTCTTCTGGTACTACCCTGTCTTAAGGAACGGAAGGCCATGCCAACCCCTTTCACCCACAAGGGATTATTTTCAGCGCGTCCCCTAACTCTCGAACCCAAGACCTCAAAATGGGTTTAATATCAAAGAAGCAGATTGTGATTTTATTTTCGTTTTGTCGCCCATGAGATATTTGTTAAATTGTGTCTGCGAAGTGGCCCTAGAATTGAAAGAGACGGTGACGGGAGAGAGGAGGAGGAAGAGGGAGGAGGAGAAAGTCAAGTGAGGGTAATTTAGTCCATGCACAACAAATTAATTACATGGGACAGATTTCACTAAATTAAGAGAACATCAACGTATGTTATGAATAAATTTTATTGATTAAAAAAAATTAAAATTTTACACCTAAATTAGGGGTGGAGGAATGGACATAATGGACTTTTTCCTCTCAAAATACATATTATATACATAAGTAAGTGTAAAATTAAAATGATAACAGTATATCTAAAACAAATATACAATGCAAACATAATAATAATAAATTATTAAAGTTGTATGTTACGATATTTTACTACATAAAATTTATCAATTATCTCATTTGAATTAATACAACCAGTAAATTATTTTTCAATTATCATTCAATCTTCCTTTATTCTATGTAATTTGTCTTACTATCAATTTAATTATCATGGATTAATTGCCATTAGTATCATCAAGAAGTAAAAAAAATTATTTCCAATTATCTAACTAAATCTATAATGTTCTAGATTATATCGTAATATCTATTTGAAATATTTTTTTGGTGATCATATAATTAAAATTGTAATATTTTATTTCTTACATAAAATACTACATAAATAACCAATTAATGAAAACAAACATTAATACTAATTCGTAAATCCCGCAAATCAAATAAACAACAAAATTAGTGACTTTAAATGTCCAAATTCTTTGGTTAAAATGAATTAAAAAGATTTGAGAGAGAAAAATGAAGTAAGTTGGCTATTGTGATGAAACTTATTAAAGCTTGAAGTCAAGTAAACTATTTGGTAAAACATTTTTTAGAATAATGTAACATATATTATATTAATTATATATTACATAAGTATTTTTGTAAATTTTTTAATTTCAGTACAAGCTACCGCTTCTGATCCTAATAAGCTTAGTATCCTAAGAGATGTGATGATAATTTATGAAATTATATCACTTATATGTTAATTTAATTATTTCTCATATTAATTCAATGCATATCGTTGAGATGTTAAAAGAATATGATTATTTTTGGGTCTGCGGTGAGAAACAAGTTCATGATAATATTATTTAACAAAGGGCTGGCTCGAATTAAGTTCATGGCACTTGAAGAGAAAAACAAAAACTTACTTTTGACTCAAAAGCTGCAATGTGAATCCACGTTCTTTTTCTCGGCTTCTGCAAAGTCAAAGGAATCATCACGCCTTTGTTTAACGTACTATCGATTAGATTAACTAATTACCCACGAATCATTTAAGAAAAAAATTAGTTAGAAGAAAGAGTCTTGAATACTTCAGTTATATCATATTATCATAAGTAAACTAATTGATGTACTCAAAGTTAGAAAGAATGAAATTTTTTCTGTCTCTCCCACTTTGAGTGCATCAATTGGCTTACTTATGATCATATGATATAACTGAAGTATTCAATCTCATTAGCTTGTCACACCATATCAGCACGATGTAACAGATGCACTCAATACTCTCTCCAGGTAGAAAGCAACTAATCAGCAACTTACAAATTGGGAATTAACTACGGTACTCACCTGTGAAGGAAAACATTATCAATATAATATAATCAATCAGCCGGCGGAGAATTGATTAAGGTCATCAAATCAAAGTTGGTCGACGAAATCAATTAGAGATCAAAAAGTTTCGAAATCAACATAACAAGTCCAAAATTTTATGATAATATATTGATTATATACGTGGGGCTATTTACATTTCAATCTACTGCAAAATTTTAAAAGTTTTAGTGTTCTCGTACACCTCTTCTAATTCAAAGACTAACCTTCAATAATACTCCTCTCTGTACACAATTGTGTTGGAAGGCCGGGGATTAGTTTATAATCATTGAAGGTCAGATATGCTGCGTTGTTGGACCAACATAAAGCTTTCACATGCGATGTGAAATTAAACGGACCCAGAAGGTTCCAAATGAAAACCAAGATTATATAAGTTGCTCGGAAAGCATATATTAGGTGGATCAAATAAAAGTTAAAGTATAGTAAGGGACAATTTTATTTTGTCTAAAATCTAAATAGGTCTAAATTAAATTGATAAAGTTTAAATAAGTCTGAATATAAAAATTTGAATGATATAATTGTTTTTTATTTTAATATCTGAATTAAAATATCTAAAAATTAATGATTCATATATATCTGTATTTATATATTTTATTTTCATTTGTGATTCTATTTTATATAATAAAAATATTTACATACCAAAATTTATTGTGAATTTAATTAATTTATCTAAATGTGTATAAATAGGTAAAGACTTTTTTTCTTAAAAAAAATGATATAAATGAGCTAAATGACAATAAAATAACTTTAAAAATATATAGAGAATCATAATATAAAACTATGAATAAATAATAATGTTCTAAAATTAAAATATTAGGTTATATATAAATTGGTCATAAATAAATTTTACAAGAGCATTTAAGAGAATTAAATGAGTAATAAATAATTCAGATATTTGCATTAAGATAAAAACTAAAATTTTTAGCTTTTTCAATTCAGATAAAAATGTCTTAGATTAAGTCTTAAAGTAAAATAAAAAACTATCATAAAAATATATGAAGTCTAAAAATAAGTTAAATTCAGACTTCAGATCCAAAAACAATCATCCTTAAGTCTAATACTTATTTAACAAAAGAGTAATTCTATTTGGCATCTATTCATTGACTCTTTAGCCCTCATTGCCAAATTAGATTTGGGTAAAATTGTCATAATAAATAATAACTGGATTCTCTTATTAAATTGTCATAATAAATAATAACTGGATTCTCTTATTTTTAAGTGGCTTTATTATTTTCTTTACCTTCCTTTTATAGAATCATCATAAATAGCACCATTCAATTGTGATTTTAATCAATCATATTTAGGAATTTATGCGAAGAAAGAGAACTGCCGCAAATGGATCATGGATTATTATCCCATGTTTTTTGCATTCTTTAATGGATGAAAATACAGAGGCCGGAGCAGAAGATTGCAGATAATATAATAATTAAGTGTTTGCCCCAGCCACGACTTATACAAGTTAGCGATGGCAACTACAACATCAAGTTCATCCAGAATTTTGAATCACAATCTTAAAAGATTGAAGATGGTTGTGAAATTTTTAAACATGGATGGTTGTGATTCTTATATTTGTTAAGTTTTTCCCATTAAAATTTTGAATATGATTAAAGGAAAGAACAATAAATTTGAAATTAAGATAGTATCTTATAACAAAATTATATTTGGTAAGGTTATTTATGATAATTATATTAAAGGGATATAGGAAAAAATATAATGCCAAACTATAGAATGAACAAATTTTTTATATGATAATTTTATCTGAATCTAATTTAGAAATGAAGACCGAAGAGTAAATAGATAAGTGCTAAATAGAGTCCCTCCTAATAAAATTGTGTAATATTCAAAAACACGCTAGTTAGCTTAATGAAGGTAGGGCTTGTGCGTTTTGTTTTTTTTTTACGTTAAATAAATTAATTAATTTAACAGGTTGGGTAGATTATGTTTGCGTCAGCAGTGGATCAAATTAAAGTATGGAGATTCGTTTCAGATTTTGGCTGGCCATCATGAAAGCATTATTTAACTGAGGCTTCAAAATTGGTTACTCACGTTGAATTAAAATATATATATATATATATATATATATATATATTCACTCGAAAGCTATCATGTTTTGCTTGTCTTTTAGTAAGTGAAAGGAGTCTGCCACCGCTTGACAACGACCACGTACCAAATGAGAATAGAAAAACAAATAAAAGACGACAAAAAACGATTAGATCGATTTTAACCAAATAACAAAATTCAAGATAATATTTTTCTTTTCTCATCACATTACATCATTGGAAAATTTTCTTCGAGGTCATTAAGGTTTCAAAAAACTGAGACATATATCCAAAATTTAATGGCAGTAGTTATATCCAACACTCGTGATTACATACACATCAAAGTAACCTGTAAATAATAATTATAATTTAAATATAACCAACTTTCAAAGTTTTCATGAAAAAATAAATCCTAGTTCTATTTTAGTGTTTCTTCAAATATTGAATTGTCAAGTAAATAAGATGTTAAATTGTTAAGTTGGTTTATTTTATCACTCAATAGTGTTTCTAACATTATGTTAGGTTGTTAAACGATACTACAATATTCTTGTCTAACAATGTGTCAAATGCACTGCTATACATTTGGGTGGTATGCTTGACATTAAATTCTTGCCTACCAATAGGTTTCTGAGTATGATCATTTGACCTGGATATCCTCATATTGAAGTAATTAAAGCTTCGGATCGAAGCAGTAAAATTTAAAATGCAATTGCTAATATAATGAGAAGTCATCGCTTTTCAATGTTTGCACAGCCTATTACGAAGATAAAATAATGATACTGATAACATCCTTTTTATCCTATTAATTAAAATCTAGAATTAATAAAGCAATTTATATAACATTATTATGTTTACAAATTTCTTTTAGTCTTTTTCTTCCGGTTATAATATGTTATAAAGAGTTCATGATGGGCGCAAGCTGTCCATACAAAAGTTGAGATTGTCATGACGAGAGGGGCATTGTTTTCACTTTCAAGTTAAGTATGAAAAACCTCTTAAAATCCTTCATATGGATTCGATTTTTAATTTTGTTTAATATGACAAATGGCATGGATTAGAATTTATATATTAAGATTAAAATCAGTTAAAGAAATAAAATATTTATGTCATTTGAAGACTAGACCTTCAACTCTGGGATCATATAAGAATTGTTTGAAATAGAAAGCACATGAGGAAATTAAAATGAATGTGTATGTATGAAATCAAATATACATGCAAAATTAATATATGAATTATTTTTTGCATATTTTCGTGAGTATATAGTACAATATAAAATGAAAAAAGTAATTCTACAAATCCTAAATTGGTATCAAAGTTCATTGGTGATCAAATCCATGAGAAATGAATTTCATTCTACTTTACTCCAATGTCTTTCAAGATTTATCTTTACATTGTGGATGATCTATTTTAATCTATTTTAATCTGAACAGTTGTCAAAACTATCATATTTCTTTTAATATTAAATAGGTTGTAGTGCAAAATAATTATACAACTACTCAACCCTTTTTAAGTTTTGACCAATTAATCATTATCTTTCAGTTACTTATATACCGTAGAGATTAACGTTAAAGCTAATAGTTGAGATGGTTAAATACTGTTAAACACAAGACAAGCTACATGAGACGAAAATTTTTGTGAAGTTGGATCAAAAACTTCCACCTAAATTTGGGAATATACCCATTTAGTCAGGAGAAATGTGCATAAACAGAATGGTTCTAGTAGTTCTAACAGGTTACTTAGCATCCAAATGGGAGGTTAAAAGATGTATATTTGGTTCAAAACATAACAAAGATGTGATGCAGTACCCCCACCAAATGGGTACTATAAATAGTTTTATCTGGTTAGTATTTTAATATTTTGTTTTATGTGTTTGAGTAAGAAACACACGATTTTTAGCCTAAGGAAAGAAACAAAAGTAATATGTATAGTTTCATTCTAGGAAGGATATATAGTTGAGAAAGAAACAAAATTTTAATTAAATGAAACTTTCTCTTAAGAACAGAGGCATCTTGCTTCTTACTTAGCTTAGGCTTATCTTTAATTTCTCTTCTTCCATTAATCTATTTTCTATTATTCTGTCACTGTATCAGAGTGGAATCAGAGCCCGGTGTGATGGCTAGCAAGGGAGATAGCAATACCCAGGCCATCGGTGGGAATCGAAGTCTAGAGGATCTATAGACATCTTAGACCAATCTAGAGCAACGAGTCGATGCAATTTCGAAAGCTCTGCACCAGATTCTTGAGGTTTTAGGTGAGGTGAAACCAAATCTTAGAAACCAAGAAGACAAAAAACCACAATGGGGTTCATCCTTCTGTGGTAGGTGTTCATGACCAGAGGAGAACTCGACGACAAGATCGATCAACTCAACCTGAGTTTTCTGAGTCTGATGATGGAGAAATTCAACATTGGAGGCATGAGTTTGATGATTTTGACACTAATGAAGAGGTTGAGCAATTCAACATTAGACAAGGTTCGCATGATTATCGCTTGAAAATTGATATCTTATATTTTCATAGACAGCTCTGTAATGGAGATTTTCTTGATTGGTTACAAAAGGTTGATAACTTTTTTGAATATATGGAAGTTCCAAAGCATAAATAGGTCACTCTTGTTGCTTATAAGCTAAAGGCTGGTGCCTCTACTTGGTGGGAGCAATTGCAACACATTCGTCGTCAAGATGGAAAAGAGAAGGTTCGAACATGGGCAAGCATGAAACAATTCGATATTTGCCTGCAGGTTATGAACAAATATTTTATCAACAATACCAACATTATCGCTACAAGGTTCGTTCAGTGGATGAATATGCTACACAATTCTACCATCTCAGTGCCCGAAATAATTTCAAAGAGTCTGAAGGACAACTTATGGTAGATTTATTGGTTGGTTAAGGGAAACCAATGCAAGAGAAGTTAGAATTGAAGACCATATGGTCTTTATCTAAGGCAGTTAGTTTGGCAAATCAGGTAGAGCAACAATTGATCAAAAGTTCCAAACGTAGTTACTCGCAAAAGAAATTTTCTATTGAGCATGGAGTGCGCCACTATCACACTACTTAGAGCTCTCATGTGAGCTCCCTTCAACACCAAATCTAATAGAGACCAAAGCTACAGGTAAATAACCCATCCCACCACCCATTCATAATAATCCCTATGCTAAACCAATGCCCATAAAATGTTTCTGGTGTAACCAACCTGGTCACCATTCTCATGAATGTCCATCTCGACGATCAATGCATTTGGTTGATGGTAATGAGAGTAAAGATAATTTACAACTGGCAATAATTGATGAAGATGAATTTGAAGGGGCTAAAATTGTACTGGGTGATGAAGGTGGTGTGCTAGTTTGTATTTTACAAAAGCTTTTGTTGTCTCCTAGGCAAGCTAACAATTTTCAAAGGCATCTAAATGAATCTTTTGAATCCATACATCAAAATCTAGTCATCTTGAAGTTTACCTACAAATGTCTATCCTCATTGACACTGTCGATATTGAATAATCTCTTTGCACGCTCAATATCTGAATTTAAAAAGGCTCCTAGGTATTTTAATTTTCTTGACATATAATTTTAATTCTTAAATTTGTAATTGTAAGTTTGCATTTCATTGTCTTGTTATTCTAGTTTAATTAGATTCATTAAATTGACATTTTTGAATTACTTTTTCTATGAACAGTAACTGTTCGATAAAATGCCGAACTATATATTAATTATTTGTTTATTATATTTTTTATTATTTTGTGAAGATATGAAAGCTTTGTAATGATATTTATAGCCATGTTTGCTAGGAGTAATAATAGGTGATTTTTGTTTTTAACTTTTTTTTTCTTCTCATGATTTCATAGATTGTCGTCACTGTAGTTTCGCCCCATCATAACTTGAATGGAATAGGTTGAAGAACCAAAAAGTGACTTAGGAAATGTATAGGGTTTAAATTGTGTTAGGTTCAAATGGTGTCATAGGTGGTTGTATGCTTGTGGGTGGGTCAGTGTAATCACGAGTTTGTCACCTATGTATCATATATGTTAATTATGCAAAGTCTTTTATGATGTTAAATGAAACTAGGTGGCAACTAGTAAATAACTATGCATTTGTTATAATTAGTTGTAGGTCTGAATCTTTGATAATTTTTTATTTTAGTACTTTGCAAAGAGATTGATAGGGGTAGAATCTATTCGATTCTTATTATCCTTTTTTTAATTCACTTTGTCTGATTATGCTTCATTATTTATATTTCCATTAATAAGTTTATAATCATGTCTATTTGTTGTTTTTAAATTTTTTGGTTGCACAATCGCTTGTTTTTTATTTTAATGTGTTGAAAAAAAAATACATATTATATTCTTATTTATTTTTTGGTAGAAATAATCTTAAAAATGTCTGAAGAGTATATTGAAGGTACTCTTATTTTTTACCTGAATGATGATTACATTCCTGAGTTTGATCCTGTACAGAGCACTAGTGTGGAAAAAGATATTTCTGACATTCAGCTTAACTCAGATGAACCAACAGATGGTAAGGATATCTTAACATCTCAAATTTCTTCCTTTCATGGTGGCATTAATCAACTAGAAAAATCTAATGTGGTTGGTATGGAGTTTGAATCTATAGATGAGGTAGAGTCTTTTTATTCTCAATACTCTAAGGCCATGGGGTTTAGTATAAGGAGAGATACCCTTAAAACAAAAAACAAGCAAGGCCAAATCACAGTGAGAAGGTGGGTTTGTTCAAAACAAGGGTATCAACTATCAAAATGGCTTGATAGAACTGATAGGATCCGTCAACCTAGATCAATAACAAGACAAGAATGTAATGTTGCATTCCGAGTTTGTTTGGATCGAGCATTTATGAAATATGTTACAAAGGACTTTGTTGATAGTCATAATCATGAATTGGTGTCTCCAAATCATGTTGCGATCACATTGACTCATTCAAGACTCTAACTTCATAATAGCGAAATCTCTATATTGCGTTGGGATTAAGACATCTTAGGTAATGGAGTATATAGTTGATCAATCTGGAGCCTACAAAAAGGTTGGTTTCATTCATAAGGATTTACAAAATCGACTAGACACTAGTAGCCATAAAAAAATTAAAGATACTGACTTTAAGTCAATTATTTCATACTTGGTATCTAAACAGAAGATTGATTCAAGATTGTTTTTTCGGTACACAATTGATGAAAGAAAATAGACTTGCAGATCTATTTTCGTACAATAGTGGTTCAGGTATGATTACCATTGCTTTGAATATGTTTTTTCCTTTGATTCTACATATAAGAAAAAATGCATATGACATGTCGTCAGTTACTCTTGTTGGTTGCAATCATCATCGAAGGACAACAATTTTTGGGTTGGCATTACTATCTAATGAAATAGTTGATACATATGTTTGGCTCTCAAAGACCTTTTTTGCTGCAGTCGATAATAAAAAACCTAAAACAATCATAAAAAATGGTGATAAGGCAATGAAATGCAATAAATAGAGTCATGCCTGACTCTATGCATCGCTTGTGTTGTTCGCACTTAAATAGAAATGCCCAGCAAAATATAAGTGATGTGAATTTCACACAAGACTTTAAGAAATGCTTGAAAACATATATGGCTACTTCAAAAAAGTTTGACAGAAAATGGTTTGGACTTATTGACACCTACATTGTGGTTCTAATGAATGGGTAAAAAAGTCCATGAAGAACATCATAATTGGGCTGAAACTTTTTTCCATGGTCATTTCATAGCTGGTATGCAGAGTACTCAAAGATGTGAGAGCATGAATTCAAACTTAAAATGATTCCTCCAGTCTAAGATCAAATTGTTTGAGTTCGTTGTTCATATTGACAGATTATTGTCAAGGTTAAGAAACACTGAAGTGAATGATGACCACGAGTCTTTCAACACTCATCTAGTTTTAAGCACACATCTTCATAATTATGAGGAACATGCTACTGAGGTCTATACAAGGAATGTTTGAGGGTTTACTAATAATTGATTCATCAGTTTCTGAAGGCAATAGGAGAATTTACCACATCACCAAATTTATGCAAAGTCAAAGCATGTGGACAGTTGTGTATCATGCATCAAGTACTTCTATTTTTTGTTTGTGTAAGTTATATAAGACAACTAGTATACCTTGTAGCCACTCATTTGCAGTTATGAAGGCAGAACATTTAACCCACATTCCGGTTTCTATGATTATGTCATGGTGGACAAAATCTTTCAAAGTTAGAAACATGGAAATCTCGACTCGTCTACCATAGCAGCAAACTATTGAAACAAGATATGGCACATTAGCGACTGAATGCAAAAGCATGTGCCACTTTGCATCACAAAATTCTATTGGCTTCAATGAGGCAAAACGAGACATTCTAAGGATGTAAGATTTGATGAAAAATGAGTCTACTTCATTTGTTATAATTAGTGATCGTACACAAACAGGTGGAACCACTATTCAAGACCTAATTAAAGTGAAGGCTAAAGGAGCTTATCTCCAAACAA
The DNA here is from genome assembly GCA_013180625.2 of Boswellia sacra. NCBI lineage: Eukaryota > Viridiplantae > Streptophyta > Magnoliopsida > Sapindales > Burseraceae > Boswellia > Boswellia sacra. The sequence continues at coordinate 187,060 of SNVD02011059.1, forward strand.
GCAAGATGGTGGAAAGCAAAGGCTATTCACTCGAAAGCTATCATGTTTTGCTTGTCTTTTAGTAAGTGAAAGGAGTCTGCCACCGCTTGACAACGACCACGTACCAAATGAGAATAGAAAAACAAATAAAAGACGACAAAAAACGATTAGATCGATTTTAACCAAATAACAAAATTCAAGATAATATTTTTCTTTTCTCATCACATTACATCATTGGAAAATTTTCTTCGAGGTCATTAAGGTTTCAAAAAACTGAGACATATATCCAAAATTTAATGGCAGTAGTTATATCCAACACTCGTGATTACATACACATCAAAGTAACCTGTAAATAATAATTATAATTTAAATATAACCAACTTTCAAAGTTTTCATGAAAAAATAAATCCTAGTTCTATTTTAGTGTTTCTTCAAATATTGAATTGTCAAGTAAATAAGATGTTAAATTGTTAAGTTGGTTTATTTTATCACTCAATAGTGTTTCTAACATTATGTTAGGTTGTTAAACGATACTACAATATTCTTGTCTAACAATGTGTCAAATGCACTGCTATACATTTGGGTGGTATGCTTGACATTAAATTCTTGCCTACCAATAGGTTTCTGAGTATGATCATTTGACCTGGATATCCTCATATTGAAGTAATTAAAGCTTCGGATCGAAGCAGTAAAATTTAAAATGCAATTGCTAATATAATGAGAAGTCATCGCTTTTCAATGTTTGCACAGCCTATTACGAAGATAAAATAATGATACTGATAACATCCTTTTTATCCTATTAATTAAAATCTAGAATTAATAAAGCAATTTATATAACATTATTATGTTTACAAATTTCTTTTAGTCTTTTTCTTCCGGTTATAATATGTTATAAAGAGTTCATGATGGGCGCAAGCTGTCCATACAAAAGTTGAGATTGTCATGACGAGAGGGGCATTGTTTTCACTTTCAAGTTAAGTATGAAAAACCTCTTAAAATCCTTCATATGGATTCGATTTTTAATTTTGTTTAATATGACAAATGGCATGGATTAGAATTTATATATTAAGATTAAAATCAGTTAAAGAAATAAAATATTTATGTCATTTGAAGACTAGACCTTCAACTCTGGGATCATATAAGAATTGTTTGAAATAGAAAGCACATGAGGAAATTAAAATGAATGTGTATGTATGAAATCAAATATACATGCAAAATTAATATATGAATTATTTTTTGCATATTTTCGTGAGTATATAGTACAATATAAAATGAAAAAAGTAATTCTACAAATCCTAAATTGGTATCAAAGTTCATTGGTGATCAAATCCATGAGAAATGAATTTCATTCTACTTTACTCCAATGTCTTTCAAGATTTATCTTTACATTGTGGATGATCTATTTTAATCTATTTTAATCTGAACAGTTGTCAAAACTATCATATTTCTTTTAATATTAAATAGGTTGTAGTGCAAAATAATTATACAACTACTCAACCCTTTTTAAGTTTTGACCAATTAATCATTATCTTTCAGTTACTTATATACCGTAGAGATTAACGTTAAAGCTAATAGTTGAGATGGTTAAATACTGTTAAACACAAGACAAGCTACATGAGACGAAAATTTTTGTGAAGTTGGATCAAAAACTTCCACCTAAATTTGGGAATATACCCATTTAGTCAGGAGAAATGTGCATAAACAGAATGGTTCTAGTAGTTCTAACAGGTTACTTAGCATCCAAATGGGAGGTTAAAAGATGTATATTTGGTTCAAAACATAACAAAGATGTGATGCAGTACCCCCACCAAATGGGTACTATAAATAGTTTTATCTGGTTAGTATTTTAATATTTTGTTTTATGTGTTTGAGTAAGAAACACACGATTTTTAGCCTAAGGAAAGAAACAAAAGTAATATGTATAGTTTCATTCTAGGAAGGATATATAGTTGAGAAAGAAACAAAATTTTAATTAAATGAAACTTTCTCTTAAGAACAGAGGCATCTTGCTTCTTACTTAGCTTAGGCTTATCTTTAATTTCTCTTCTTCCATTAATCTATTTTCTATTATTCTGTCACTGTATCAGAGTGGAATCAGAGCCCGGTGTGATGGCTAGCAAGGGAGATAGCAATACCCAGGCCATCGGTGGGAATCGAAGTCTAGAGGATCTATAGACATCTTAGACCAATCTAGAGCAACGAGTCGATGCAATTTCGAAAGCTCTGCACCAGATTCTTGAGGTTTTAGGTGAGGTGAAACCAAATCTTAGAAACCAAGAAGACAAAAAACCACAATGGGGTTCATCCTTCTGTGGTAGGTGTTCATGACCAGAGGAGAACTCGACGACAAGATCGATCAACTCAACCTGAGTTTTCTGAGTCTGATGATGGAGAAATTCAACATTGGAGGCATGAGTTTGATGATTTTGACACTAATGAAGAGGTTGAGCAATTCAACATTAGACAAGGTTCGCATGATTATCGCTTGAAAATTGATATCTTATATTTTCATAGACAGCTCTGTAATGGAGATTTTCTTGATTGGTTACAAAAGGTTGATAACTTTTTTGAATATATGGAAGTTCCAAAGCATAAATAGGTCACTCTTGTTGCTTATAAGCTAAAGGCTGGTGCCTCTACTTGGTGGGAGCAATTGCAACACATTCGTCGTCAAGATGGAAAAGAGAAGGTTCGAACATGGGCAAGCATGAAACAATTCGATATTTGCCTGCAGGTTATGAACAAATATTTTATCAACAATACCAACATTATCGCTACAAGGTTCGTTCAGTGGATGAATATGCTACACAATTCTACCATCTCAGTGCCCGAAATAATTTCAAAGAGTCTGAAGGACAACTTATGGTAGATTTATTGGTTGGTTAAGGGAAACCAATGCAAGAGAAGTTAGAATTGAAGACCATATGGTCTTTATCTAAGGCAGTTAGTTTGGCAAATCAGGTAGAGCAACAATTGATCAAAAGTTCCAAACGTAGTTACTCGCAAAAGAAATTTTCTATTGAGCATGGAGTGCGCCACTATCACACTACTTAGAGCTCTCATGTGAGCTCCCTTCAACACCAAATCTAATAGAGACCAAAGCTACAGGTAAATAACCCATCCCACCACCCATTCATAATAATCCCTATGCTAAACCAATGCCCATAAAATGTTTCTGGTGTAACCAACCTGGTCACCATTCTCATGAATGTCCATCTCGACGATCAATGCATTTGGTTGATGGTAATGAGAGTAAAGATAATTTACAACTGGCAATAATTGATGAAGATGAATTTGAAGGGGCTAAAATTGTACTGGGTGATGAAGGTGGTGTGCTAGTTTGTATTTTACAAAAGCTTTTGTTGTCTCCTAGGCAAGCTAACAATTTTCAAAGGCATCTAAATGAATCTTTTGAATCCATACATCAAAATCTAGTCATCTTGAAGTTTACCTACAAATGTCTATCCTCATTGACACTGTCGATATTGAATAATCTCTTTGCACGCTCAATATCTGAATTTAAAAAGGCTCCTAGGTATTTTAATTTTCTTGACATATAATTTTAATTCTTAAATTTGTAATTGTAAGTTTGCATTTCATTGTCTTGTTATTCTAGTTTAATTAGATTCATTAAATTGACATTTTTGAATTACTTTTTCTATGAACAGTAACTGTTCGATAAAATGCCGAACTATATATTAATTATTTGTTTATTATATTTTTTATTATTTTGTGAAGATATGAAAGCTTTGTAATGATATTTATAGCCATGTTTGCTAGGAGTAATAATAGGTGATTTTTGTTTTTAACTTTTTTTTTCTTCTCATGATTTCATAGATTGTCGTCACTGTAGTTTCGCCCCATCATAACTTGAATGGAATAGGTTGAAGAACCAAAAAGTGACTTAGGAAATGTATAGGGTTTAAATTGTGTTAGGTTCAAATGGTGTCATAGGTGGTTGTATGCTTGTGGGTGGGTCAGTGTAATCACGAGTTTGTCACCTATGTATCATATATGTTAATTATGCAAAGTCTTTTATGATGTTAAATGAAACTAGGTGGCAACTAGTAAATAACTATGCATTTGTTATAATTAGTTGTAGGTCTGAATCTTTGATAATTTTTTATTTTAGTACTTTGCAAAGAGATTGATAGGGGTAGAATCTATTCGATTCTTATTATCCTTTTTTTAATTCACTTTGTCTGATTATGCTTCATTATTTATATTTCCATTAATAAGTTTATAATCATGTCTATTTGTTGTTTTTAAATTTTTTGGTTGCACAATCGCTTGTTTTTTATTTTAATGTGTTGAAAAAAAAATACATATTATATTCTTATTTATTTTTTGGTAGAAATAATCTTAAAAATGTCTGAAGAGTATATTGAAGGTACTCTTATTTTTTACCTGAATGATGATTACATTCCTGAGTTTGATCCTGTACAGAGCACTAGTGTGGAAAAAGATATTTCTGACATTCAGCTTAACTCAGATGAACCAACAGATGGTAAGGATATCTTAACATCTCAAATTTCTTCCTTTCATGGTGGCATTAATCAACTAGAAAAATCTAATGTGGTTGGTATGGAGTTTGAATCTATAGATGAGGTAGAGTCTTTTTATTCTCAATACTCTAAGGCCATGGGGTTTAGTATAAGGAGAGATACCCTTAAAACAAAAAACAAGCAAGGCCAAATCACAGTGAGAAGGTGGGTTTGTTCAAAACAAGGGTATCAACTATCAAAATGGCTTGATAGAACTGATAGGATCCGTCAACCTAGATCAATAACAAGACAAGAATGTAATGTTGCATTCCGAGTTTGTTTGGATCGAGCATTTATGAAATATGTTACAAAGGACTTTGTTGATAGTCATAATCATGAATTGGTGTCTCCAAATCATGTTGCGATCACATTGACTCATTCAAGACTCTAACTTCATAATAGCGAAATCTCTATATTGCGTTGGGATTAAGACATCTTAGGTAATGGAGTATATAGTTGATCAATCTGGAGCCTACAAAAAGGTTGGTTTCATTCATAAGGATTTACAAAATCGACTAGACACTAGTAGCCATAAAAAAATTAAAGATACTGACTTTAAGTCAATTATTTCATACTTGGTATCTAAACAGAAGATTGATTCAAGATTGTTTTTTCGGTACACAATTGATGAAAGAAAATAGACTTGCAGATCTATTTTCGTACAATAGTGGTTCAGGTATGATTACCATTGCTTTGAATATGTTTTTTCCTTTGATTCTACATATAAGAAAAAATGCATATGACATGTCGTCAGTTACTCTTGTTGGTTGCAATCATCATCGAAGGACAACAATTTTTGGGTTGGCATTACTATCTAATGAAATAGTTGATACATATGTTTGGCTCTCAAAGACCTTTTTTGCTGCAGTCGATAATAAAAAACCTAAAACAATCATAAAAAATGGTGATAAGGCAATGAAATGCAATAAATAGAGTCATGCCTGACTCTATGCATCGCTTGTGTTGTTCGCACTTAAATAGAAATGCCCAGCAAAATATAAGTGATGTGAATTTCACACAAGACTTTAAGAAATGCTTGAAAACATATATGGCTACTTCAAAAAAGTTTGACAGAAAATGGTTTGGACTTATTGACACCTACATTGTGGTTCTAATGAATGGGTAAAAAAGTCCATGAAGAACATCATAATTGGGCTGAAACTTTTTTCCATGGTCATTTCATAGCTGGTATGCAGAGTACTCAAAGATGTGAGAGCATGAATTCAAACTTAAAATGATTCCTCCAGTCTAAGATCAAATTGTTTGAGTTCGTTGTTCATATTGACAGATTATTGTCAAGGTTAAGAAACACTGAAGTGAATGATGACCACGAGTCTTTCAACACTCATCTAGTTTTAAGCACACATCTTCATAATTATGAGGAACATGCTACTGAGGTCTATACAAGGAATGTTTGAGGGTTTACTAATAATTGATTCATCAGTTTCTGAAGGCAATAGGAGAATTTACCACATCACCAAATTTATGCAAAGTCAAAGCATGTGGACAGTTGTGTATCATGCATCAAGTACTTCTATTTTTTGTTTGTGTAAGTTATATAAGACAACTAGTATACCTTGTAGCCACTCATTTGCAGTTATGAAGGCAGAACATTTAACCCACATTCCGGTTTCTATGATTATGTCATGGTGGACAAAATCTTTCAAAGTTAGAAACATGGAAATCTCGACTCGTCTACCATAGCAGCAAACTATTGAAACAAGATATGGCACATTAGCGACTGAATGCAAAAGCATGTGCCACTTTGCATCACAAAATTCTATTGGCTTCAATGAGGCAAAACGAGACATTCTAAGGATGTAAGATTTGATGAAAAATGAGTCTACTTCATTTGTTATAATTAGTGATCGTACACAAACAGGTGGAACCACTATTCAAGACCTAATTAAAGTGAAGGCTAAAGGAGCTTATCTCCAAACAAGCAAGATGGTGGAAAGCAAAGGCGTTGTAGGTACTGTAAACAGACTGGCCATACAAAGCGATCATGTAGACATGGCAATAATGAGTTCACAAATTTTTTTCCTGAAAACAGAACAAGTACATCTTTTGAGCATATGCCGCATACAACAAGTAGCTACAATAATAATGTTTTCCAATTTGACGAGTCTGCGCAGTCTTTACCACAAGTTCAATCATTTTCGCTTCATAGTTGGTATGGACAAAATAATGATGAATTTTCCTTTGACAATGACAATACATATATTGCACAATCAAGTCCATCTAAAGATAGTGGTAAATTTCAATGGTGGGGCCACAACACATTGTTAGTTCATATTCATCATGAATTAATTCATACATTATTCTATTTTATGTATTTTTTTAATTTACGTATCCTCTATTTATTTCCTTTTTGTGTTGTTTATTGCAGTTGAACAACAATTCGTGATGAGTTTGATAGTAAACGGAGTGCTTTCTATCTAATTATGAATAATCTTATTATTCTACTTATGAAAATAGTGGAACATTGTTTAAAATTCTTATTTTTCCAAAAAACTTTTCATAGTCTTGATTCAACTTACATGAGATCAGACTCAATTTTAAACTTATGTTTCATGGTATTTGTAATCAATAGTATGCTTTTGTTTTTTACTTGTTTATGTAAATTTAATTATTATTAGTTGATTTTTTCTCGTAGTTAGTATAGATTAATCATACTTAAAAGTAACATTTCTTTTCCTTTCGATGATTGTTTATTAGCACTTAATGATTTTGAAAATGTGTATAATTAGTTATACTTGGCATGTAAGGATTTTCAATTTTTTATTTATTTTAGTACAAGATTGCCATGACTTAATTCTTTGAATTTTTAATTCATTGTAGCCAAACAAAAGCTTCATGTACACAAGACTCAAAAAATTAAATCATTTAAAATACTTAAAACTATAAATTAATACTTACAAGACTCCAAAAAATAAAATAAAGCACATTTGGATGAAAAAACAAATATGAACCATTACTAAATAAACAAATATTTAGTCCCACAAACAATTTCCTTAATAAAGTTTATATCATCATTTTTTCTTCAGTTGCTTTCTACTACACTTGTTGATAGAGTTTTCTTTCGTGTCTTGTTCGATTGTGTTACCGATAAGGATTGCTTCGCCAATTAGGTCATCTTATCATAATAAGCACATGCACAGGGTACTATAAGTTCCTTCTCTTGATTTGCATCGCAATTAAACAATTGTAATGCCAACTACAAACATTCTGTATCAGAATGGTACTATAATATTTATATGTAAAATAAAAATATAAAAAAGATTAAGATTAAATCAATGATTTGAAAATATAATAATGGTTTTATCAAACTAGTAATTATATATATACTAATATCAAATTTTAATATTAAATAAAATATTGATAATGAAAATTACAAAAAATCAAAGAGAATGAAAATTTGATGGATTGCATACCTCATGTCCGAGTGTTGTATGAGCATATAGTGACTCCATAAATTTAAATTTCTTTGTGCTTGTTTACTTGGAACCACTTTGAGATTACAAAATTTAAATTTATTCCCAAAAGCAGTTGTGATTCCATTTTGAAGCACGATATCAAGAGAATGTAACTGAAAGCAAATGACAAATAATATTACTTATTGTGACATACAATATGAATGATTTTAAAAAATGAACAAACAAGATTAAGCTATTAAGGATTACTTACTAATGATTTAGTTTGTCCTATACAATGGGCCTTTTTTGTTTACTTTGCAAAGAATACTATATTTCTACAATTTTTTCACTGACAAGAACCATTGCCATAAACCAATATTGTGTTGGATCGTGTATAGGCATAAAAATCTATGCATATGAAATTCATGTATTTTTGTAACACGTTAATTATAAAAATACAATCAAAAATTTTTTGGAAATTCGCCAATGCAATCATGATCAAACAATTCTTAATAATTTAATTTAAATCTAACATTTTCACAATGATAATAGCACTCATGAAATTGTTGAGCGCGACCTAAGATGCTACTATCAATTTTTTCATATAATACCATTTGCTGAAAAATATGAAGTAATTATAATAAGTAAGAAACACATCATTGGTAATAAGGAGAAAAAAAATATAAACTGCTTAAAAAAACATGCTTTTGAATATAAGCAAATGATGAAAACAATACTACTTATGGTGTATCTTGTGGGTAAGGACCATGAAAACTTTAATGTTGATTCCTTCATTCACTCAAAATGTGTATGATACTCAACAAACATACAAATTATCTGGAATAAATACCGATAAACAATAATTATGAGCAATTATTTCCACTCAAAATGTATGATTATTGTTGAGAACAAACCATTACCCACCCCAATACCAACTAATCCATATTGTTGTAGGGTTAGCATATCGTGTCGATTTCCAAAATCATCACCTATTTTGACAAATCGTTTCACTGCCTGAAATTTAAAAAAATTAAATTTTAGTAAGAAAATGGTACATTTAAATTAATATTTAATCATAAAAAATGAGACGGAACATAAAATACATACTGACACATCCGAAAAAGGATTGTCTTCCAAGTATAGGAGTGTCAAAGTAATAAACCCGGTGAGACCGGGGTCGATCCACGAGGAAGAGGATTTTAGCGCTACAAACTATAAAGTAAACAAATATGATATGGATGATTCAAAGGGATGGCAAGATAATATCAACAAGTATGAGTAAAGAACAAATTCTTAAACAATAAATAAGAATAACACAAGCGAATTCACACAATAATAATGAGAGCTAAGGTTAGGGGATCCGCCCTTGATATTTCGAATAAGGATAAATAACCCATTTTAATTATATGAATTATATTTGTTTCGTTACCAATATTTATACCACTACTTGTAAATGGGTTCAAGCATCCAATGTGCCAATCTCTATATGTCGATAAAAAATCAAGGTTGCTAACTATATTCGTGTCGGTAAGGAAAAACCATACGATATCTAGAAAGGATCCAAGCATTTGATGTACCAAGGATTGTCTACAATGGATCAAGACCTCCACTTTACGAGTGGTGTCAAGATTGATTAAGAAAGTAAATATAAATCACATAAAATAAACAACATAAGATTATGATAATTGAGCACATATTAAAGAGTTAGAGAATCCTTACTCTCATATCAAGGGTTTCACCTTTTCACCTTAGCAAGAGAGAAATTAGCAAGACATTATAAGAGAAAGAACACAAAATGCAAGAAAAAGGAAATTCATTAATAACATTAAAACACAAGAGAGAAACACAATACAAGATTCCAGCAAAGGCCAAGATGTTCCAGCCAAGGCCAAGATGCCCTAATGGGTCACAAGGCACCTCTATTTATAGATACATTCAGGGGCAAACTTGTCAAATTATAAAGGAATAATTGTCAAATATTAGATGCACCAACTTTGACAATTGGGGTAATTAGGTGAACCGACTTTGACCACCGATTTTGACCTTGAATTATTGTGAATTTTAATCACATGTCTTCATGAAAGTCGTAGATATTTCTCTTAGCTTTCTAGAACATCTTCATTTATACGATTTGGATATGTATTCTGAGAGATATGATCAAAATACTAAGGCATGGTCAGGCTAGGCCGAAACTGCAGATGGGTTCACTTCAAGCCCATTTTTGGTCCACTAAGAGCCCGAATTTGATGATGCTTCTGAAATACAATCTTGTAGATAATTTAATCAGCTTTCCAAAACATTAATATTTGCACCATTCTAATCTATAAATAGAGAGTTATGCCCATTTTGCCGAATCTGTAACAAAACCAAAATTAAGAGGAAGTTAATTCCAAAGATATAAAGACTACAAATATGCTTAAGTTAAGGAATTTAATGACACTATTAATGCAATATGATGAACTTAGTTCTTATTAAACATATATATTTAAGTGTTCATCACACCCCCAACCAGCTTATTGCTAGTCCCTAGCAATTAAAGCGTTATTATTTAGAAGTGATTTATAGAATTTTACATCCAAAGTGGTCATTATTGCACTCTCCTTGATTTTATCCAAATAAATAAACTCTCAACCGTTTTTTTTTTATGACTCATGTACCCTTCAGTCAAGATATCAATAAACCTTCTTTTTGTGCTCAGTCAACACATCACTATGGGGCTTATTAGAAAGAAGCGATATCGGTTCTAATATTTGTTAAGGCTAACAACCTTAGGTAGGGGGCATTTATTCATTTTATATATATATTTTTTTTCTTTTTTTCTTCTTTTTTTTCTTTCTTTCTTTTTTTTTTTGAAGGAATGCATCTTTAACCCATGTAGCGAGCCTTAGGCTAATGACTCCTAGACCAGTTGGCCTTAGGGCATTAGGTGTTAAGACACCCCTTCGAGCTTAACGACTCGGGTTGCCGATGCTTTATTTTTGCTTAAAAACTTGTGGATAGTGTAATGTTCAATCCCATTAAGCTTTCTCCTTAATCCATGTAGCGAGCTTTGGGCCAATAGCTCCAAGACCAATTGGTCTTAGGGTATTAGGTGTTGAAGCACCCCTCGAGCTTAATTGCTCGAATTAAGGAGGCTAAGAGACCAAACTTATCCACAATTACTCTCTTTTTTTTACCCTTTTTTTCTTTCACTTTTTTTTTTTTTTACTTTCCCCTTACTTTTGTTGTTATCCTAAACAAAATAAAAGAACTCAAATATTGCAACATTTCATTTCGCCACCCACAATCATGCATCAAGCTATGTGTGTGTGTGAAGAAAGGTTCATGAATACTTGTTTAACGAGTACATAAGTACACAGTTTATTAAGTGATAATGTTGTGAGAGTTCATAGATTTGAATAATTCAAAGTGAAATGAATAAGACCTCTTTGTTATAAAATTCAAAAATCAAGACTAAATAATATCAAGTTAGCTAAAATAAGTTTACAAAATCAAAATAAAATGACAAATTGGTTAGAATGGGTTTCAAGAATTCAAACTGGTCCTCCCTACTCTGTCATTCCTGACCCAGAATGCGTCTCAAGAGGATTTGAACTCCTTACACCGCACTCTGAATCTAATTACTAACTCACTTTTTTTTTAAAGAAAATTCAAGACACACTTATGTCTACTATCCTTCCCCCCCAACCAAATGAAACATTGTCCTCAATGTTTAAATGTAGAGAGATAAAGCATAGGAGACATTACCTGAAGCTTCTGTTATTTAAGAGAGATGACCTGAAAGACTCATAAAATAAAATGCTACAAATAAAATAAAAGACAAGAAATTTAAAAATTGATGGCACACATGCATATGTATAGGTAGTTGTGACTATGGCTTACATCTTCTTCTGGTTTTACGTCTAGAAACGGCTTAAACACCTTCTATGAGTTAGGGATATGCTTCCCATCCAGTTTTCTTATAAACTAGCAAACAGGGTCGTTTTGAGTCAGATTCCCAAAACTATGAAGAAAATGAGAGAAAAGAAAAGAAAATGAATGCAAGGTGAGCAACAGTTTTTAGGGAACTGAAAAACCGACTTTAAAAGCTATGGAGTACCATATCCACCACTTGACCGAAAAATAAAAGACAAACACACACTAAAATAAAAACACATAAAATAAAATAAAAACAAACTAGAAATGATAGCAAAAATCAAGAAAAAAAATGAAAATGAAAATATGGCACAAACGAATAAAATTTGATTAAAAGGGCAAAATAGGAATATCTTCGAAAGTAATTTGCCACGATCAAAAATATGCCATTGAGGTGGTACCTTTCTTTTTCCTTTATTTGTAAGAATGGAAAAGATTACCACTAATTGAGTTTGTCTGTCCTTGAGGCATGCATTCTTGTGTGTGGATGTTTCTTCCTGCCTTTTTTCAAAACATGGCTCACAACTCTTAATCTCCTTCACCTGTACAAAATCAAGTAACAATTCTTTAGAAGTAATGAGTTCTAGTTGCACACTTGATTCAAATGAATTGGTTAACCCGATTTCTGAAGGACTTGAAAAATTCTCATTTTGGATATAGTCTTCCACATTAGCTTTAGTCCTATTAGCTTCCTCATTTTCATCATGCCTGAAAAATTCATTAATGTCAAAATTTTGGTTAAGTTCCTTTGCATGATGACATGAGAGCATAAATGAGGATCCGATCTCTTCCTTGTTAGGTGTAGGTTTATTAACCTCTTCCTTACCCCTTAAGATTGATTTATCATCTTTCTCATAAGGTTTAAGAATATGTTCTTTATCAACCTCACCATCATGAAGAGTGCTTACCAAATCTTCGTCTAGATGTTGGCCATTTGGATTACTCACACGTGGATTGATGAAGTTTAGATCTAATTGAGATGGAAACTCACCTTTCTCATGAGTATTAAGTGCAAATGCAAGTATTTCAAGAGTATCATTCAAGTTTGCCATAGTTTGAGCAACTTGACTATTAAAAGCCTCTTGCTTTGCAATGAATGAATCCAATGTTTCTCCAAGATCCTTATAAGATGCATGATCATGAGATTTTTAAAAATTTTGATATGATTGAAAGGGAGGTTGGTGAGATTGTGCATGATTATCATTCCTCCAATCAAAATTCAAGTGATTTTTTCATCCAAATTTTTGTTTGTAAGGATTAGGATTTGACCTTTGAAAAGTTTTTAAAACAATGGTTTGTTCATGGAGATTTTTTCTAAAGGCAATTCCAATCAATGGTTTGTTCGTAGGATGATCACTAGAATTACAAGTGTGATAGACAATTTCTTGCATATACCACATTTCTAAATCCTCGACTTTTCTAGCTAGGGATGTATATTTGGCTTGAAAGTCAATATTCTCCCTGAAGTTATAAATGCCTTTACTAGATGTTCTTGGTATCCCATAGGTGCCAACATTGTTCCAATTTTGGGCATTTTTCGCTAGTAAATCTAGAAAGTCCATGGCTTCATCAAAGTCTTTATTTTCAAATTGCCCATTACACATTAATTCTACCATATGCCTAGCTTGTTGTGTAAGACCTTGATAGAAAATTAAAACTAGTCTCCATGTTTCCAAACCATGGTGAGGACAAGTATTAAGCAATGCTTTATACCTATCCCAACATTGGTAAAAGATCTCTCCTTGTTTTTGAGTGAAATTGATTTGCCTTTTAAGAGAATTTGTTCTATAGGGAGGAAAGAATTTTTTAAGAAATTGTTGTTGCATTTCATCCCATGAGCTAATGGATCCGGACCTAAGATTTTGTAGCTATATTTTAGCTTTATCTTTTAAAGAAAAAGGAAAAAGCTTTAATTTAAAGATGTTTATGCTACAATTTAGGTCATTATAGGTATTGCAAAACTCTTTAAATTCTCTCAAGTGCAAAAATGGGTTTTCAACATCTAGGCCATGAAAGTGAGGTAAGAATTGAATGAAATCTGGTTCATGGTTGAAATATATTACATCATTAAGGAAAACTATGCATGATTGTGCACAAGTTCTCATAAGATTCATGCAATCCATTTATGTTCTTAGTTGAGTTTAAACATGGTATTTTTTTTTTTAAAGAAGATGAGTGGCTACTAACAATTCTAGCAACTAATGCAAAGAGAAAGAAAAGATGAACACATGCAAGAAAAATAAAAATAGAAATGGGAAAAGAAAAAACTTACAATTTTGTACGCCAAACTTTACCTTCCCTGACAACGGCGCCAAAAACTTGACACATTCGAAAAAGGATTGTCTCCCAAGTATAGGAGTGTCGAAGTAATAAACCCGGTAAGACCCGGGTCGATCCACGAGGAAGGGGATTTTAGCGCTACAAACTATAAAGTAAACAAATATGATATGGATGATTCAAAGGGATGGCAAAATTATATCAACAAGTATGAGTAAAAAAAAAATCTTAAACAATAAATAAGAATAACACAAGAGAAATTCACACAATAATAATAAGAGCTAAGGTTAGGGGATCCGCCCATGATATTTCAAATAAGGATAAACAACCCATTTTAGTTATATGAATTATATTTTGCTTCGTTACCAATATTTATACCACTACTTGTAAATGGGTTCAAGCATCCAATGTGCCAATCTCCATATGTCGACACAAATCAAAGTTCCTAACTAGATTCGTGTCAGTGAGGAAGAACCATACGACATCTAGAAAGGATCCAAGCATTTGATGTGCCAAGGATTGTCGACAATGGATCAAGACCTCCACTTTACAAGTGGTGTCAAGATTGATTAAGAAATTAAATATAAATCATATTGAATAAACATTATAAGATTAAGATTATTAAGCACATATTAAGGGTTAGAGAATCATTATTCTCATATCAAGGGTTTCACCCTTTCACCTTAGCAAAAGAGAAATTAGCAAGACATTATAAGAGAAAGAACACAAAATGCAAGAAAAATGAAATTCATTAATAACATTAAAACAAGAGAAAAACATAATACAAGATCCCAGTAAAGGCCAAGATGTTCCAGCCAAGGCCAAGATGCCCTAATGGGTCACAAGGCACCTCTATTTATAGATACATTCAGGGGCAAACTTGTTAAATTACAAAAGAATAATTGTCAAATATTAGATGCACCAACTTTGACAATTGGGGTAATTAGGTGAACCGACTTTGATCACCGATTTTGACCTTAAATTATTGTGAATTTTAATCATATGTCTTCATAAAAATCGTAGATATTTCTCTCAACTTTCTAGAACATCTTGATTTATATGATTTGGATATGTATTCTGAGAGATATGGTCAAAATACTGAGGCATTGTTAGGTTTGGCCGAAACTACAGATGGGTTCACTTCAAGCCCATTTTTGGTCCATTAAGAGTCCGAATTTGATGATGCTTCTGAAATACAATCTTGTAGATAATTTAATCAGCTTTCCAAAACATTAAGATTTGCACCATTCTGATCTATAAATAGAGAGTTATGCCCAATTTACCAAACCTGTAACAAAACCAAAATTAAGAGGAAGTTAATTCCAAAGATGCAAAGACTACAAATATGCTTAAGTTGCGGAATTTAATGACACTATTAATGCAATATGATGAACTAAGCTCTTATTAAACATACATATTTAAGTGTTCATCACATACCTTAATTTAAGTGTCTTGTCAAAAATGTACTTTACCAATATCAAATCTTCTTTACTTGTAGGATTTAATGTCGCAAACGACCCAACCTTATATTGAGAATGACAATCCCTAGGCCATTTATGATCCTCAATATTTGTTAAAGATTGGTTGGATTTCCTTGATTTGGACTTCGAGCAGTTGAAAAATTGAATTCAAATCAAGCATTGCCTTTTATATCATCATCCTACAATCAAATGAAATTTATATGTTAGTTTATAAGATGTGCTAGAGGAATGTGAAAAACATATTAAATAAATTTTAAATAAATACCTCATCCTTCTTCTCCAAAACATGATATGATAGAGTCGTGGTCAATTAACTTCATTATCTTTTCGCAAGTTGTTTGTGTTTGTGAATTCTTCTTTAAAATGTCTTGTATCATCCATTCTCCCATGAATGTGCTCAAGTAATTCTACAATACGTGAATTATCTTTGACTATATTTTGGATGTCCCTCGTGTTGACGTTAACCTTTTTCTTTAGGGATGAAAGTTTGCCTTCACAGTAGCATTTATTAGGGCTAGATAGTTCGACTTGCATAGGAACCTTAAAAAAAATTAAAAAGAAAATAAAATTAGTAATTGAACTATACAAATTGGATATTACGAAAGAAAAAGTATTCATTACCTCAGAACTGGCTATTCCACTGTGTTGATTAAGCTATAGCATAATTTGCTTAATCTTTGAGTCCGTCCATAATAACAAGGGAGATAAAGTTCAACCAAGATTTAATGAGTCGTATGCAACCGTTTGGAAGTAAAAAAAAAAAAAAAATCTACATAATTGATTGAAGAAATTAAATATATGTAATATACAATTATCATAAAATTATTTTTAATGATGGAATATGATAATAGAAGTTATTTACATACCTGCAAGAACAAAACGCAGCCACCAACATATGCAACTTCTCCTTCCTTAAACCTCATGATACCTTCGACTAGAAAGTTAAAACACCGAGATGCCCAATTTCTCATTACGATATTGTTAACATCGACTAATATATGTAGATATTCGAGACTGATATATGTTAATGATGTCAGACAAAGTAATGTACCCAAAACAAATAATACAAAATATCTCTTAAAATCGTCATCACCTATGGTTACATCATGTAATTGTGCTTCTATATCTTTAACTAAAATGCCTCTACCACTAGTGCAATATTTGGATTGTAAAGCTACAACATCAGCATCTAACCCATCAAACCTAAATGGTGTGCCTCCATCTATAATGCCCATAATATTTGAAAAAGTTATGGAACTCAAAACAAACTCTCTACCATGGAGATTAATGCTCCATGATGTTGGATTGAATTGAGTTATAAGCCAACCAAATAACGCACGATTTGATCTACCGCACTTGATATATAAAAAGTTACCTACTCCTAGTTAATGTATGGCTTCCTTTTGATAATTAGCGAATGTAGAAACAACATCAGTGATATGATACAGTGCACAACGAGTTGAGATTTTATATTTTTCTATTATTTTCTAGATGTGGCATTTCCACCATTAGTATTGTTGCATTGGGCATATTTCAACTTCTCCTTTGGTAACAGTCTTCTCCAATCATGACCCATAGATTTCCTAACCTAAAAGAAAACAAACAATAACTAAGAACTAAATATATTATTTCCTATTGACAAACGGATAAAAATATCATCTTAGTAAAAATTATTAAAGAAACTAAGAACTGAAAAAATTAGAGAAAATTTAAAAAAATCATAAATATAAATAATAGAACTTATATCTTGCCCTATCTTCATAGCATTGTCATTATTATTGAGAATATCGACTTGGTCTTTACTATGAATTTAAATAAAAATAAACAAATAACAATGTACTTTTAACTCTTAGAATGATAAACAAACGATTACAATATTAAAATTTGATTACTTACAAATAATTTAGAAATCCATATTTTAAACCAGCACCAATAGATTTCTTTGTTTTCTTTAATGTAATCTCAGTAGATATGTGTTCATTACTTTTATGCTACTTCTCTTACCAACGGCTATTTAAAACCTATAGATATGGTAATTGTTAGATATAAAAAAGAAATTAAATGCAAAAAAAAATAAAGTAGATTCACTTATAAATATGCCAAGCTAGAATAACTTTCGAAACTTCTTCTTCAAGCACAATGATCAGTGTAGCAGATAATTTTAATCCTTCAACAACAAATAAAAATTGAAGTCACAAAACAATATATTGAAAATATTGGCAAAAGGACCAAATTAATACATGATATTTTTCTTCCTTTCAAGTTGTCATCTATGAAAACAAGTAAATGAAGCTTCTCTCTCTCTCTTAGTCACTTTTATACATTTATATCATTTCCTCTCTTTGTAACCGTAGGTGCTTGTTTGAAATGAATAAAAAATAAAGCTTATGAATTTTATATTCCAAAAGACAAAGTTCCAACATTTAAGGCTTGTCTCCCATGCATTTAAAAATATTAAATCTGTGCATAATGATTGTATGTCTCCTACTTTCATTCCTTTTTAAATTAAAACAAATATGCAATATTTTAAATGAAAGAGTTAACATATTTGAAGTGTTAATTAACCCACTTACATAACAATATCGAAGACCAGTTCACGTAAAAAGAGATTAACAAAATGAAAGAGTTAAGACATGGAGAATCTTACTCGTTTTTGCTCTTCCAGGTTTGCCTTTATCAGGAAATGAAGATCCCACTTTGTGCGGAGATCTTATTGCCCACAATATTTTACATCCTTTAGAATAAAGAGACAACATCAAGATAAAGAGTGCAATACGTTAGGTTGTTGGCTAGCATGGATGGCATCTAACAAGTCCAAACTTTTGGAGGCACTTTATGTATAGACAGTTTCACATGACACATGAATCAATGAACAAATCATAATTTCTATATTCTTTTATTTTTGAAGAAATCGCATCTGGATTGGTATTTACTTCTTAAATTGGAATTAAGGCACAATTTAACATGGCATCATATAGGAGATATCATAATATGGCATTACTCTATCTACCTAATCTGGATAGAAAAATAAATAAAAAGCACAGAACTACAAATTTATCAAATATTATTTAAAACCAAAGAACCAAATTCCTTCTATAGCAGCGTTTTACTTAAATCTGTTCCAATATTTCTGGATTTGATTCAAACCAAAAGAAACTGCTCAAACAAATCCTTATTTGGAACTCGAACTAAACAACAAATTACATTCTTGAAATTCAAACTACATGAAGCTTCATTCATCTATATCCTTCCCTTCTACAGCCCATACAACATATTAATATCCACGCACATAAACATCAAAAACCTTATTTTATTACTATTAGCTTTAGCTTTAATATAGGTCCAAATCCTAGGTTAAATGATACATATTAGCATAAATTGAAAACCGGAAGCAACCCATAAGTCAAAAAAAAAAAAACCCTTAACCAATTCAAGGCGACCACGACGGTAATGGCCAAGGAAATTTCCCAGCTAGTTTCCAACGAATTTGCCTCATGAAGTTTACTCTTGCTACCAATTTCTTATGAAGCTTCGCAATATGAAGTTGAAGGTTACTAATTTAAGCACCAAACTTAACAAAAATTCAAAATTTTGAAACAAAGATCCTAAATTACCCAACATACGTAGGAAACATATATATACATACATACATACATATATATATATATATATATATATATATATATATATATATACTTAAATTGTCTGAGATTCTAAAGCTTTATATTCTTGTACAGATACCAAGCTAACTAAGAAAGAAAAATAGAATCAAGAAAAAAAATTCCCAACAGAGAATAATCAATTAGCCACAGAAATAACGAACCAGAAACAACTTAACTATTGTTGGATCTCAAAATAATATGGATGAATGAAGGAAAAACAAAATGCAAAGGACCAAAAAATTATTTTAGGGAGAAAACAATCAAAATTCAAACCCCAGGGATCAATGGCAATCAACCACAAATCAGTTCATTACAAACACGATTCAATTGCAATCAACAGTGATATTCGACGACCAACACTTGTGGTAGTTCTCAAGAAGGGTGACAACAAACAAATAACTTGGAAACAGCCCAACAACAATAGAAAAAGTCTTCAACAATGATCAGATGCAGCTAGTCGACGACGACAGAATCAACCACGATGAAGAGGATGATCGACGATGGCAACTTTAGGGATGAGAACGACTCTAATCAACTAAGGCCGGTATGACCATACATGTATTAGCGTGAATGTTTCAGGGGTTTGACAATAATCGTTTGAATTTATGCAAATAAAAAATATATTTTATAAAACCAGTCAATCCCGGTTGTCTTGTTTTAATTTTTTTATATTGTAAAATAATTTAATTTCAATAAATCAATACATAGGATATATTACAGCTCATCCCTAATTTATATAATATTTTTTCTTATGTTCGCACAAGTCTTTGTTGTTCAATTGATCAAAGTAATGCCTTTAGCTTTTTCAAAAATAAATTTTTAATAGATAATGTTACATTTACAACTCATGTATGATTATTTTTTATATAATCTCAATTAATAAATTATCACGGGACGAGAAAAAAATAAAAATAAACAAATAATATTAAATTAAACAACATAATAATTACTCATTTGATTATATCTTGACAACTTAAATTATATAAAATCTTGATCGTAAATAAATTGTAAATCCAACATTATTCATTTTTTAAACCTTTCAATTATGAGCTGGAAGACCAAAGACTGCTGATATGATTATTTTGCAAAACAACTCCTTGCAAGTATTTGACATGAAATGCCAAGGTCACAGGGGCCCTTGTATGGAAATCGTGACAAAAATTTATCTTCTAGGTTATTAGCGCATCTAAAGGACCTCACTTAATTCGCCGACTCAAAACCACAACTACCCAAAGCCCTAACCTTCCTGTCACCAGCACCATCTGCCTACAGTCTCTGAAATTGATACGTTCTTCACGGATCAAAATTCTCCAAACTTTGACATTCT
The DNA here is from genome assembly GCA_013180625.2 of Boswellia sacra. NCBI lineage: Eukaryota > Viridiplantae > Streptophyta > Magnoliopsida > Sapindales > Burseraceae > Boswellia > Boswellia sacra. The sequence goes on from SNVD02011059.1 coordinate 207,661, forward strand.
TTTCTTCTCTGTTTTGTTCAGAAATGAAAAATTGCTGTCTTCGATCGATTCAGGAAGAAACTGTAAAGATATTTCACATAGATTGACTATCAATATTGGGAGGAAAAACGGATATCTCATGAGAAAGATTAGAAAACAGGTAAGCTGCATCTAATCCACGAAATATACCAGACAAGCTGTAAATGTCTCTCAACCATAAGCAAATAACAGGCACCCTGCATTTTGCTTCTCATTATAAGCAACAGAATAACAGGTCAACTGCAGCTAGCAATTGCAGAAGGAAATATTTACAACCATGATTTGTTGTACATGAGTCTTGCGGTTTACTTTCCTTATAGATTCCAGGCATGCTGTACAGAAGCTTTATGGACTTTCTATTATTTCTGTTTACTAAAATTCCGTGATAAGAATCAATACTCAAGGTCAAAGTTGAAGCTTGGAAAAGAAAACAAAAACCCAGAGTGTAAACCACGGACCTTATCTGCTATTGCTATCACCACCATACTGTGTAGAATTTCCATTCCAGAATGCATTTCTGTCACTGAAGCGGTCATCATCTTCATCATGTCTCAATGTATGGATATTGCGTCCAAAATGAGATGTGGTTAATGGCCTGCTCCTGCTGTCATTTCTGCTGGATGGAGTACTGTCGTTTCTCACTCCTCTTGCCAAGTTATTCCGAAGAGCAGGATTTGGACCTACAAGTTCATACAAGAGAGGTATGTTCTCAAACTTTAACCAGAAATTCAATAAAACTAAATTAACCAAGAGTTTAAAAGGAATTTTTTTTTTTTCTCAGGAAATCATTCTTCCAACAAAAGACAGTCTAAATGAAACACACACACACACATATACATATATCCCATCCTGCAGACTCTCCCTTACAATCTAAGAAAAGCCTGAAAAGTAATAATAATAGTTAAAAGCATGTCAAAGCCAATGCAAACCCCGCAATCCCTCAAAAGGAAAGACCTAAATATGAGTTCATTTAAAGGGAAAAAGAAAAACAAAAGATACCATAGAACACAGAACAACTAAATTAATGAATACAGCAAACTATGAGCAAAGTCTAAATTAATTATCAGCATGCAATACTACATTAGACTCTCCCACCACAAAAGTTTTTAACTTTTCATCTCTTTTTCCGTTGAGGAAGTGCCACAGATGGCACATTGGTGTAATAGATGAGGGAAGAAGGACCATTAACAACGCCATGATTTATATTTGGGCATTACACAAAAATTTATTTTGCCACAGAATCACAACGGTGTTCACATTCACAACCAAAACTCCCATCACCAAATTAAAACGTGAGAGAGAAATTTAAATGAATAACAAGGTAATATATAAGCAGGGAAAACAAGTGGACGATTTTCCCCTCCTTTTTATTTTTTAAATTCAATTTATTTTGCCAATACTTCCTCACTAGCGAGTCTAATTTTGGAATGTAATTGAAGGGTCCTAACGGAGATAATTCCTTAGTCCCAAATCTCATGGCTAACAGAACATAGATATTAACCAATTAAACAAACTCACCATATTCCCATATGCCAGTTTGAGACCCTTGCTCTGTGCCTGATGAGCTTGCACCACCACCAAAATATGAGAAAGGATTTGCATATGACAATATTCTTTTAATGAATGAAAAATAGCCTCCTGCATTTCCATTTGAAGAGGCAGCATTAGATGTAGAAATGGGTTGTGCAAAGGATGATGATTCTCCTCCACGGTAACCTGATGCCCTTTGACGCGGAACAACTATTAATGCTTGTCTGTTAAACAAGCTCAACTCTGACAGTGACTTGTTTAAATCTGCAATAAAAAAAGACAATAATGAATGAAATGCATTCCAAATATACAAATATAGCAGCCAATATATACTGATGCCCTAATAACAGTAGCAACCCTAAATATCCTGGATTAAATAATTTTAGAAAGATTAAATATTTAGAAAACCCAGAAAAACCAACACAGATAATGCATTGAGGCCTTGAAACACCTTCAGTCCATAAAGCATATACTAGCAGACGAATTTTATATTATATATAAAGGGAAAAAAAGAAAAAAAGAATCCAGTATGACCACTAGCATCCACGGAGACAGGTGAATTATATACAGCAGCCAAGGACTTCCTTAATTTGATTGAGACTAACTAGCATGCAAAATGGTAGTTGATTGATACAACTGCAGCTGATTATTTCACCAACTGGTTTAATCACACAAGAGTAATAGATGACAAAACTATGCCAAACAAGACTGCTGATCCGATGCTTTCAAGCAATTTAGTCAATGCCCAAGGCAGCTGAGTGATAAACAGCAGCCAAGAACTTCCTTAATTTGATTAAGACTCACTGGCATGCAAAAAGGTAATTGATTGATACACAACTGCAGCTGACTAATTCACCAACTGGTTTAATCGCAGAAGAGTAATAGATGACAAAACTATGCCAAGAATGACTGTTGATCCAATACTTCAGAGCAATGTAATCAATGCCCAAAAAATGTAAAGGAGATTAAATAGTACATTCCTATGCAAGCATCTCCACATTATAATTACCATTCAAGGAAAAATTCATTTCAGTATTCATACCTTCATCACTGAACACCTTGCGAGGATATGGAACAGCAAGATCATAGGAGCCCAAGCCACTTGCTTGGTTTCTATCCACATAATCTTTCACTACCCTTAGATTGCTTGTAACAGAAAATTTCTCTTGTAAGCTATTACCATTAGGCAATCGGATATTTAAATGAACCTCACTTAATTCACTAACACCGCCACAATTACCCAATGTGTTAACTATGCCATCATCTTTGTCATTTGTGTCGTCATATTGCACTGCTACGTTTGCTTCAGCAGAAATCATTCCTGAATTAACTTTGGGGGCACCTAAATGATCAATATTCCTTTCATGATCAGGGTCAGGAGACTCTGCAGCATGGGAAGATGTGTGCTCAGGTCCAGTATTCTCTGGCTTCGACATTACAGGACTACGTAAATCTTCTGCTGCTTCAGAGGAAGAGGTGGAATACACATCCCCAATACTGCCTGACCGGCCATCACTGTCAAATTTTGCGGATGTCTTGGCACCCGACTCAGTGTTATTTTCCTGTCATTATGATGAAAACACAATTGAACGACCTTATAGACTTAATACAAGAAATATCATAGCTATTAAGAAAGTAACCATTGAAACTGAACTTTACCTTGAACATTTCAGATCTAGCAGATGATTGAGCCTCTGAGGATTGGACAAGTTTCTGTGACGAAGGTGACAGAACAGCTGTACCTGAAGAACTTCCCTGCTCAGATGAGCCAATAACAGAAGTTCCAAAAGTAGGTGGATCAGATTTCTTTGAAGCAAGTGCAGCAGTCAGTACTGTGGCAGTTGTTTCCTGCAAACGTTTAACCAGAAAGTAGAAACCTTCAGTCATGTTTTCTTAAAGAAACCCAAACAACTAAACTAACAGATAGTAAGACCAGAAAATCGACCTGACAGATAACAAAGTGCAAACTACCTTCCAAGTATATATTTGCATTGTACTAATTAACCATGAAAATATTTACAGGCAAAAGAAATTCTCTTGAAACCCTGGATATCATCTTAACCTTAAAAAACTAATCGAAAATGCCAACGATCTCTCTCTCTCTCTCTCTCTCTCTCTCTCTCTCTCTCTCTATATCTATATATATATATATAATGACAGAAGTTTTGCTTAATAGATTTTCTTAACATATAGGGAAAATTGGGAGTGGTATAGTATCTGGGACTGCTCAATAACTCATAATAATCAAGATTATCAGCCTAAGAAACAGCCATTATTAATATCCCAAGGCTGCCGCTTCAATTAGAGGCAGATGCATCCAAAATTTACCCAACTGGTACAACAAAATACCAGATTAGCATACCTGGATATGAAGACTCAACCAGGCCTTCTCTAAACTGGATGCCAGATCTTCCGCACTAATAAACCCTTCTGAACGATTACAAGGAAAGAAATTAACACCCAATAGTAAAAAGAATAAATTATAGTTTCATATGCTGGACTCTAATGAACGTTTTCTTTAACAAATAAGACACACCGCTTTTCCAAACTTGTACACCATTGTATCCGATAGCCGTTATGCATGGAATAGACTTTTGTGGATCTGTTTGAAGTTAATGCAAGGCCAAACTACAAATAATCATTACAGAAAAAATGAAAAATAAAAGACTTCGTCAAAATCAGCAACCACATGTCCAAATTGTCAAATTAGCCAAGGGCCACTTTTTGTTCCCCCTTTTGGGCTAAATGCGTTGGAAATAAAAGACATTCTTCCTATCTAGTTTTTGCCATGAACATCACAGGATTGGAAATATGATGGTTAATAATGACAAAATCAACATAACAAAAACCTTGAAATAATCGCACATATCATTTTTCAGGAAGAAGATGAAATGATATATTATATTTTAAAAGAGAAATACTTGCCAAACTAATAAAATGCCAAATATTTTCTTCTTCACATCACAACTGAAAGCAAATCTTTGCTAATGCAAACAAGACCAGAAGATTTTACACCTACATAATTTGTGGCATCTATGAGTTCCAATGTGAAAAAACAAATTATTGTTTTTAGGTAAGAACAGTAAACGTGAGTGATCAAAAGTATAATCAAGACAGCTTTGATTACAACAAGATTTTGTGAAATGTCATCTGCTAACAGTGACTACAGGCAAATATTCTGCCTGGCGCTTCACCAAAGACATTTTACATGCATAAGCAGAAGTTAATCTAGCTAATATTTACGTTGCTCTTTCTTATAACGATACCAAAAAAGTTAATAGAGTTTTTGAAAAAGTGTAGTCATCGGAAGGATTTATTCAAAAAGAGGATACATATTGCAGAAAAATTTGCAGCATCCGTGGTTCCTTCTGGGATATGCAGTAAAATGCAGTACTTCGATAGCGCCTCTGCCACCTGAACACACCATGAGACGATATGAATGAACCATAAAACAGAAATATACTAAATTTTGAAAAGTGAAGTGGGATACTGAAATTGTAAAACCTACTTTGATATCAGTCCAAGTGGTGGTTTCCAAGTTAGTTGAGTCTGTGTTCTCTCCTGAAAAGTAAAAATGGAATTGAGAAGCAAGGAAATGTTAAAGGTGCATACACTAGGAAATAAGTTGAAAGATTTTAAGGGTGCAACAGTAAGGCTATTCCTTAAAAGGAATTTAAATTAAGCATCCTATTTCTTCATTAATTGTAGTTGGGAAGCAAGGTTTTGTTTTGTGGATTGAGCTTGCTATGCATATATGCTATGTAATGTACATTATGATTATTGTATTCGTACAGTGATGATCCAATAAAAGCAGCAGCACAAGTAAGCAAGCATTTAAAAGCAGGAACATGACATGGATGTGAACAGAGAAATAGTACCTGAAGTGTAGACGAGAAAGAGCTTCTTCTGGTTCTTGGCTTCAGTAATAGCCTCAGGAATTGAACCTTTGAAGGTTAGAGAAGAGAGAGAGCGCCCCATCTCCATCCCCACCGGAATCTGATTCATTTACACAGATATTAACCACAAGTACCAAAAAATTAATCAAATCAATCTATAATTGTAACTGGAATTTGAAATAATTATTAGATTTGTTTTGTTCGCTGTTGCAGGTAGATAGATGATACCTTTCCTCCGGATGAAGAATTAGGTTTTTCTTGGACTTCGATCTCGGAGTCACTGTCAGAAGAGAAGAGGAGATGAGAGAGTCGGTTGGAGGTAAAGGTAGGTTGTATTGCTAATAATGCTACGGAAACGAATCTTCACATGAATAAATTATTAAATAAATCAGTGTACAATAATAAAAGAATTATTAAATTATATAAGTTTATTCAATAAAATTATTTTCTTTTCTTTTTCTTTTCTTTTTTATTGATTAATCACAGTAATAATTTATTAGTTGGTTTTAAATGAATAACTCCTAAGAACAAATTTATTGATTAATCGTCTAATAACGTAAAGATCGTATTATTATTATTATTATTATTATTATTATTATTATTATTATTATTATTATTATTATTAGTAGTAGTAGTAGTAGTAGATAGAGAGGTATGCATCCTTTATCTTTAAGAGATTAATTTTTTTAAATTTTTTAGAATTGACTTATTCATTGTTCAAAGATATGGATTTAGTTTCAAATACAATTTTAAAAGCATTTTTAAAGACAAAATAACGTAATAAAAAAGTGGTAAAAGTAATCCGAATGAAATTTTATCTTTTATGTATAAAAGTGTGTATATTATAGCACCAGAGCAATATTATTGTACCAAAAGTGGTGTAGGCTTAGCAACTTGAATCACTATTAGCTAATCCTTGGCGTACCAAAAAAAAAGAAAAATAATAACTTATATATAATAATTTGGTGAGGATATTTATTTATGCCAAATTAATTTTCTGTACACTCCTTAGAAAATTAAATGTTTTATCACATTTATCTTCACTAATATTTTATCACATTTATCTTCAGAATTTTAAATGTGACATCATTTAATAAGAAAAATGTACTCTTGTTAATGATGATATAATTTTAGAATCTTTTATGGTATTTCTGATCCTATTAAGTTTCAATCTAGAGTGATTTTTTCAATATTTTGTCAACCGTTGGATGAACTTGACACGAATCCAACGGCTGTAGAAAACCAGCGCAAGCTGATCTTTCAACATGGCAAATTCCCAAACACAAGTACACAATCGCCTTCACTGCCTCAATTTCCCACTGCCTCACCCCCCGCCGGCGACGCCACTCTTCACCGCCGTCGCCGCCACCGCAGTAACAAGCTCTCCCTAACTATGGCTATGGCCATTTCGCACTCCTTTATCTTCTCCAGAGCCTCGCTCTTTCACAGCAGCAATGGCTTGAAACGCTTCACCTTTTGCGTACCTTTCTCCTCCACTTCAGGTCTTTCTACTGCCTCTAAGAAGAAGTCGAGACTTCAGCCGGTGGCTTCGTTGATGGAGCTCGGCGGAGTCAAGATTGCTAGAGATGGTAATTTAAGCATTCAATGACTTAAATTCACTTCTTCTTTTTTTTAGTTTCACCGTCTTCTGCTAATTTAACTTTTAATTTTTTTCAACTTTTAAGCTCTTAAAGTCACTAACTCTGCATTTTCAAACACTTATTTTGGCTAAGTTTTTTTTTTTAAAAAAAATTTGTTTGATAGCGTTTTTGCTTTTTACTGTTGGGAAAACTGCTGGACTGGCCCGGTAATGTTACCAGGTCGATCAGACTTTTTTCAATGAAATAAGAATATGAAATAAAATAAAAGAGAAGGCCGAGTTCTTTCGCACCGTAGCAACTTTCGTTACTGTTTATGTTGGTTCAGTTGTAGAACGAATAGACATGAATACATTCGTTCTTTTGACTTTTTGAATCGCTTTTTTGCTGTTGTTTTTTTAGATGTGGTGAGGGATGATCCGACTAATAATGTACCAGATTCAATATTTTCAAAACTGGGAATGCAACTTCATAGGAGGAGCCAGCATCCACTTGGTATTCTGAAGAATGCTATATATGAGTATTTTGATAACAATTATCCCAACAAGTTTGATAAGTTCGATGATCTTTGCCCAATAGTTTCTGTAAAGCAGGTACACATCTACTAGTTTGGCAGGTTCTTAGCTTAAATTGGATATTTGGATGTATATGTTCGTTCGTAATGCCATGTGTTTGATAATTTGTTGTTTCATTGCTTGTAATTAGTATCCAACATTTAGGAAAGTGCTCAAAGTGTTTTTGGTTGATATAATTTTGAATTCATGGCATCAATGAGTTAACTTCGATTATTTTTCTTTGAGTTTCACGATAATGACATGTTGCTTTGATCTTGAGTTTGTGTAAAGTTTCTTGTGCATGTTATGATAGCAAATTTGTTTCTTGCAGAATTTTGATGATGTCTTGGTTCCTCCTGATCATGTAAGCAGGAGCTATAATGATACATACTATATTGACCCCCAAACTGTTTTAAGATGTCATACTAGTGCGCATCAAGCTGAGCTTTTGAGGGGCCATACTCATTTTCTTGTAACTGGAGATGTTTATCGTAGAGATTCTATCGATTCAACACATTACCCTGTATTCCATCAGGTTTTGTATCTTTAATTTCCTATTGTATCATATTCAACAACTAGCGCTTATGAAAATGTCTCTTTTTTCTCTTATAATATGTGGTTGCTACGCAGATGGAAGGGGTTCGTGTCTTCTCTCCAGATGATTGGGAGGCATCTGGCTTGGATGCCACAGCTTATGCTGCTGAAGATCTAAAGAAATGTTTGGAGGGATTGGCACGCCACTTATTTGGTAAAAGCCACCTTTAGCCCATGTTATTGCGCACAATTGAGTTTCCACGATAATGACATTCATATTGAGGAATTATGAGCATGTTTGAATGGACATAAAGATGCATTTCAGTTATTGTGATTTTTAAATTTATGGTCTAGTTGGTAAACTAACAAATATCCAGTCGGAGCTCCTCTGAGAAGGGGACAGAAACCTATGCTGATAGAGGAAAAAGGACCAAAAACGCATGTAGCTTGTGCCGAAAGACCGATTACTGTAGGGTATCTGTCACCGAACATCTCCTAAACTTCACAAAATCAGCATAAAACTCCATTACATTTAAGATCTTGAAGCGAAAGTTCAAGGAGATGAAAAAAACATTTACTTTTTCCCACAATAAGTATCATTTTTCTTTAAAGAAGATCATGCACACACTTCCCTGAAGTCTTTACTTTTGCCTGGACTTACAGCTCTCGGAACACCACTGAATCAATATAGAAAAAGCACCTAGCAAATACCTATCCCTTGCAGGAGTAAATTGTTAAAATGAAATATTGAATTTTTTGTGGGAGATTGGATAATGATGGTTTTTTATCCTTGAGTGAAACCCAGATACTGCAGAAAAAGTATGGAGAATATGCAATTCTTGAAATTCCTATGATGAGTAATGCATGAATTGCGTAAAAGAACCTTAGATCTCTTTTGAAAATTATATGGAGTATTTCATATTATTTGACCCTTTTTTTGGGTCTTTGGATTCTGTTATGTGGATCTTATCAACAAATGATTTCTTATGTACTTATTCTTATGAAGTACACTGTTTACTGACCCTGTTATGCCAAATCTATTTAACATGTCAGGTGCTGTGGAAATGCGCTGGGTTGATACATATTTTCCATTTACCAATCCATCTTATGAACTAGAGATATACTTTAAGGTATTCTACTGAATTGTCTTTGTGAAATAACTTCCTAGTTATTTGAAATGCTGTCCTAAGCCCCCGTTTTTGAGCTATATGTAGGATTCTTTACCATCTCACTAGGTTTTGGTTTCTAAAAGAATTTGTGGATAAAGTTTTAATTGTTTTTTAAGATCTGAAGGTTTTTTTTTTTTTTTGGCTGAAGTGTGTGGTTCTTTGTTTTGATTTTGTCCCTTATTATTTATTTGGATCCTTTGAGTGCATTGCTGATTCACTTACTTACTACTCTATCTTTACAATATTTTCTATTAAGGAAAAAATAATAGAAAAATTGTTTTTTGCTAAATCTAGGTCTGAAGGTTTTTTAATTTGTGAATTTCTCAATTATGTACTTTTCATGGTTAGTGTCTTCTGCTTCAATATGTTTTTAATCCAAAATGATTTAGCGGATTGTTGTAAAATCATTCTATTTTAAAGTGAATAGTTCCCCATTTGGAATTTTACTTCACCTGGTTCCTGTAATACTGCGTGCGACTCATTTATCAATTATCAAAATTGTTTCAGGAGAAGTGGTTGGAGGTTTTGGGCTGTGGGGTTACCGAGCAAGAAATTTTGCAGAGAAGTGGTAAATTGAATAATGTTGCTTGGGCTTTTGGACTTGGATTGGAGCGACTGGCAATGGTTCTGTTTGACATACCGGATATTCGTCTTTTCTGGTCAACTGATGAGCGATTTACCTCACAGGTAGCTTTGAATGGATTATGTGATACGATATTGTTTTATTATATCTTTCTCATCTGATGTGCTATGATATTTTAGTTTTGGCAATTAACAAATCGATTCACTTAGATCTTGAAGTTCATATCAATATTATTTCAGAAATCCATTTCTTTTCTTTTTTCCTTAAGGACATGAGATGAAAGTGCATCTGTATCACTAACATCCAGCTATCTTTATGCAGTTTTCTCAGGGCCAGCTGGGGATCAAATTTAAGCCATTCTCAAAGGTAAAATCACGATTTCCTTTTATGATTAAATTCTTTTTTTCAATTTTTTCTCTTCAAATTACTGATATCTTCTGTTGAGTTGGTAGTTTGTTATAGCACATGCTTGCTTTACATCATTGATGTTTCTTTTATTGTTACCAAAGCTCTGTGTTTCAGCTGTTTGACTTCGCAGATATAGTTATGTAGATTTTGATAAGTATGTTCATTGAGCTATTCTAGCAGCATGGAGACGATTCCTAAGAAGTTGAATTGACTTTTGCAGTTTCCTCCCTGTTACAAAGACATGAGTTTTTGGATCAATGAATCATTCACCGAAAACAATTTATGTGAAGTTGTCAGAGGAGTTGCTGGGGATCTTGTTGAGGAAGTAAAGTCTTTTTTTTACGTGATTTTTTGTTTCTGCAGCAAACTTGTTTGTCATTTTATCTACTAAAATGAGAAAAATTATAGATGCAGTTTGTTGAAGGATCCATCAGAATCTGTTAATGATTTACTTAAGAGGTGTCTAAACAATCTGTGCTTTGTGAAATACTTCATTTGTCAAAGTAAAATACTGTATTCTATGGTCTGCTTAAGTTTCACAAGTTTAGAAGATAAGCTTTGAAAGATCACTCAAGATATTCTCAAGTATAGCGTGTGTGCTTGTGGAACTGCTCCAAAAATGCTACAATTTATTGCCTTAATGAGAGCACTGTCCTGGAGTACATCTTCATTTTCAATTTCATTTGTGATTGTCAGGTGCAATTGATAGATAATTTCACCAACAAGAAAGGAATGACAAGCCATTGTTATAGGATTGCATACCGGTCCATGGAACGTTCCCTTACAGATGAGGAAATTAATCAGTTGCAGGTAATTTTTCTTTGTATTTCTTTTTTTTTCAGCTTCTTTTAAGCTTTGAAGCATGTTTATATATATTCTTTAAAGTTGTTAACAAGCATAAAATGTGTTGGTAACTGTGAATGCAGTGGAATGTAAGGGACCAGGTGGAGAAGAAATTGAATGTTGTTCTTAGATGAGAGTTTCTGATGCCACCAACCGTACACAGCATCTTAAATTATGTAAACACTTTTTCCCTCTCTGAGTTATAGGTGCTTAGTCTTTAATTTGTACTCGATAGATTCTGATTTGACCATGGATGTCAAATATTTTACTCAATTTTTGTATAATGATGTTAAAAGGACTGATCTCAGAAATTTTGAGGAATTACATAATAAAATAATGTTGCGAGAGCATGTTGAAAATAGACATGGCACCGACCAGTTCTATTACATTATTTGATTGTCCTGCAAACTCTCACACGCTTGGTGCCGTACTTGAAAATAGTGATGAACGTGATGGAAATGAATAACGGGACAAGTAGCTGTTGAGAACCTTGCATGAATATATACAACCATCTCACATTATTGCACATTCATGGTTTATATTTCTTTGCTGTGCCAACCATTTTAGCATCCAAACAATCATTTCTTCGTAATTTTAAGAAACTGAAAATCCTTTCTACATATAAAATCTGAGAAAATGTGATACTTTTCATGGCTAACCGGTTACAACTACGAATCCCTTTCTAGCATTGTATATAAAGATAATTTTTTGCAAGTCATGCAAAGGTAGTGGTTGTCGCCAATGGCCTCACCTCATCATGGCAACTTGGAGATGGCTTAATTCTGAGGGGAACCGTCTAATGAGCAGGACAAACCAGTTCTTGGCCGAATTCCATTACCTGAATCCCTTACCATTTAGGTTGAAAGCAATAGTGCTAATACCGAAAGCAGTGAACCAGATACCTACTACAAGCCACAAAGCCAGGAAAAAATATGAAGAACGAGAATTGTTGAAACTAACATATTGAAAGATCAATCGGCCAAAATAACCATAAGCAGCTACGATATTATAAGTTTCTTCCTCTTGACCGAACCTGTAACTTTCATTACCAGATTCGTTTTATGTGGTTTCCCTAATCAAACCAAAGGTTACCAAGAAACCATGCATAGCACTGTATAGGGAGCTGCTGAATACAATAGCTACGCATAACATGTGAAATAAGTGCACAAGGATGTTGTGCCTAGCCTAGAATACAATCATGAAGTTGAAAGTACCAGAGATTTCTAGAGGCATACCATCAGAAAAATTTCTTTGACCAATTGGGCACGTCAATAAAATAGCAGTAGCAGTTGCAACAGGAGCCGAATTAGGGATTCACACTCAATTTTGGTTCTCTATGGGCTTCAGCTCCTACAAGCAGCCCCTTCACATTGAGGGATTATTACAAAAAAGGGCACAAGGTGGGTAAGTAAAAGAAAGTAGGAAGCAAAAGGAAAAGTGCAATCTGAGGATTGTTTAGTTTTGTATACCTCTGCTAGCCTTTGCTAGGCTTCTTTCACCGGTTTATTGTTTCTGTTACCTTTTTTTTTTTTAAATAACAATCTAGACTCTCACATCAAACCGAACCATCAATGTCCTTCTTTCAATTAGGAGGTCAATCGGATATCTCAATCCCATAACCCAAGAGACAACGAAAAAATACACCAAATCTCAGGCCTCTCAACTAACTAGACTACCCCTTAAGGGCAAGTTTTTCATTTTCATCATTTGTTACAGATGGAGCAAATCTTGGAAGCTCTAGGAATGATCATGAATCCTTGAACCAATCTGAAGCATAAAAAACACGAAATAGTCAGCAATTATGAGAGTGCCAGAAAGGCTGAAAGGATAGACAGATCGGGCTGAACAGTACACATAATGAACATAACACTTTCAATTAATTATGTACATTTAATACATGTATTGAGTACACATAATAACATTTTTTTTTTTACACCCAAAACTAATATTCAGATGCTCCCAAGGGTTAGAATTCCTTTGATCCTACACCCTAAACAAATAAATGTTAAAATGGACCCTCTATTTTCAGAAAACTGTAAAAGACAACAAACAGTACTTGAAGCCCCTAAATGTCAGAATTTCTTTCAAGCTGCAACCTGATCATACAAATATCAATATGAACCTTCTGCTTTCGGGATACTGCAAACTAAACCCCTACACAATATTTAGACACTCGTATACATTAGAAGGAGCCCAACTGTTTCCAAATTCAAACACAATTGGGACCAGTGCCGTTAAAAAAATAAAGGAAAAAAGAGGATTTCTAACAGAAGTATCACCCCCCAATCAACTGGATTCGATGAATTCTCTTGCCCAATACACAAAGCCTAGATGTTCTATTCATTCAAAGCAGATAAGAGAAAATCTTTTACAAAAGTAACCTTAGTATTTTATCATTAAATTTAGATATCAGAAAACGAAGAAAGTATGTACACTTATGTAATCTGATCTAATGATGCTCAACTATTCTCTGGTTAAAGGGTTTCCTTATCTACTCACCTCGACATGGTCAACTAAGAGTATTGAAGCAGTGAATCTTGTTAAAAGCAACTGCCCTGCACCATAGCCAGTAAGCAACATCAGCTTCATGCAAAGCCAGGCAATATAAATTAGACAGGGCATAGCAATCACTGACTTTTCAGCTTGGATAATCATAGAACAAAATTTTCTTCAAGTTTGGTTAACCAATCACATGTAGCTTTTTTTTTCATTTGAAGTTCCTAATCATGGGGAAGCAAGTCTGCCAAGAATAAATAAGCATCAACAGCTATAATTTTATTCATGTTTTTGCATGCTTGCCACAAATTCTGCTACTTGTAAAGTCTCTGAAAGGTGGTTAGAGATTGATTGAGGTTGAACCAATACATGTACTGAAACAACTAGGTTGAGCGAACTGTCTCTTCTTGAATCCAATGAATATTCTGCACAAATGGAAAGTTTATAACATAAATATACAGCAGCAGAACTTGCTAGTTAAGAGAATGTATATTCCAGATTCTTTAACAGCTGAGTAGAAAACCTTTGGATTTTTTATCAAGCAGTAGTAGCAATTCTGATTAAGGCATTTCAAGCCAAGGGCACAGCAAAACAACACTATATTTCACATTGAAAAGAATGTCTGTGTTTAAATATAAGAGCCTTCAGAAGGATATCATCACTCATAAAAGTCCTAAATCATGAAACATTCAAAAAGCTTGATGCATGTCATCCAGTATACTGTACATTCACCATCCTGCCCCCATGAGAGCCTCAAGTCATCATTTCCCCATCATTTCTTTATACTTGTTTAACTAAAATTAATTAGAAGAAAAAAAGTCTTATAAAACTCTACAATGTGATAACCCTAATACACATAGACAAAGCAAGGACAAGACCAACAGACAGGCAAACAGAGACTGATAATCCACACTCGTTGAAAAGGAAAATGTATATTAAAAACAAAATATCATCAAAATTTTGAAAATTAAATCTTTTTAGTGTAATTTACAATAAAAATAGCTAAAATTTCAATCAAGCTTTGTTATGCTAGTGGCTATTTTCAGAATGTAATCACTGTTCTCCAAGAACATCATATAAAATATCTGAATATTTAATGAATTATTAGAACTTAGCAGCGGGGGAAGAAATTATGTTTGCTTGAATTTCTATTTCACAATGAAAGAAATAAAAGTGGAAAAAAGTTAAGACAAACCGTATGACACATGCCATCCGACAGTTGAAGGGCTTCTTCCCACCTGTTATCTCTAATTAGCCCTTTAATTAGGTGAACAAATGTGCTTAACTCTGGAATACCACCCTTTCTTACCATGTCAGCATACAACTCAAAAGCTTTATCAATCTTACCTGCAATAGAGAGGCTCTCAATTAATGAAATATATGAATTCTTATTCACAGCTGAAATTGATGAATATGATTCCATCTCTTCATGCAGCTCCAAAGCCACCTCCAGTCTTCCAACTTTAACATAGTTATCAATCAGAACTCTATAAACTGCAGCAATTGGCACTGAATCATTTTTACCCATCTCATCTAAGAGCTCAAGAGAGACCATGAACTCTCTGCTTAAGCCTTCAACAACCTTACGATAGCCTGCTAAATGCCTAGGCCAATATGTCTGCTTCATCTCTTCTAAAAGTTTGCGAGCTTCATCTAGAAGACCAGAAGCACAACAATGGTTTATCAAAACCCGATATGTGACAAAATTTGGTGCACAACCTTTTGAACTCATTTGTCCGAAGAGTTCGAGGCATTTTTCAATTTTTCCAGCTTTCCCAAAGCCATCTATCATGGCCGTATAAGTCACAACATTCGGATAACAACCCTTTTCCTCCATCATCAACATAAGCTTATAGGCTTCATCTGTCTTTCCAACTTTACTGAGGCCATCGATCATCTCTGTGTATATAACAACATTAGGAGCACAAGAATTTTCTAGCATTTTGGACAGGACTTTCAAAGCAAGATCCAGCCGCTTATCCTTGAACAATCTGTCAATCAAAGAGCTGTAAGTATACACACTCGGACTGTATCCACGCTCTGACATCTTGGCGAACACAATTTGTGCTTCATCAAGCTTCCCGACCTTGCAGAATCCATCAATAAGAGCATCATATACAATATGATTCGGTTCACAACCTTCTGCAGACATAGCATCCAATAAGTTATGGGCCTCTTTGACTTTGTGAGCTTTGCACAGACCATCTACCAACGCTCCATAAGTAAAAACATTTGGCTCTTTGCTGTTGCTGTCAACAACCTTAAAGTACATATCTACATCTGGAATTTCCTCATTGCTCCTCATTCTTGCATAAATCTGGCAAGCCTTTTCAATCTCTCCAGCTTTACAATGACCATCAATCAAAGCTGTAAAGGTGACAATATTTGGAATGCAGCCCTCAGATAGCATCGTCCCAAAGAGTTCATTTGCACAGGATAACTTTCTTGTTTTAAGGTAAGCATGTATAAGAGCAGTGTAAGTCACCACATTAGGGGCACAACCTTCTTTTATCATTTCATCAAACCAGTTATGAGCCTGTTCAATAAGGCCAGCTTTACAAAAAGTATCAATTAATATTGTATATGTATAGACATCAGGAATTACACTATTTCTTTTCATTTCTTGAAACAATAGAAAAGCCTTTTCTACTTCAGAGGCATCACATAAATAACTGATTACTTGGGAATATGTACATGTATCAGGTATAAAGCCCTTCCTCATCATTTCACGAATAACACTATATGCTTTCTCAAACTTTCCAGCACCACAAAGACACCGCGCAAAATTGCTGACATTGATTTTATTTAGTACAACTCCTGCATTAAGCATTTCACTATAAGCTTTCTCAGCCAACTCCAACACATTGGAACCAGGCAACTCATCATTAGCACAAATTCCACCAATTAGTATATTGTAAACCACATAACCTGGCTGGCACCCACATTTTACCATTTTCTTAAGCAACTTATAGGCATAAGAGTAATCTCTGGACCTACAATATGCATGAACAAGAGAATTAAATATCCTTGGACTTGGATGAAAACCTTCTGTAATCATCATACTGAGAATCCTCTTACACCTACCAAGTTGTCTTTTCCTCAAACATCCCCAAAGCAGAATTCTAAATGTCCTGTCATTAGGAAGGCAAGAATTAGCTCGCATTCGATTCAAAAAGTCCATAGCTTCTTCAAAAAGCGAAGCTTCACATAACCCAGATATCATCTTTGAATAAAGCATTGTATCAGGCACAAATTCTTCCTTCTCAATCAATGTTAAAGCTTCCCTCCACCGGCCTGCTTTGCAGAGGGACTGTGCAAAACAACCTAAAGTAAAAGCATCCATATTAAACCCCAAGTCCGACATCTCTCTATGAACCAAATAAGCTGTATCTAATCTGTCCACTCTTAAAAAGACCTGAATCAACGCATTATAAGTTGTTCCTGTCGGTTTATACCCGAAATCTTTAAGCCTCCCTAGCTCCTCTAAAGCCACATTCCACAAACCATTTCGACAACATTTTTGTATCAAAACATTAAGTAACTTTCCAAGCACTTCCTTATCATCATTTCTTATCTCACGCAAGAATTGTTCAGGCACTCTCTCATCATGACCACATTCAATTATCTC
Organism: Boswellia sacra; assembly: GCA_013180625.2. NCBI lineage: Eukaryota > Viridiplantae > Streptophyta > Magnoliopsida > Sapindales > Burseraceae > Boswellia > Boswellia sacra. The sequence continues at coordinate 224,918 of SNVD02011059.1, forward strand.
TAACAAAGCATTATACACAGGCATAGTATGAGAATACCCAATTTGCCTACCAGCCCATATAAAAAACTTTACACACAATTCTGGATTTTTCATCAAATTCAACGCGTCATTTACTACAGACTCACTCAATTTCCCTCTAAATTGCCTCAGAAACTTCTGGGTTTGATCACCAAACCCATCATTACTACCCATTACAACATTCGCAATCAGAACGGCGTCGTTTGAGCACTTACCAGCATCGAACTTGGGCTGCAAACCAGCATTGGAATTCACCAAAGAGTCCTTTAGAAAGGCGAATTCTTCAGCGGAAACGGACTCGACCCTAGACTCCTCGGCCAAAAGGGAGTCGTTAGGGTCGATCAATCCGGGGAGAGTGTTGGGAGAAGAGGCGGAAAGGCATCGGTCGAGGATGGAGAAGAGGTTTTGGCGGGAAAGATGGAGTGAATGGGAGAGGGAGAGGGACGGTTTTGAAGGAAAAATGAGAGAAGGGATTGAATGAAAGAGAAGAGTGTTTAGCTTCCGTTTGTTCATTCTTCACTTCCCCTTCTCTCTCTCTCTCTGCGTGTTTGATGAAATCAAATGCTTTTAATTTAACTTAGGGTTTAAGGCGGGTTTTAGAAGAAGGTGGGGACATGGTGTTATTTTCATACAAGTTTTGCTTTGGGGGGTTAATGACAAAAGTACAAGTATTGGGGTGGTATGGTTAGCAAGTCTTCAAAACTTTTGAGTGCGAGGTTGGGCTGCATGAACCAGAAAAAGTTGTATTGTATGAATACCCAAATTTTTTTTAAGTCTAACCTTATGGGGCAAATAGAACGAGGTAACTTCAATAAATACTATCAAATTTTATTTTAATCTCAGGCAAAGAATGAATTTGTCATTTTGATTATCAAGACCCCTAACATTACTTTGAACCAACGTGGAAAATTGACCAAGAGATGAGAAGAAATTTGTGTTACCAATAAAAGAAAAAAATGAGTTTCATAAAAGCATAAGAAATTTTTCATAAAAGCACAAGATCTCTTATATGTATGAAACATTGAATTGTTGATTTGGATTCGTACAATATAATTTGAGTAAACCCAATAAATAATGTCATCAATTTGATAGTAACATTGTGGAGCCAATAGTAACAAGTCTTTAAAACCATATTTGATATATTTTGAGTCGTATAAAATTGCAGTTAGTTCAAAACTCTTGCTAAAATGAATTAAAGAATGAATTAAAGTATAAATTAAATATATAATTAGCTTCAAGTAAAATATATGTACGACAAATTAAATAATCATGGTATGAATTCCAAAATTTCCATGCATTATGTACAATGTATCCACATTAAATTATATACATGGACAAAATCATTTTAGAAACATGTTTAAATATACCTAGGTATAGCATGAGAACTAGTAGAACAAAAAGTGTGAAAAACACTTTGATTTTTCCTTCACTTTTTATATATCTTGCTAATGTAGAATTATATTAACAATTAACAAGAACTGACATGACAACTGACGTTGGAAGAACAAAATCACAACCTGAAAATTACTTGTAAAAGAAAATGAGGATTGAGAATTTATTAATTGTCATTTATATTAACAACCTCTATACAAATCATTTAGCCCTCTCTGCAAATTTGAGTCCAAATACATCATCTCTTTTATTCCAGAGCGATGTCAAAACTTAGTCTATGCTCTTGTTACAAGGTGTATTAGATAATGTTATAAGCCATCAACATGGCAACAATTGCTACTTCGGCTCAGAAATGGTTAGCATGAAGTTTATTGTCTACCCTGAATTGTCAACCAAAAGTATCTTTTCAGGATGGAAAGCTCCATTTTCGCTGTGCAAAATCTTGCCATTCCAGCTCATTCGATCGATGATGCCTTTTACTTTCACAATAATATCAATGTGATCTCTTATAATGACTGCCCCTTCTGGCCGCAGAATCCGATACATCTCAAGAAGGATATCAACAATGTCACACCTGCTCAACAAAACGTATTGAAGATAATGTTGTCTACATGCAGGGCTCAGTTTAGGGAGGATTGTTTCAGCATAGCTGACAATTAAAATTCAAGAAGAAACGGTAGGTAAACTAAAATTGCATGTGGATAATCAAAATCATCAACATATTTTCTGTATTTTCATCACAATGTATCCACTTTTCGGATTTAATACCATGCATTGGAATTGAGAATGCCTCACAAGATCAATCAGAAACAAAAAGTTTCCACAAAAAGGCAAGATGCAGTGAGTAAAACCTACTTCCAGAAAGTTTCTGAAATCTTGCTCCATCTTCTCATTTTCCTCAGTCTTAAATAGAAGTTGACAGAATTAAGTACTCACTTGTCCTTATACAAGCTGAATATACCACTGGCATGAATTAAATCGTACGTTCTAGGGTAAGTAGAAAAGGCCTCACACCTGCAAGCAAGCAGTGTTGAATCATCCGTTCAATCAGTTTTAAAACAAGTAAATATAGTAAAATGCACTGCAATCCAAATTAATATTCAGTAGAAACATTCACGGTAAAATCATTATGGTACAAAATGATACAACTAGTTTGATAAGAAACGTAAGACAGGTTTATCATTGACAGAGACCAGAAGCCCAAAAACAATTAAGGTAAAAGGGTGACAACTAGGAGAAGTACCCAAAAATTCAGAACTACATAATAATCAATGTTTAGTTAAGTGTTCTCCTGGTCCATTTTCAGTCAGTTAACCTTAAACTTCGCATGGAATCCAAGCAAACAGTTGTCAATCAAGTCAATGTCCCCCAATATTTTTAAACTCTCAACAATCCATAGTTGTGATGGGAGAGATAATTAAGAAAAATATGTTATGCGAGATGTGACTTTTAGTTGAACAATGGTATACAATTTCAAAACTATGCAAATAACACTCAACTCTCACGAAGTTATTAATAATTATAATTCAGAACAGATTCTGCAGTAGCAGTTATGCCTCATTTGATTTGGATCTGTTCATGACATATAGAACACATTTACACTTCAGAATCTGCATAGGGACTTTGCATCTGTCTAAATTACATATATACCAATTGAGGATTATTACTAGCTAAAGGACAAAGATTATATAAGGAACAAAAATGAACAGAGTGAATTCTGTAATCCTGCCTTACCAATCCATGTAAGTTCCGATAAGGCCACGCTCATACAAGACACCAAGGGTATTCTGTTTTCCATCAAACGGAACCACATTCATAACCTAAACTGGATACCTAGCCAATGCAGCAGCAAAACCCCCAAAGCCAGCATTCATGTCCATTATATTTCTATGTTTACCAGAAAGGAGAGATTTAATAATGATCCCATAATAGGAAACTCTTTTTTCCCACAACTGGTTGTCCTCATAAAAGGATTTGACAGTAATGCCATCAATAATCCCATTTTTTATTCCAGGCGGTGCCGTATTTAACCTTTTAGGCCAATTTTCAAGAGCACCTCCAGATATGTCATGAATATCTTTTACCTCTGGAAGAGGAGTAATGCATGGTTTCATCTTCTTGTACCTGATGAAGAATTCATAAACACCACAAATAGGCAGTGCAAAGTTATTAGGATGAATAAGAAACCTCCATTGGCACAAGAGAATATATACATCCATTGTGGGTTACAAACACTTATGCTATCATGGCACATGCTGGAGATTTAGAGGATAAATGCCGTCATAAATTTTTCTTATTACCTTTTCTACAGGATATGGGACATTATACTGTCTAATGCCTATGAGTTCATGTTGTATCGACAATTAAAATTTTAAGAAAACCAGCCTGACCTACATGGCACATGCTGGAGATTTAGAGGATAAATGCTGTCATAAATTTTTCTTATTACCTCTTCTACAGGATATGGGACATTCTATTGTCTAGTGCCTATGAGTTCATGTTGTATTGACAATTAAAATTTTAAAAAAACCAGCCTGACCTAGGTTAGTTCTCTCTCTAGGAATTGTGTGAAACACAAACTTGATGTTACAACTCGACAAGGTAAGTTATTTGCATGTCAGGAGATTACATATATAGCTGAGTTGGCATAAAAAACCACGTCATAGCCATTGCTAACCAGACTTAAAAGAGTAAAAGTACTAACCAAACAACATCAGGATCAGGTTTAGCACAAAATTGTGATGATTTAAGAGCCTTTAACTTTTCGATGCAATGCACATGATTATTAGGCTTTCTCCACACTGCAATTGGCCCCTTCTCAGCAATTTTTTTCCAGCAGAGCCTTTTAGCAAGATTTTCCAAACTGATCTGCTCATTTTGCAAGTCCTTAGGCTCTCTCTCCCAACCTCTGTAGTTAGTCTTCCAACTTATAGGTGGCCCAGATAACACCCAATAGCCACCAGGACGTAAAACTCGATCAACCTCCATCAAGTAAAGCCCATCTAAACATATGAATTTGAATTAGACAATGATTACAAACTGAGAACTGATATGAATTTCTTCTTATGAGGGGAGAATTTTAACAACATATATACACAATTACACAAACTTATTTAATTCCCCAATTAATTTTCTTCTAGTCTAATTCTATAGCATCTGAATCATGATACAACTTAAATAACTGATCTTACTGGAAAACTCATTTCATCAGCATCTGTGCCTTCAAGTACCATAAAAAAGGATTGGCAAAACATCATTATCAATAATTGGTATAGTAATCATACATCCTGATTTGGAGATTCAAGCAAGAGTACAATAACTGGTCCATGGAACAAGGCATCTGGAACAATGGGCCATATCAAAAGATCTTGATGGATATGGTAGCTGATACGTGCTTAGTATACCAAGCATGGCTGGAAGTCCTCGTTCAAGGGCAAACTGTACTTGAGCTTCGTGTATATCCCTAGGTGCAACTGACATTGTCAAGATGTTATAGTCCATTAGAGAGGCTCCAAAGCTTGCAACCTGAGGAGAATGCAGGTTTGAAAAACTGTATATTGAAAAATATTCATAGCTATCAACCCTTGTAGATGAGAGAAATCATAATGAATTTAGACATTCAAATCATGCATCATATCTGCAGCCAGCTTGAACAAAAACTATAAATGATCAAGTAGAAAAGAAAGAAAAATACTTGAATTAGGTTAAGAGAAAAACAGATTTTAATAAGAGTTTAAAGATCTTCTAAGATTTTCAACAGATCTCAGGACCTGCCATAAAAGTTTTGAAGGAAAAACGAAAAGTAAAGAAACAAAAATAAAAAGAATCAGGGCAAGGAAGGAAGAGGATGAAAAAATAATAACAATCTTATGTGGCTTCAATCAGATTCCAATATTGCAAATAAATTGTGTTATCTTTCTTCGACATAACAAAAGAGATTGAATCAACGAATGGAATGCTACAAATGGATAAAAGTAACAAACCACAGCATAAAAATGCATTAATAATATCTCAAACATTAACAACAGAAAGGTTTTATCAAAGTGCTTTTGATTTTTGCCTTTAATTGTTTGTATTTTCTCTATCTTCAAGCTTCATAGAAGTGAGTTGCCACATGTGGTTGGTTCCATAATAGGAAAAGCAGCGCCAAAAACAATCATTGCATTGGACGGTTAGGTGTTTTAACAGACCCACTACTAATGACGCTTTACCTCTGAAGAGTGCATAATAGGCAAAATTGATTTGGGCGAGCAAAATCTAACCAAATGCAGAAGCACTTCCAAAGCATCAAGCAAAGCCCAATTCTAAAATCAGAAAAAGCTAAATCTAGACTTTAAGCCTTAAAGGACTAACATTTGCAACAGCAACAAATCACAATTTCTGCTCTGCATACTATCCTAAACCTTAATGTCTAATTCAAGATAAATTTCTGAAAGAATCAAAACTAGATAAACCCCTTATTTAGAGGACTATTTCTCCTAGTAGCTCTCTCTCATTTTCTGTTCATGATAAATAAATGAAAACCAAAAACTGAATATTAAAGGCGTGGGACTGTCGACAAGTTACTAAAAATTAACTTTTGACGGTTATTGATTCACTGTCAACATAAAAAATGATCCATAAGCTGTATCATTAAAAAACAAAGAAATAAACAACAACAGATGACAAAGCCAAAGATGCCAACATAATCCCAAGCCACAGGTCCACGACCATATCCAGTCCTAATACTTTACTGATTACTGCATTCTATGACTAAATTAATCTTGTAGAATTAAGTAAATAATATCTAATTCACTGAATTCAACAAGTTCTTCAGTCTACCAGACAACTAAATAAGAAAAATCAGAAGCAAAAAAAACAAAACTTGATCGTTCAATCAACTCACCCCACAGCCAACATCAAGAACTGTCCTTATTTTCCAGATTTCAAGGGCAGAACGCGCTTGATCAAATCCACATAACCCTTGGCTCCCCTTGTAAAAGAAGTCCCACCGCCAGGAAAAACCAGGCGTTCACCTTCCAATCTAACCCAATTCTGTGATTTCTTGTACAAAGTAAGCTTCTTGGAAGGCACGTTCCTGAACCATGCATAGTCTTTGCTTTTTGGCCATCTAAACGGCCTCCGGTAGCCAATAGGCTTCGGTATCAAACACTTGACTCTCTCTTAGCATCCGGGCAATGCCGATCTCTGTGAAAGAACCTTTGAACTTCTTTTCTATGGAGGGATCATGACAAGGCAGGTAGTTGGTGAAGTTCCTGGGACAAAGTTGAAACAATAGCAGCTTCTGTGGTGGAGGCTGCTGAGGAAGAGGGAGAGTGTGGCGTGGCTCGAAGTGAAGAGGAGTTGAAATGGGGACATGGGTTGTGAAGTTAAGCTGCAAACAAGGAAACGGGTGATGATGATGAAGATGATGATGATGGGATTGTTGAAGGAAAGTTGAAGAGTAGGAGGAATTTGTGTAGAAGCCAAGAAAGTAAGAAAGAGAGACAAGGATGGTGGTGAGGAAGAGCTTCACAAGAGGTCTTTTAAGAGGGTTGGGTGCACTGGAAAGCTGTTGATGGGGTTGCGCTGGAGTTGCCATTTGGTTAGTTCGTAGTGGGTGATGGTGGTTCTGCTGCTGAAAAAGCTCCCAAATGGTGTTGAAAGCAAGTATGGAAAAATTATTAAAATATTATGATCCGAGGATAATAATCTAGGAATGCTAAAATGTACAGAGGATTGCAATAAACAAATCTAAGAGATATACAAAGACAGAGAACTCATAATTCTAAATTCACTGTTTTATCGCTGGCTTTTTCCACTTCACGTTTTGACTTGTACGTCTCTTACAGTGAGAAGCAAACCGCGTCCATCTAATGAGTTCGAGGCTTACAAATTTTTTGGTGTTTTTCATTTTTATGGTTTTAACCCTCTAATAACAAAGGTTAGATAAACCTTTCTACTAATTATTAAAATATAAAACTATTATTAAATCTATATATATTAACTTAAGTTTTTAGATAAACTGATAGTCTTAATATGATATCAGAGTTTTTAATCTAAGGTTCAAATAAATTATAAGGTCATATTCATGTTCAAAAAAATTAAACCATGTCCACATGCAAGAAAACGTAAAAGGACGTGATAAAGCTTAGGAGCTAATTATTTTTTTATTTGAATTTGGAATTTAACTTTTTTTTATTTAAGACTTAATCAAATGTTTTTATCTTAATAGAAATGCTAAATATTCTAGCTTTAATCTTAATACAAATATTTTATTCATTTATTACTCATTTAGTTCTCTTAAATGTTCTTATAAAAATTCATTTATAATCAATTTGTATATAGCTTAATATTTTAATTTTGGGATATAACTATTTATTTCTAATTTTATATTATGATTCTACAAAATTTTAAAATTATTTTATGATCATTTAGCTTATTTATGTATCAAATTCTTTTTTTAAAAAATAAATTATTTCCCAATATATACATTTAAATAAATTAAATTAACAAAAAATTTTGATATACAAATATTTTATCATGTAAAATAATCACAAGTAAAAATAATATACATATATATAATAATATATGTATAAAATTATTAGATTTCAGGCATTTTCAATCAGATGTTTAAATAAAAAAAAACATATTATTCAAAATTTTATATTCAAACCTATTTAAATTTTAATTTAATTCAACATATTTAGATTTCGGATAAAATAAAATACCCCCTTGGTATAAGCTCCAAACCCCTGTTTAAAAAAATTCTAAAAAGATAATGAGGCCAGGGATATGTGTTAAATAAAAAATCATTCTATCCGGTCAATATTATCAATTAATATTACCAAAGCCAATCATTTCGTATGGAACTTCATAGTGGTTTTTAATGAGTTTTTCTTTATGATAATATTTAAAATCTCAAAAGATACATTGTCTATTAATACACAAAAGAATAAAGTATACGATGGCATTGCCCACTCTGGATTTAATGCTAAACAAAAACTTCGAATGAGTACGAGAACGGTAGATGGAGAGAGATACGTTGTAGACCCTATCATACTAACAGGACAAATATCTCAACTCAACTCTACTTACACGAACTTAAATGCCATCCCCTATTCATATGTGGATATTTTGTTAATAATACAACGTAACAAATTTCATAGAAGCATTCCTCAAATCTTCGTGACAATGATCCTTATGATTACTCACTAAGATTGAATAAAGTGATCGAGCACCTGAAGCTTTCAAAACTTTTTATAAAGATAATTTTCTCAAACAATGAATTTGAAGAGGAGATTCCGATGTCAATTTAAAAACTTTTCCAATCATTATCTCTAATGTCACATCTCATCATCTTTGACCAACCTAATAGAGGTAGAATCCCATAACACCTTTACTAAAAAGCTCTCAATCAGGAGAAATTCCCCAAAAGATCTCAACCCTGGAATACTTTGATATCTCTCATGACAATCTTATAGGTCCCATACCATAAGAAAAACAATTCATGCATTGGCGAATAATTCATTCGATGGAACGCTAGATTGTCGAAAGATCAAGGAACAAGCTCTGCCTTTAAATTTGGTTGTGATTGGGTATGCATGTGGGCTAATAATTGGAATCTTTAGTACTTGGAAAAATGCTTTCCACAAGCCAAACATGAATGGTTTTCCAGATCATTAATTGAAACTGAAATTGAAAAAATCTGAAAAGAAAAAGGACAGAGAAACATTTGGTCCATCGATCTTAAACATATTTATTTGGTGGACCCTTTTATTACATATAGCTAGCCGGATATCTCAAGTATCCTTTCTCGAACTTAAATGCTACATATATATTATAGAGGGTCTTGGATGCATTTGCTGCATCCTTGATGTGGAAAATATTTTCTCTCTCCTACTTTGGATGCATCTCATTGACTTACTTCATCACTGGTGGATGCACCCAAGACTCTCCTTATATATATAAATATATGAATTCTCTAATACAAAGAGGTTTAAGATGGAATCTTAATTATAATCACAATTAATTAAACAACGATTTTTAGATGTTGTTTGTATCTGCAGAATGAGTCAAATGTTGCTTAAATTGATATAGCAAACATTAATTACATAGTTCGGTTAATCTTCTGATGATCATTCAGGCATTCGCAAACATTAAAAACCTTCTCAAGGAAATATAAATCAATGTGTCGAATACGGAGAAATTAGTTTTATTTGTGTATAAAAAATTGTAGCATTATCGATCTTCAAAAATTTTCCCTTCCTAATACCTTTGGTATGTGATTCATTCACTTGTGAACAGCTTCTTAACCTAGTTATTAATATTGGTAATTTTTATAATTGATTTGCATAATCTAAACAACGATTTGAACATTAATGACGTGATCACTCATGCCAATACGATACAATGTTATATATGTAAATACTCATTATGTATATTGATACATTTCTATGTAAATATAAAATTAATATATTCGATTACGATTTTTAACATATATAATTAATTAACTTTTGTCAAAATGACAATTATTAGAAACAATTTAGGAAAATAGTGTTCTATTTTTTTTTGCAAGTTTTTAATTGCTCTCGAGAAATCTTGCCCTTAAAAATTATATATAAAATGCTGCTCACTATGCATGCACATGTAAGCGCAATTATCCTTAATTAACAGAAACTTTGAGAAGTTCTGCATCGAGAGAATGGCTCAAATGAAAGTTTTCTCCTTTGTTCTTATTGTAGCCCTCATGCTATTGCCATGCATACGTAAGTAACATATAAAGTTAAATGTAATTAATGTGTTTTCCATTGTCAAAATTGATTAATTTAAGGGGGAGTAATGTGGCTTTTAATTTTCAGATTGCAGGTGGGAAGTTGCCGGTGAAACTGAAATACATGTGAATTCAAAATGTTGCCGTGATCATCATGAGGCGGAAGGGTGTGTGCCAGATTCATGCTGGAACAAGTGCAAGGCAGGTTGCGACAAAGGAGGCTTCTGCAAGAAAGCTCACCTGTGTCATTGCTATTGCTAATCAATATATATGATCTTTAATTTCTTTCCATGTCTTAAAAATCTTTCCTGTATCTTAATAAAAACACTTTCGCATCGCTTCTAGTTTTTAACGTTTTCTCAATGAATAATATTATTCATACAAACAAGCTGATGTGCAATGATTTAATTGGAGAAGATAATTTTAAATTTTAATTATATTAATTACGTATATGATATAGTAATTAATCAATAATACCACATTAGGTTATATGAGTGAATATTGGGTAGATTTATTTACAAGTTTTCCTATTTCCAAGCAAATCTTTTTCTTTCACTAGTCTTCTTCCTATTGTCTTTTTACTCTTATTTTATGTGTATTTAATTTTGGCCGTAATATTTACTTACCATATAATCATATCTTAATTATTAATCTATATAAATATAAAAGATATACACATATAAATTATTCTTTCTTTTAATATATGATTTTAGAATAATGTGGAAATCAAAGTGAGAGAAACAAAATTACTTTTCCGTAAAATCATGTATCATTCATCTTTAAATTTCTTAATTTTTTAAAAATACGTACACTTGATGCCTGTTGGTATTATGACCACATTCTTATCATTAATGATTGTTTGTTAAATAATTTTCCTAAAAAGTGTGATTGATAGCATGGCTTAAAAGCTAGCGGATGCTAATTGATATTATTAAACATAGCCATTTATTTATGTGTATTTTGACGTCATAGCATGTTAAAATTGGTATCCAAAACCATAGCCAATGAGCTGATCCAATCAAAACTGTACGTTCTAAAGTTTCATCTCAAAGTTTTTAGTCAAATAGATTGTAAGGCCATATTCACCTTCTAAAAAAACGTGAGACCATGTCCACATGCAAGAAAACGTAAAAGGACGTAGTAAAGCTTAGGAGCTAATTATTTTTTTATTTGAATTTTGAATTTAACTTTTGTTTTTTAATTTGAGATTTAATCAAACATTTTTATCTGAATGGAAAGACCTAAATATTCTAGCTTTAATCCGAACTAAATATTTTATTCATTTATTAATCCTTTAGTTCTCTTAAATGTTCTTATAAAAATTCATTTATGATCAATTTATATATAGCCTAATATCTTAATTCTGGAATATAACTATTTATTTCTAATTTTATATTATGATTCTATAAATTTTTAAAATTATTTTATAGTTATTTGGCTTATTTATGTATCAAATTCTTTTTTAAAAAATAAATTATTTCCCAATATATACATTTAAATAAATTAAATTAACAAAAAAATTTGATGTACAAATATTTTACCATGTAAAATAATCACAAGTAAAAATAATATAGATATATATAAGAATATATGAATAAAATTATTAGTTTTACAGGCATTTTGACTCAGATGTTAAAATAAAAAAGCAAACATATTATTCATATTTTTATATTCAAACCTATTCAGATTTTAATTTAATTCAGTCATATTTAGATTTTAGATAAAATAAAATACCCCCTTAGTATAAGCTCCAAATCCTAAAAACTAAAAAAAGGTTATGAGGCCACGAATATGTGTTAAATAAAAAATTATTCTGTACGGTTGATATTATCAATTAACATTACCAAAACCAACCAATTCATGTCGAACTTAATAGTGGTTTTTAATGAGTTTTTCTTTATGATAATATTTAAAATCAAAAGATACATTGTCTATTGATACACAAAAGAATAAAATATACGATGGCATTGCTCGGTTTGAATTCAATGCTAAAAAAAACTTTGAATGAGTACAAGGGTAGATGGAGAGAGACATTGTAGACCCTATTATACTTACAAGACAAATATCTCAACTCAACTCTACTTACACGAACTTAAATGCCCTTCCTACTCATATATGGATAATACAACTTAATAGAGGTAGAATAAAGCATTCCTCCATTACTCACTAAGATTGAATAAAGTGATTGAGCACCTGAAGCTCTCAAAACTTTTTATAAAGATAATTTTCTCGAAAAATGAATTTGAAGAGGAGATTCCAATGTCAATTTAAAAACTTTTCCAATCATTACCTCCAATGTCACATCTCATCATCTTTGGCCAACCTAATAGAGGTAGAATCCCATAACACCTTTACTAAAAAGCTCTCATCAGGATAAATACCCCAAAAGATCTCAACCCTGAAGTACTTTGATATCTCTCATGACAATCTTTTAGGTCCCGTACCACAAGCAAAACAATTAATGCATTGGCAAATAATTCATTCGATGGAACCCTAGGTTGTCGAAAGATCAAGGAGCAAGCTCTCCCTTTGAATTTGGTTGTGATTGGGTATGCATGTGGGCTAATAATTGGAATCTTTAGTACTTGGAAAAATCCTTATCACAAGCCAAACATGAATGGCTTTCCAGAACATTAATTGAAACTGAAATTGAAAAAAAAAATCTGAAAAGAAAAAGGACAGAGAAACATTTGGTCCATCGATCTGAAACATATTTATATGGTGGACCCTTTTGTTACATATAGCTAGACAAATATCTCAAGTATCCTTTCTCGAACTTAAATGCCACATATATAATATAAAGGGTTTGGGATGCATTTGCTGCACCGTTGATGTGGAAAATATTTTCTTTCTCTCCTACTTTGGATGCATCCCACTGACTTACTGCATCACGTCAGCAGTATGGTGGATGCACCCAAGACTCTCTTTAATTATAAATATAAATATATGAATTCTCTAATACAAAGAGGTTTAAGATGGAACCTTAATTATAATCACAATTAATTAAACAACGATTTTTAGAGGTTGTTTGTATCTGCAAAATGAGTCAAATGTTGCTTAAATTGATATAGCAAACATTAATTACATAGTTCGGTTAATCTTCTGATGATCATTCTGGCATTCACAAACATTAAAAATCTTCTCAAGCATATATATATATCAATGATTCGAATATGGAGAAATTAGTTTTATTTGTGTATAAAAAATTGTAGCATTATCGATCTTCGAAAATTTTCCCTTCCTAATACTTTTGGTATGTGATTCATTCACTTGGGAATAGCTTTTTAACCTAGTTATTAATATTGGTAATTTTTATATTTGATTTTGGATCATCTAAACAACGATTTGAACATTAATGACGTGATCACTCATGCCAATACGATACAATGTTATATATGTAAATACTCATTATGTATATTGATACATTTCTATATCAATATAAATTAATATATTCGATTACTTTTTTTAACATATATAATTAATTAACTTTTGTCAAAATGACAATTGTTAGAACCAATTTAGGAAAATAGTGTTCTATTTTTTTTGCAAGTTTTTAATTACTCTTGAGAAATCTTGCTCTTAAAAACTATATATAAAATGCTGCTCACTATGCATGCACATGTAAGCGCAATTATCCTTAATTAACAGAAACTTTGAGAAGTCCTCCGTCGAGAGAATGGCTCAAATGAAAGTTTTCTCCTTTGTTCTTATTGTAGCCCTCATGCTAATGCCATGCATACGTAAGTAATATATAAAGTTAAATGTACGTAATTAATGTGTTTTCCATTGTCAAAATTGATTAATGTAAGTCGGAGTAATGTGGCTTTTAATTTTCAGATTGCAGGTGGGAAGTTGCCGGGGAAACTGAAACACATGTGGATTCAAAATGTTGCCGTGATCATCATGAGGCGGAGGGGTGTGTGCCAGATTCATGCTGGAACAAGTGCAAGGCAGGTTGCGACAAAGGAGGCTTCTGCAAGAAAGCTCACCTGTGTCATTGCTATTGCTAATCAATATATATGATCCTTAATTTCTTTCCATGTCTTAAAAATCTGTCCTATATCTTAATAAAAACACTTTCGCATCGCTTCTAGTTTTTAACCTTTTCTCAATGAATAATATTATTCATACAATCAAGCTGATGTATAACGATTTAATTAGAGAAGATAATTTTAAATTTTAATTATATTAATTATATATATAATATAGTAATTAATCAATAGTACCACATTAGTTTATACGAGTGAATATTGGGTGGATTTATTTACAAGTTTTCCTATTTTCAAGCAAATCTTTTTCTTTCACTAGTCTTCTTCCTGTTGTTTTTTTACTGTTATTTTATGTGTATTTAATTTTGACCGTAATATTTACTTACCATATAATCATATCCTAATTATTAATCTATATAAATATATATACATATAAATTATTCTTTCTTTTAATATATGATTTTAGAACGTGGAAATCAAAGTGAGAGAAACAAAATTACTTTTACGTAAAATAATGTATCGTTCATCTTTAAATTTCTTTTTTAAAAATACATACACTTGATGCTCACACTATTTAGGAAAATTGGTATCCAAAACCGTAGCCAATGAGCTGGTCCAATCAAAACTGTACGTTCTAAAGTTTCATCAAAGTATTTAGTCAAATAGATTGTAAGGCCATATTCACCTTCCAAAAAAACGTGAGACTATGTCCGCATGCAAGAAAACGTAAAGGGACGTAGTAAAGCTTAGGAGCTAATTATTTTTTTATTTGAATTTTGAATTTAACTTTTGTTTTTTTATTTAAGATTTAATCAAACATTTTTATATGAATGGAAAGACCTAAATATTCTAGCTTCAATCTAAATGTAAATATTTTATTCATTTATTAATCCTTTAGTTTTCTTAAATATTCTTATAAAAATTCATTTATGATCAATTTATATATAGCCTAATATTTTAATTTTGAGACATAACTATTTATTTCTAATTTTATGTTATGATTCTATAAATTTTTAAAATTATTTTATAGTTATTTAGCTTATTTATGTATCAAATTCTTTTTTTAAAAAATAAATTATTTCCCAATATATACATTTAAATAAATTATATTAACAAAAAATTTTGATGTATAAATATTTTACCATGTAAAATAATCACAAGTAAAAATAATATACATATATATAGGAATATATGTATAAAATTATTAGTTTTGCAGATATTTCAACTCAGATGTTAAAATAAAAAATCAAACATATTATTCATATTTTTATATTCAAACATATTCAGATTTTAATTTAATTCAGTCATATTTAGATTTTAGATAAAATAAAATACCCCCTTAGTATAAGCTCCAAACCCTTGTTTCAAAAAACTAAAAAAAAAGGTTATGAGGCCACGAATATGTGTTCAATAAAAAATTATTCTATCCGGTCAATATTATCAATCAACATTACCAAAGCCAACCATTTCGTATGGAACTTAATAGTGATTTTTAATGAGATTTTCTTTATGATAATATTTAAAATCTCAAAAGATACATTGTCTATTAATACACAAAAGAATAAAATATACGATGGCATTGCTCACTCTGAATTCAATGCTAAAACAAAAACTTTGAATGAGTACGAGAACAGTAGATGGAGAGAGATACGTTATGGACCCTATCATACTAACAAGACAAATATCTCAACTCAACTCTACTTACACGAACTTAAATGCCCTCCCGTTAGTATAAGCTCCAAACCCTCGTTTAAAAAAACTAAAAAAAAGGTTATGAGGCCACGAATATGTGTTAAATAAAAAATTATTCTATCCGGTCAATATTATCAATCAACATTATCAAAGCCAACCATTTCGTATGGAACTTAATAGTGATTTTTAATGAGATTTTCTTTATGATAATATTTAAAATCTCAAAAGATACATTGTCTATTAATACACAAAAGAATAAAATATACGATGGCATTGCTCACTCTGAATTCAATGCTAAAACAAAAACTTTGAATGAGTACGAGAACGGTAGATGGAGAGAGATACGTTGTGGACCCTATCATACTAACAAGACAAATATCTCAACTCAACTCTACTTACACGAACTTAAATGCCCTCCCCTTAGTATAAGCTCCAAACCCTCGTTTAAAAAAACTAAAAAAAAAAAAAGGTTATGAGGCCACGAATATGTGTTAAATAAAAATTATTCTATCCGGTCAATATTATCAATCAACATTACCAAAGCCAACCATTTCGTATGGAACTTAATAGTGATTTTTAATGAGATTTTCTTTATGATAATATTTAAAATCTCAAAAGATACATTGTCTATTAATACACAAAAGAATAAAATATACGATGGCATTGCTCACTCTGAATTCAATGCCAAAACAAAAACTTTGAATGAGTACGAGAACGGTAGATGGAGAGAGATATGTTGTGGACCCTATCATACTAACAAGACAAATATCTCAACTCAACTCTACTTACACGAACTTAAATGCCCTCCCCTTAATATAAGCTCCAAACCCTCGTTTAAAAAAACTAAAAAAAAAGGTTATGAGGCCACGAATATGTGTTAAATAAAAATTATTCTATCCGGTCAATATTATCAATCAACATTACCAAAGCCAACCATTTCGTATGGAACTTAATAGTGATTTTTAATGAGATTTTCTTTATGATAATATTTAAAATCTCAAAAGATACATTGTCTATTAATACACAAAAGAATAAAATATACGATGGCATTGCTCACTCTGAATTCAATGCTAAAACAAAAACTTTGAATGAGTACGAGAACGGTAGATGGAGAGAGATACGTTGTGGACCCTATCATACTAACAAGACAAATATCTCAACTCAACTCTACTTACACGAACTTAAATGCCCTCCCTACTCATATATGGATAATACAACGTAATAGAGGTATAATAAAGCATTCCTCCATTACTCGCTAAGATTGAATAAAGTGATCGAGCACCTGAAGATCTCAAAACTTTTTATATAAAGATAATTTTCTCGAACAATGAATTTGAAGAGGAGATTCCAATGTCAATTTAAAAACTTTTCCAATCATTACCTCCAATGTCACATCTCATCATCTTTGGCCAACCTAATAGAGGTAGAATCCCATAACACCTTTACTAAAAAGCTCTCATGGGGAGAAATACCCCAAAAGATCTCAACCCTGGAATATTTTGATATCTCTCATGACAATCTTATAGGTCCCACACCACAAGAAAAACAATTCATGCATCGGCAAATAATTAATTCATTCGATGGAACCCTAGATTGTCGAAAGATCAAGGAAGAAGCTCTCCCTTTGAATTTGGTTGTGATTGGATATGCATGCGGGCTAATAATTGGAGTCTTTAGTACTTGGAAAAATCCTTACCACAAGCCAAACATGAATGGCTTTCCAGAACATTAATTGAAACTGAAATTGAAAAAAAACTGAAAAGAAAAAGGTTTAAGACGGAATCTTAATTATAATCACAATTAATGAAACAACGATTTTTTGAGGTTGTTTGTATTTGCAGAATGAGTCAAATGTTGCTTAAATTGATATAGCAAACGTTATATAGTTCGGTTAATCTTCTGATGATCATTCTGGCATTGGCAAGCATTAAAATCTTCTCAAGCATATATATCAATGAGTAGAATGTGGAGAAATTAGTTTTATTTGTATATAAAAAATTGTAGCATTATCGATATTCGATAATTTTCCCTTCCTAATACTTTTGGTATGTGACTCATTCACTTGTGAATAGCTTCTTAACCTATTTATTAATATTGGTAATTTTTATAATTGATTTGGATCATCTAAACAAAGATTTGAACATTAATGACGTGATCGCCCATATCAATACGATACAATGTTATATATGTAAATACTCATGATGTATATTAACAAATTTCTATATAAATATAAAATATATACGATTACATCTTTTAACATATATAGTTAATTAACTTTTGTCAAAATGACAATTGTTAGAACCAATTTAGGAAAATAGTGTTCTATTTTTTTTTGCAAGTTTTTAATTGCTCTTGAGAAATCGTGCCCTTAAAAACTATATATAAAATGCTGCTCACTATGCATGCACATGTGAGCGCAATTATCCTTAATTAACAGAAACTTTGAGAAGTTCTCCATCGAGAGAATGGCTCAAATGAAAGTTTTCTCCTTTGTTCTTATTGTAGCCCTCATGCTATTGCCATGCATAGGTAAGTAATTAATATATAGAGTTAAATGCAATTAATGTGTTTTCCATTGTCAAAATTGATTAATTTAAGTCGGAGTAATGTGGCTTTTAATTTTCAGATTGCAGGTGGGAAGTTGCCGGTGAAACTGAAACACATGTGAATTCAAAATGTTGCCGTGATCATCATGAGGCGGAGGGGTGTGTGCCAGATTCATGCTGGAACAAGTGCAAGGCAGGTTGCGACAAAGGAGGCTTCTGCAAGAAAGCTCACCAGTGTCATTGCTATTGCTAATATGATCCTTAATGTCTTTCCATGTCTTAAAAATCTTTCCTATATCTTAATAAAAACACTTTCGCATCGCTTCTAGTTTTTACCGTTTTCTCAATGAATAATATTATTCGTACAATCAAGCTGATGTGTAATGATTTAATTGGAGAAGATAATTTTAAATTTTAATTATGTTAATTATGTATATGATATAGTAATTAATCAATAATATCACATTAGTTTATATGAGTGAATATTGGGTGGATTTATTTACAAGTTTTCCTATTTCCAAGCATATCTTTTTCTTTCACTAGTCTTCTTAGTGTTGTCTTTTTACTCTTATTTTATGTATATTTAATTTTGGCCATAATATTTACTTACCATATAATCATATCCTAATTATTAATCTATATAAATATAAAAGATATACACATATAAATTATTCTTTCTTTTAATATATGATTTTAGAATGTGGAAATCAAAGTTAGAGAAACAAAATTACTTTTCGGTAAAATCATGTATCATTCATCTTTAAAGTTCTTAATTTTCTAAAAATACATACGCTTGCTGCCTGTTGGTATTATGACTACATTCTTATCATTAATGATAGTTTGTTAAATAATTTTCCTAAATAGTGTGATTGATAGCATGGCTTAAAAGCTAGCGGATGCTAATTGATATTATTAAACATAGCCATTTATTTATGTATATTTTGACGTCATAGCATGTTAAAATTGGTATCCAAAACCATAGCCAATGAGCTGATCCAATCAAAACTGTACGTTCTAAAGTTTCATCTGAATTCATATTTTGAAATGATGTAATATTAATTTAATACTTATATTATTGATTATATTATCTCACAATCCACTTGAAAATTATTAAAAAGAAATTTCACATCATTTAGGAGCAATTAACTATCCATACCTCATCGTCACCGGTTTAAAAGTTCATTACTTAAATTCTAGTCAAACCCTTCTTTAGTGATATTAAATTCTACCCAATAAGGCTTAGGTTCAAAGATTTATGCATTTGTGGATCTAATATTGCAATCCCTATTTTCACATGGTTATATTATTACTAATCGAAATAAAGTTTTTGAACACATTATATAGGTGGCTTAGGTTATGATGTAGGCAATCTGTTTGACTGTCAAACAACCAAAAATAGATCTTACATAGAAGGAAATCTGATAAAATCCAGACCTATTCAGCAAGAGCAGACATTGCACAACTGATATATTTCTCAAAATAAAGTAAAAGTCTTAAATAGCCTCTATCCCCTTTACCCTACTTAAGGTTTTTCAAAAATAAAGAAATAAAATAAAATAAAAAAAATGGCAGCTCTTAAAAATACAGTTATATAAGTAAATTTAGCGACGCCTTAAAATAACTATAAAGGATAGAGGCTCCCACATCACGTGATAATGGTTTTTCTTTGTTAAACAAACAATTTTTTTTTTTTTTTTTAAGTTTTTACTTCAATTCTTCTATTTCCAATACTTGACCAAGGATTTATTTGCAAAATTATTCTTCTCGAAAACACCGGGTCGGAGATCCGGTTGTAAAGTTGAAACAAATTAAAAAACGTGTCAAATTGTGAATGGTTAAAAGAAAAAATTACCTAGATAGACTCACACTAGATTACCACTACAAATATTCTATCGTCTCTCCGCCATTTTCCAGTTTCTTCTCCTACGCTTTCAACACTCACAGACACTCGAACCCTCAAGTCATTCCTGGCCGCCCTCCTTCTCGCCGTACCAACACGCATCATCTGCCACCACCTCTCAATAGCTTCCCGGCGCCAACCACCGCTGGTGAGTTTCCCTATTTGTTACTCTTTTTCTTCTTTGTTTGAATTTACATGCTATAAATTTATATTCTTCTGATTTGTGGTATGTTTCAATGTTATGAACAACTATGTCATGCTTTTGGTTTAATTGAATTTTAGTAGTAGTATAAAGATTGATTTTAGTTAGAAATTGAAATTTCGTAAAGCTTAAACCCTAAACCCTGACTCTTAATCAAGTAATCGTTGATGGACTGTGGCAGATCTGAAATTAATATGGATGATAGTTTGTATGATGAGTTTGGAAACTACATTGGACCTGAGATAGAGTCCGACCGGGAGGATGATGTAGAGGATGAAGATGAAGAGCTGGACAAGGCTGCTGAAGATGAGCCTATGTCAGACGGTGAGGGTGGTGCCACCAATGGCTGGATTATGGCGTCTAATGATGTTGACATGGATAACCAGATTGTTCTGGCTGAGGATAAGAAGTACTACCCGACCGCGGAAGAGGTTTATGGGGAAGATGTTGAGACATTGGTGATGGACGAGGACGAGCAGCCACTAGAACAACCTATAATTAAACCAGTTAGGAACATAAAGTTTGAGGTTGGGGTAAAGGATTCTTCGACTTACGTATCGACCCAGTTTCTAATTGGCCTCATGTCCAATCCTGCTTTGGTACGGAATGTTGCTCTTGTGGGCCATTTGCATCATGGGAAGACAGTTTTTATGGATATGTTGATTGAGCAAACACACCACATGTCCACTTTTGATCCTAATAGTGAGAAGCATATGAGGTACACAGATACGAGGATTGACGAGCAAGAGAGAAGGATATCAATCAAGGCGGTTCCAATGTCTCTTGTTCTTGAGGATAGCAATTCGAAATCCTACCTCTGTAACATCATGGATACCCCTGGTCATGTCAATTTCTCTGATGAAATGACTGCTGCTCTAAGGCTTGCTGATGGTGCTGTTTTGATTGTTGATGCTGCTGAAGGAGTGCTGGTAAGTTATTCATTGTGTTATAAATTGCTATCATTCATCTATCAGATAATCTGAATATTTGCATATTTTTATATTGCTTATAGTCAGAATTATTTTATCTTTTGGATTTTCATGAGATGCCTAAACTAGACCTCAGACTGCAGTTTAAAATTTCTGTGGTGATGGTATCTCTTTGAAGGCGTTAGAGCTAGCACTTATGCAGATTGTGGTTTTGTTTACTCTATGATTGGTTGATAGTGCAGAGCAATATTACCTATTTGATTCAGCTATGCCTTGTGAATTGCCTTTGGGTTCTGTTGTTTAACGTGATCATGTTGTTATATGCCTTATTTCTATTGTGATGTGTTTTTTTTTTCTTTTGCCATCTTTTGGCTCCTTGGTGTCAACCATGTGATAGCTATGGTGCTTGGTATGATAAATATGGCATTTTGGTATGCACAGGTGAACACAGAGAGGGCTATTCGCCATGCAATCCAGGATCGCCTGCCTATTGTGGTTGTTATCAATAAGGTAAGTCTATATACATACATGCGTCATTCTAAATTTCGAAGCTCATTATGGTGTAGCTCCTGAATGCCTTATATTTTCCTGCTTTTTCCTTATGTATTTTTTTCCATTGAAAGGTCGACAGGCTGATAACAGAATTGAAACTACCTCCCAAAGATGCTTACCATAAACTCAGGCATACAATTGAAGTCATCAATAACCACATTTCTGCCGTTTCTGCAACCGCTGGACATGTTCAAGTTATTGATCCAGCTGCTGGAAATGTTTGTTTTGCTAGTGCTAGTGCAGGATGGTCTTTCACTTTGCAGTCATTTGCTAAACTATATGTCAAACTCCATGGAGTCCCATTTGATGCTGATAAATTTGCATCTCGTCTTTGGGGAGACATGTACTTTCATCCAGATACCAGGACCTTTAAGAAGAAACCCCCTGTGAGCGGAGGGGAAAGGTCATTTGTCCAATTTGTTCTTGAACCCCTCTACAAAATATATAGCCAAGTAATTGGAGAACATAAGAAGAGTGTAGAGGCGACTCTTGCAGAACTTGGTGTTACTCTTAGCAATGCAGCTTACAAATTGAATGTTAGGCCTCTGCTAAGGCTGGCATGCAGCTCAGTTTTTGGTGCAGCTGCAGGGTTTACTGATATGCTGGTTAAGCATATACCTTCTGCCAAAGATGCTGCAGCCAGGAAAGTAGATCATATATATACAGGACCAAAAAATTCTGTGATTTACAAGGCCATGGTAGATTGTGATCCTTCTGGCCCCCTGATGGTCAATGTGACCAAGCTGTATCCGAAGTCTGATTGCAGTGTCTTTGATGCTTTTGGTAGGGTTTACAGTGGTACAATTCAGACAGGCCAGACTGTACGTGTACTGGGAGAAGGCTATTCTCCGGATGATGAGGAGGACATGACTGTAAAAGAAGTCACAAAATTATGGATCTATCAAGCCCGAGATAGGATACCTATAAGCAGTGCACCTCCCGGTTCTTGGGTTCTTATTGAAGGTGTTGATGCATCAATTATGAAAACTGCCACTCTCTGTAATCTGGATTATGATGAAGATGTTTACATATTCCGGCCATTGCAATTCAATACCCTTCCTGTGGTAAAAACAGCTACAGAGCCCTTAAATCCTAGTGAGTTGCCTAAAATGGTGGAGGGTCTTAGGAAAATTAGCAAAAGCTATCCTCTGGCCATAACCAAAGTTGAGGAGTCTGGAGAGCATACTATTTTAGGTACTGGAGAGTTGTACTTGGATTCAATCATGAAAGATCTTAGAGAGCTCTATTCTGAAGTTGAAGTCAAGGTAGTTATTTTCTTATACCTCCTTTGTTGTTGGGTTTGAGGATCTTCCTCTTATTCTCTTGTGGGTATTTTGCATTAAGTTACATGCTTTGCTTAAATTGTAGGTGGCGGATCCTGTAGTCTCATTCTGTGAAACAGTGGTGGAGTCTTCATCAATGAAATGTTTTGCTGAAACACCCAACAAGAAAAATAAAATAACTATGGTAGGGAAGCCATTGAATCTTTTGTTGATTCTGATGCTTTTTGGATTCACAATTGATATAGTAATCTAATA
The DNA here is from genome assembly GCA_013180625.2 of Boswellia sacra. NCBI lineage: Eukaryota > Viridiplantae > Streptophyta > Magnoliopsida > Sapindales > Burseraceae > Boswellia > Boswellia sacra. The sequence goes on from SNVD02011059.1 coordinate 248,428, forward strand.
AGGTTCTTTATTTGGCAGATTGCAGAGCCATTGGAGAAGGGACTTGCAGAGGATATTGAGAATGGTGTTGTAAGCATTGATTGGAGTCGGAAGACACTTGGTGATTTCTTCAAAACAAGATATGACTGGGATTTGCTTGCGGCACGTTCTATATGGGCATTTGGCCCTGATAAGCAGGTTAGATATATGCTATGCATTTAAGGAGGGTAATATTGTAGTTCTAAAGTAGCCTTAAGGATGTTATCTTATTGCTTATTAGTCTAACTTCATGCTGATATGTTTGATTTTTGCAGGGACCTAATATTTTGTTAGATGACACACTCCCAACTGAAGTGGACAAGAACTTGCTGGGTGCTGTAAAAGATTCCATTGTTCAAGGGTAAAATGAGTTTTATATTCTTTTTCTTGTTTAGCTTTAATTTATTGCTTATCATGAATGGTTTTATGACATTATTGACAGATTTCAGTGGGGTGCTCGAGAAGGACCCCTCTGTGATGAGCCCATCAGAAATGTCAAGTTCAAAATAGTTGATGCAAGGATTGCACCTGAACCACTGCATCGCGGATCTGGTCAGATAATCCCCACAGCTCGACGTGTGGCCTATTCAGCTTTCCTTATGGCTACCCCACGGCTTATGGAACCAGTGTATTATGTGGAGGTAAATAACACTTGTTATGCTAGAATAAATTTCCTTTGCTAGAAAGATGAATGCTAGGTGGGATGGTCTGATTTGTCATTTTCTGTTATGTCCTTTTTAACATCTTATAGGATTCATAGTTCCTCCTCCTGAAGTAGAGATTTTTAAGGTCATCAAACTAACCTCCGACCATGAAACTGATATATGTCTTTCTTCTTCATTCCTTTTTTTGCCCCCTCCAGATGTTTATTTTGATGGTATCGCTGAGAACAACAGTTTCATTGAGAAACAACTATTTCAACTAAAAATTTATGGCATTTGTTCTGAATATGTAATTGACTTACTGCGTTATTTCAGATTCAAACTCCAATCGACTGTGTTTCTGCAATCTACACTGTGTTATCTCGTAGGCGTGGACATGTTACGGCTGACGTTCCTCAACCAGGGACCCCAGCTTATATCGTTAAGGTTTGCTGAGCTTTTCATTTGCAGTCTCTATAAAGATTTTCTTCTGTGACTGGGTTTCCTTGAATACCTTTTGAATTTGTCTTATTGACTTGGCAACCTATACCTTCTGGCATGTTCATGCCAATGCTGCTGATTCTTCCTTTTTCACAGAATCTTTGGAATCATTGGTTACTTTGTTTATGTTTGACATATGCAGTTTTAGTTCTTGTTTTATTAATACTTCTCTGACCATTTGGTTGCAGGCTTTTTTACCTGTCATTGAATCATTTGGCTTTGAGACAGACTTGAGATACCATACTCAAGGGCAAGCATTTTGCCTCTCAGTCTTTGATCACTGGAGTATCGTTCCTGGAGATCCCCTTGACAAGAGCATAGTTTTACGGCCACTTGAACCTGCTCCAGTCCAACACCTTGCTCGTGAATTTATGGTCAAGACAAGACGTAGAAAAGTAAGGCTCCAATCTCTTCCTCAGTGTGCGCTCTATCCAGTCCTAAGATTCAAGGGTTGTAGTCAAATAAAACCCTCTGCTTGGGCATGACTAACTTGACCATTGATAAAATGCACACGGCTAAAATAGTATTTCTACTGTAGCCAGGGTATGTTTGTACCCAGTGTAATCGCCCAACAAGCTTGCTTCTAGTTCTAGGGTGGAAATAACTGTAATGCTAAATTATGGTCATTTTTTATGCCTATGAGTTTGCTGCTTCTAGCCATATGAATTTTAGAAATATATTTAAAATGATTCTTTAACCGCAGTTAAGAAGTAACATTTTGACCATGGCTCTGGATTTGGATTGGCAGGGTATGAGTGAAGATGTGAGTATCAACAAGTTCTTTGATGAGGCTATGGTGGTGGAGCTTGCTCAGCAGGCAGCTGATCTTCATCAGCAGATGATATGATGGAATCATGTTCATGGATTGCAGTTCCTTTATCCTGTGTCCACAGCTCAATTAACGAGGTTTTTCACCAGTTATTTCATCAATTTCCTTTTGTTGAATCCGATTGTAAAGGTTGTAAACATTAGTGAATTTAGGTTGGTAAACACCACTAACACTCGTAGATCGTCTGGCCAAGCTATTAGGTTATTAAGCACCATTACACTCCCTCTGCTGATCTCCGGTTTCTGCAAGCGGTCCGAGTGTAGCATTTGCCTTTGATCAGAAGAAAGTAAATTTAAAATTTGGCATGCCATTCTAGCATTCTATCCTATGCGATTGTCTTGATGAGTTATTGTACTCTTTTCTATTTTTGAGGCGTGTAGGCGAAATAATAGGGAAGGGTGAGTACAACGCAAAACATCTATTCTTTCCATATCAAAATAAATAAATAAAACTCACAAATTTTATCGCAACCCTCGAATCTACTTAACTCTTATTGAATCAAGTTAGTCTAGTTCGGCAAAATTATAATCCAAAATAGCTTGTTCGGCGGCTTCTATTTCTTCTAAACTCGGTGACACGGACAGGGAAGGTTATGGGTCTATAAAATGAGTGATAATACATTTACTATTAATTTATAATCAATTTTTATACAGTAAGTAAAATAGTATTGGATAGGTAATAATAAAAATAAATAAAAAAGATTGATTTGACGTGATAATTGTATATGCAATGATATTTTGTTAATTCAATTGCATAAAAAATTTATTGGAGATGAGTTACAAATGTAAAATCATTCTTATAAAAGAATAAGATGGATACCTCTAGTTTATAGGGTTAATCTTTTAAGTTTGAATACATAATTTTCCTACTGAAGAGTCAAATTTGTAATAATTGAATGTGAGAATTGGGCCTCATTAACCTTTTAGTCAGATGTGTAATTTCTTTAATAAAGAGTCGAACTTGTGCTAGTCTAATGTGAGAATCTAGTGTTTGAACATAAAGTTCTATAAGTTGCGATGCAAGTAGTTATTTAAGAAGGAGATATTGTTGGATTATTCTAAATTTGAAAAGTTATAAGATCTTAAATTTATAAGTAGCATGATTTTTTTTCTTTTAATCGAATACTTAATTTCTTATAACATGTGCTGCAAATAATGATAGCGTTCCCGGGGGAGATGGAGATAGAATACCTTTTATTTATTTGTTTATTATTCTTATTTCTTCATCCGTTTCTCTGCTTATATATCGTTTCGATATTTTCAAAGACATATCATATTTTATTCCAAGGGGAAATAGTCACTATCATGGTCAATACCAATTCCCATCATACTCCGCGCTCTTGACATGGGTTGTCCTCCAAGGAGTCTATATTTGTATTCATTTTATCAGACACAAAATCCTTCAAACGGGTTAAAATAGAGGTAAACATCGAGTAAGATGATTCAATACTTGAGGGGAAAAAAAAAAAAGAAAAACACTAAATACTAGCTAATATATATCATACATGCAAATAGTAGTAGCCAGGAAACTCGAGCATTCAAAGAAGGATGTTAACATGTTGCAACCAGAATTTCAGTGGCTGCAGTGCTGAGGATAGGGGGCCGGCCGGTGTAGGAGAGGAGAGGGTGCAGTTGTAATATGAGTAATAAGAATTAAAATCGGGAGAAAGAAATATAAAGAGTGATGATCATGACGGAAGATATAGCTGATAATTGGAAGGAGCTTAGTGGCAGGAACAAGTGGAAGGGTCTATTGAGTCCTCTTCCCATTAATCTTCGCCGGTATATAATTCACTACGGTGAAAGAGTTCAAGCCATTTATGATGCCTTGAATAACGTGAAGGATAGCAAGATGTATGGCTATCCTCGCTGCCCACCGGAAGATCTATTCTGCGAAGTTGGCCTAGAACATGGCAATCCATACAAGTACAGGGTGACCAACTATTTCTATGCAAGGTCAGACACTGATTTCCTCGGTTTGTTTCTATCTGATAAATCTGCTTGGTTTGGTTACGTTGCAGTGGCAACAGGTGAAGGAAAGGCTGTGTTAGGAAGAAGAGATATTTTAATTTCATGGAGAGGAACTCAGTCGTGTGAGGAGTGGCTCAAAGATTTCGAATTCACTCAAACTTCAGCCTCAGCCATACTTGGAAAGTATAGTACTCGTTTTAATCCTATGGTGCACTACGGATTCTACTCCCTCTACACAACGTCAGAATCAAAATCGAAATACAATAAGTTTAGTGCAAGAGAGCAGGTAATTGTCAGATGATTAAGTCTTTGTTCAAATTTTCACATGTACCTAATTTTTATTTTTATTTTTTAAATAACTGTGGGTCTCCGGTTTGGGCCTCTTCCCGATTAATCGCATGGAAGATACCTTAAATGTGCTCATTTGCATTGTCCTGGTTTGGTTTAAAACTCCAGTTGTGTATATGTACATTTGTTATTTATTAGTTTGTTTATATTTGAGTTTGGGTATGTTACACATGGAGGGAGAATAATTTGATATCTTAAGCTTTTACAATATCAGTTCAGCGGGGTGACAAATGAAATGATAATTGATTTTAACTCTCAAATTGAAAATCGATATGCAGGTTCTGCGTGCGGTTAGGGCACTGGTGGACAAATACAAGGACGAGGAAATCAGTATTACCGTAACAGGACACAGCCTAGGCTCAGCACTTGCCACATTGAACGTCGCTGACATAGTCTCCAATGGATATAACAAGCCCACAGGATCCAACACTGCATGCATGGTTACAGCCTTCTTGTTTGCCAGCCCCCGTGTTGGGAACTTGGGCTTCAAGGCTGCATGTAATGGACTCAGCAATCTTCATCTCTTGCGCATCAGAAACGCTCGTGATATTGTTCCTGGTCTCCCACCCTTTGATCTTCCAATAGTTTTGGACTACGAGCAGGTGGGAGAAGAGCTGAAAATTGACACCACAATTTCACCTTATGTGAGAACTGATATCATCTCCGTTGAAATGCTGATAACAATTTGGCATAATTTGGAAAATTATCTGCATGGAGTTGCCGGGACGCAAAGAAATGCAACTGGCTTTGAGTTGGTCATAGATCGTAGCATTGCACTATTAAACAAGGGGTTAAATATTTTAAAGAAAGAGTACGGTATACCAGGTGAGTGGTGGGTCGTGAAAAACAAAAACATGATTCAATTGGAGAACGGCTCTTGGAAAATTTACGAATATGTCCCTGATCCTCCTAGCATCTAGTAATATTATTGTACATGAATATATCAGCTTGCACTTATATAAACAATCTGTTTCGCTAGGAAACACTTTCTTAGGTCATTGGGTTGTTGCTTTTTTTTTTTTTTTTTTAAATTGGGATTAATGTCTTGTCTTAGGTCCAATTTTCTTTCTTGGATTCGTTAATTGTTAAGCCCGTCCTGATCATGACCTTCTGCTTTGTACATATATGTGTGGTTGTGTTGCATTGTATGCAATATGAAACAAGAACTTATAACCTGCTGATTGCAGCTGTTTTTAAAAAAAAAATAATCAAGATTTAATTTGCAGAAGCAAGACAAAGGGGCTTAAGAAGAATCAAGTGGGGATTAAATTAAAAAAAAGAGGGAACTTTGTGAAAATGCACTTTTTTTAAGGGGGTATGTGACAAATGACTATCTTTTAAAAAAATCGCATACTATGACTATGTCTCACATATGATAATATCTTATGGATGTATTAGACAACATCCTATAACATCCGACAATATTCGACAAATATATTTGATGGTATCAAATATGTCTAATATTTGATAAATCGTATTTAATAGTATCCGACACTTAACAAAGGTTTATAACACATAAATTTTTATAGGTGGGATCATTTTTTAAATTCATATTTAAAATAATCCATTTTCGCAAATTTTCCAAAACCAAAAATCTCCGTAAATTAACTCACTATAGGCTATAGGAACATCCATTGTAGGTCAGCCCACAAATTCACTTCGGATGGCTGTAATAATATGACAACATTATCTGAAAAAGTGGTGTGAGTTGACTTTAGTTTTGTCATACGTCTAAGGTTATAAATCATGAGTACATTGCATAATGCATATATTTGTGTCAGTTCAGATTAATCTTACTTATTTTATGATCTATTTAATTATTTTTTGTTGAGAATTCAAACACTAGTAAGAAAGATCATTGAATGAGGAACGTGAAATGACACGTTAATGCCAATGTGACACATGAGATCCAATTACATGTTTAATATATATGATTATAATTTCTTACAAATAAATAATAAATGAACATAAATTTGCATTTACCTTCAATTAATAACTAAATTCTGAAAAACTCCATAAACAAATTTTAAAAGTAAACTATTATTTGGGGTAGAAATGGGTTAATGGTCTTTAATGCAAATATAAAGGAATTATTTTGAAAACTCTAACATAGATAAAATTGAAGGTCATGACTGATTCGTTAATTTTATATTGTATTCTTATCATATTAAAGGATCATATAGAAAATTACCTTGTTGTCTCACTTTAATCTTAAACAAAATCCTTCTTTTAAATACATTGCATAAAATTTTTCATTTACTTGTGTGTTTTAAGTTTCTGTTTTTAAAATTTAGAAAAAAATATGCGTATGATTTTAATTTCTTTTTTTAATTTTTAAAAAGATTTGTGATTAATATTTATTTAAATATATTGGTAAACATACATTATCAGAAAATATTTTTTTGAAAACATACACATACAACCTCTAACATCAAACTTTTTTATTTTATAAATTCTCAACTAATGTAAGAGATTTACCCTTATTTCTAAATATTACATATAAAGTACAAATGTGTCATTCCAAATAGAAATTTATATCATCATGATTGAGGTGGTGTCTAATATAGACACACCTTACATACTATAAAAATCATTATAATCTTTATTGAAAGATATATATTTAAAGTATCATAAAGATTTCATGAGATTTATTTTTCTTAAAATTTCCTATAATTTAATAAATTTTTCACAAAAAGAATCACTGGCCGGAGCTAAACCACAAATTGTGTTAAACTATGGGATTGTTCCAGTACCAATTATGTATTTCTTATAAAATAACATTATCAAAATGAAGTCAACTATGTACTTTGTTGGCATAATTTACTCAAAGCCAGAAATAGGATCTTTCAAAAACTAATCAATTAAAACCAAAATCTTACATTATTGCTCCAAAGAGGCCACAAAGTAAGCGGAAAGCGAGGACAAATATAAAGTGAAAAAGCGACCCAAGCCACATTCCGCGGCTGGCAGAAGCCAAAAGCACTTTTAATAAAGCAAAATCCAACTTTATAATTGCAGCAATTACCAATCACTAAGTCTCCACAAAATTACTTATTAATATTTTTGACCCAACATAAAAGTGTAGTGTAGAATATAGAATTCTACAAATGATTTCGGCTAGAAAAGAATTTGAACATTGCTTGTGTAGCCAACAATGTATTACGAGTAGTTTTGGTCATGATCAAATCCAATAACAATGGTCCCTCTCCTCTAACGAGATTATATTTGATCATTAAAATGTAGGATTATATACACTTAAAAATATACAATTAGTTTCACATCCGGGAAATTAAAGTTTACTTGTATCCGAACCATTTCCTTGTGACTCTTAGATACATCTTACGGTTGAGGGCAAGTAAAAAAGTTAAAACATTAATATATATTTGAGTAATGATGTTATTCTTTTTAAAGAATCATTTCAATTCTATCTCAAATAGTTTATAAAAGTTCATCTCAAATAATTATAACTTGATATGAAATTAATTAAGAGATAATAGGACTAATGTGATAATCAAGTGATACGATATATACTACATCATTTAGGATGAAGCTTTAGATAAATTTAGGAAAGAATAGAATTATTATATTAAAAAATATTTTGCTCATAATCTTTTAAATGTGCTTCTGATTTTTTTAAACTAAAATTTATCTTAAAATATAAATAATTCTAAAAATAACATAAGCAATTAATTCACAAACAATACAACAATTTTATTACATGAAAAACATAGTTGAAGCATAAGAAAATTTGATGAAATAAGTGACGTATAAGGAATAATTTAGGTACTAAATCATATGATTATGGATAATTATAACTATAATTATATATATTATTGTTATATTTCACTAAATAAAATATTAAGATATTGAAATTTTATTAGTTAAATAGATTTATTTTCAGAATTATGAAATTGTTGGATAAAAACTTAATTATTTAAGTTTTAAGTTAGTCTTAGAAAAAGAGCATGAAGAGTACTTATGAGAATGTATAGCCCCATCACCTAATTAATTCTAAAAAAATTAACATTCGTAGGGACCTTATAATATTACTGAATTAATAAATAATTCATTTATAATCACTTGGGATGGTAAATTTTGTAGTTGTAATTACATAAAAAATAAAAAACAAATTGTTTGTTAAAATATCTATGTGTATAATTAAGCTAAATCATTTGAAATAAGTAAAAAATGAAAAAATGTGATAGAAATTATTCTTTATCAGCTTTTAAAGTTATTATGTTGAACTTTAATGTGCATTAAGAATAATAATATGCTATTGTTTGATACTATTTTGTATTAGATTTTAGAACATGGTCCATTTATTTGATGGAGTCTTATTTGTAATTGACAATATTAAACAAATAACAAAAAGAAAAGTAAATTAGTTTTTTATAGTAGCAAAAGTGGGGATATCTTATTCTTCTTCTTCTTCTTCTTTTTTAATAAAAAAATGCAAAATGTTCAATTTGACTTGATTGATCATAATTAATTAAAGGTGGAATTACTATGAAACAAGATCCAAATAAGTAGACTTACAATTTGACAAATTTATGCCTTAACCAAAAATATTTTGTCAGCAGAAAATTGATGAATCATATTTTAATTTCAAGCATTATAATTTTGTGAATTGTTTCTTATATAACAAACACGCTGTAACTTTCTGATTTTATTAACCGAATGATTTATATTTTTAAGAAATTATTCTGCTAAGGAAAAGTAACGACGCGTTATAAATTTTTGCTCTTTAATAGAAAATTATAAAAGTACCGCTATTATGATATATGGAAATTATATTTTGAAGCAACTTTTAAATTAATTTTAGAGACAAACAGAATCTCTTATAAATTAAGTTAAATTTTAGGGAAGGTGGCAACCTCTCCTTAAGTTTTGGATAATATATAGGAAAAATTGAAGAAATAGACAAAATTAGGGGGTTGAAAAAAAATATAGATACATCTTGATAAATTTTGATTGCATAGACACTTTCTTCCTGAAATGACTAAATTACCCTTTAAAATTCAATTTATTCCTAAACTCTTTATTCCTCTTCCCTCCACTTACCTCTTCAAATTTCTAAAACCGTTTGTTGTTATCGATCTTCAAATATCCCTTGACACTGTCCCAAATGCAGCAAGAGGAACGAGAAACGACCATCCTTTGAGGATATAAGCAAGAGGAACGAGGAGAGAAGCAAAGAGCATTCAGTTCGGGTAAGTTATGATGCCAGTTTTTTTGTTTTTTTTGCTTGTTTTCTTGATCGTTTGAAGTGATATTTGCCTTATGAAGAATGAAAATAACGTTTATATTAGGCATAACTTGAAGGAATAGAGACATATATAGGAAATTTACACATTTGAATTAATTAGGGATTTGGCCTAGATTTAGGGATTTTGAATTTGGGATTTGAGTTTTTGATCGTATTTTATACTTATTATGTGTTTGTGGGATTAAATGAAGTGTTATTTGGTTGATTTTTTGGTTTGATGTGTGTAAAAATGGTGGAAACTGACGCGTTTCGTCGCAATGAAGACGATGGCGAGTGTCAGTCTTCGCTCGACACTCGACATAACGTGTTGAGTCCTGTCGGATGCATGAACCGACACTCGCTATCAGAGCATTTTTTAATACATCGAGTGTAAGTTTTATATAAACCAACATTTCGATGTATCAAAACCATGTCTCCGATACTCGACATCGTTGTAATTAAGAATGTCGAGTTTTGGTTTTATGTAAAATGTCCACTACATCGTTTAGAGCAAACAAATAATATTACATAGAGAAAAATACCCGTTGCGTATATTTGACAGACATCATCCCCTGTTACGTCGCACCCCAGCAACAACATCAAGTGAACTGGGTTTCGGCAAGTCAGATGATTGTGCCCGGAACTTTCATACCGCCCGTAATTTTGAGACGAGCTAGAGTCATCGACGGAAGTGATTCTTTTCCTCCGAGGACGACCGACTGGTCTCCTCATGACTGGCAAGAGAACTACTCTGTTGTGTACCTCCTTAAGAACCATCTAATCCTCATTAACTCTAATAGGAACAACTGGCAGAGCATAGGGGTGTTCAAAATACAATCCAATCCGCCCAAACCGATCGATCCAATCCAAATCGATCCAATTTTGATTGGATTTGATCAATTGACGGATTGGATTGGACTGAAATTTTTGAGAATCGAATTAATTGGATCGGATAAGAGATCCTATTATAAAAATCCATCATAAACCAATCCAATCCAAATAATAAGTGATAACATTAACTATGTAATATCTAAAAATTAAAATTAACATTTGATGATCATTAATGTAATGCATCTGTGCAATGTATAATTGGAAAGTATAAATATAAATTAGCTATTATTTTTTAATTTCTTGATTTATTTTTTTATGTCAATTATAATTATCTTAATATAAAAACTATTAGTTACTTATTAATTATTTATTCATGTTTGAAAGGAATTCTTTAATATGCATGGATGACATTGAGTTAATACAATTATGGAATCATAAATTTTTGCAAGTTCCATTTTTTGCATGGTAGCTTATTGCATGGAGTCCTATAAATTTATTTAAATTACAATATTTGTATTAAAATAATTTAAATTTATATTGTTGTTTTTAGTTAGGAACATTAATCAATTTATAAGTGAATTTTTATTTATTATATTATGATTTACCAATATTTTAATTTGTTTAGTAACTTCATGTTATCATTATTTTTATATAATAGCTTGTGTTTATTATTGGATTATATTGGACTTTTTTTCTTTTTCAAATTTTTTAAAGTTTAGATTGGATCGAATGGAATCAGATCGAATTATGTTCTTTTAAAAATCGGATTGGATTGGATTTCAATCTTTAATTGGATCGGATTGGATTAAAAGATCTCTAAAGCGATCATTATTGGATTGAATTGGTTATTAGCTAAATCCATTCGATGCAAACCAACGAACATCCCTAGCAGAGCATATGCATGTAGTAATGTTTCAGTTGTATACCAATGGACACAATAATCATGGCACATCAGTAGGTTCATACGTTTGCAAACAACTAATATATGTGCACACGGAAGCTGGTCAAAATCAAACACCCTGCACGTGCATGTCCGAGCGTGCATGTCAACGACGTTGATACGGTCGTTGTCTCTCACCTCGTATATAGTAAGAGAGATACCACTAACCCTCATACGTTCGCTCTTCTTTAAACACTCATCCATCAACTTGTTAGCCAACGACAAGAGATGTAATTCTGAGTTAGCAAATAACTCTTACATCTGAGTTAGCAAATAACTCTCGACACTTGTAGAACCATTGCTACAAGTTTGCCCGATAATAATCTGCTAACAATGTAACCGGAAGGAATCGTGCATGTCGCTAGTAGCTGTTCATCAACTCAACAATATTTGTTGTCATAATGTTATACCGTCGGCCATGAAACTGTAAACGTACCCATTTATCGACTCCAATCTCTCAAAGATAAATTGCTGCTGCAGGCATATATGTTCAATTTGTCGCATATGATAGTTGAAATCAGCACAGTGATATGTTCGTGAAGTTCTTGCAAAGCTGCCTCCTTTGCTCTCCATGTCTTGTTGTATGTGATATTAACACCCAATGACTCTTGAACATCCAACATAAAATCCTTCGGACGATATATTCTTGATGCCTCAATGAATTTGCTCTTAATATGTTTGCCAATGATATGTGTAGTTGCCTGTTTGTGATTTGGGTGAAGTTCGGCTTCGGAGCATGTGTGATGGTTCTTATACTTTTTCACTTGGAAGGAATGTGAATCGGCTACCTTTGTGGCACGTAAACGCCATTTACAAGATTCAACATGACATACAACCTCAAACCTTGTTGCTTTGGAGTTTCTCACCTTAAATTGAAAGTTGTGTCTTAATGCCAAATTTGATAACTTCTCACGAAGCTCGGTTTTGCTGTTAAACATCTGTCCAACTGCAACCTCAATCCCATCAACTATAAATGATGAAGCATCATCGTCAACTGCGGATGATGAATGCACAACAGGCGACATCCACCTAAATGTGTTAGCTCGACGGTTGTCATTTTCAAAGCCCAAATTAGCTTCTTGATGTACAGAATTTACATCCATTCTCGGCTCATTATTCAACACCGGATCTTGTTGATGTCCGTATAATGAAGTAGTAGGTATGGAGTGAATTGGAGAAGGAATGATAAACGGCACATCCTGGTTCATATCATTCAAAATTTCCGTCTGTTCATCATTATCAAAATGTGAACCGTCTACATTCTGCCTATCAATAATAAAATCATTCAAACCCTCACCAAAATCTTCAATACGAATAGTGCAATCATCATTCTCATCGTCACCATGCTCATTAACATCATCACTACCATCATCATAATCTTCATCACCACCTTCGTCATCATTAACATCATCACTAGCATTATTAACACCAATATCGCGTAAACTCTTAAACTCTCTAATGCTATCGAGATGATGTACTAATCTCAATGGCATTAATAGGGGCACCCCTTCTTCATTTTTACCGAACACCCCAACTGACTCATGCCTTACATGTCCTGAATATTGCTCAAACTCAATGCCAATGTCATCATTCAATTATGGTTGTGCGCAAATAGGAGTGGACTCACTCAATTAGTTGCTTCCACTTGTTGAGCGAAACCAAGAGGGATGAGAAGATCTTTGTCGCCTTCGTACTACATCGGATCCTTACCTCTGTCTTTGCTTCTCCCTATCTTCAACTTTGACAATTAATGGTGTATATGACTATTGGTCCTCCAAACAATGTTGTTTAAAAAAACAAACATCTTTGTCAGTCTCAATAGGAGTCGGCAATGGCGGAATACCCTTAAAAACAAACTTCTAAACTTATCTTATGCTTACGAAGATCCGAACCCATTTCAGTACTAATACAGTCAACCAACTCATTATAAGTAGCACACCTACGAATTATCAATGGCTTCGCCCTTCCATCGGTGTACAAATAACCACCATTCTCTTGCATAATCCAAGAACCATTGTATAGAATAAGTATGTGTAAAGTTTTCATATCCTGCATGATAGAGACATATCATATAAGGTCCGTAGACAAAAAATCATTACGAAATTGCTTAAATAGGTCACAAAAACGACAATTCTGCCTAAATGCTTGACATATCTCGACAAAATGTGCTCGACGCTCGACACTCGACACACTAACTAGACAAAAATATACATCCGACAATCGACACATTTGACACTCCATTCGACGCACTAACTCGACACTCGACCGCAGCCTCGACACAATCCCTCGACACTCGAATGACTGCTCGACATGTCGAGAGTCGATCTTATACACATCGAGCGATCTCGCTCGACAAATCGTGTCTTCTTCTCCCTCGACTGCGATACTAGATTTTCTCAACGATTTGCAATTTTCAGCAAATTTTGACAAAAATCGCACTATGTCTAAGCTTAGTTCACATACATATCCCTATTTTAAGCTACACAATGTGATTGAAAGCTATGAAAACAAGAAATAATAAAAACATTACAACCTACTTTAACGTTCTTGCGCCATTTAGAGAGAGATTACAGAGAATTGTTTTACTTTGTTGCTCAGCTTTAACTCTAAGATTAAACAATAAGATAAAACGAAACAAAGTTGTTGAAGAGTGTTTTGGATAGTGGAGGAAGAGTGTTTGACGATGTTTCTTTCTTTCTTATTTCTTTTCAAGTTTGAGTTTCAAAGGGTATTTTAGTTATTTTATGAAGAAATGTCTATGCAATCAAAATTTATCAGGATGTGCCTGTATTTCTTTTTTTTCTTCCAATTTTCCCTAATACATAAACGATGTAATGTGATATAATATTATTTTACGAGTAAGGATAAAACTAAATAAATAAATTCGACGTAACAATCACACTATATTGTATAGCATAGTATTTGGCTCCACAGAGTTAAGAGTTGCAGATGACTTGATTATGATATGTAAATTTTTGAAAAAACGTTTAATTTTTTAAAATTTTAATTATTTTTTAATTAAGCCCACATAGATGTATAGTTTCTACTATCTGAAAACTCAGGGGAGCTTTTTTATATAAATTACCCTAAATTTTGTTCACCCTTCTTACCCGAAAGGCCTAAAACTTTATCTTGATCACATATAGATTGATTGATTTTGAAGATATATATGCTTTTATGATGTTTATTTTTTTCATTTAAAGCTAAATTTGATTGATATTCAATTGTTTAGATATTTTCAAGGTTTTTTTGGGTGGTTAAAATCTAGAATTAAATAAATTCAATTATATAAAAAATATTTATTTATTTATCTAGATGAGAATATATGTGAATGGATTTATTTACTTTAAAGTTCTAAAATGACTTTATTGAGTATTAACTTTAATTATTTCCTATTTTGTAGAACTTTTTGCTTTTTGCTTTTTGTCTATGTTTTTCTAAACTCAAAGTGTACAATTTATCTTTCTAATAAAAATGATAATTTTGATTCTTATGAGGATAATATTATGAATATTCATTTCAAAATACGTAATTACATAGCTATTATATATATATATATATATATATATATATTTATATAATATGTTTTTATTTTTCACATTATTTGTAATATAAAAATACCTAAAAATATTAATTTTTACGACATGAAACTACAATACGTTGACTTTAATTTTTTCCAATTGATAATTTGCAAATATTCTATTACTACATATAAACGTATTATGATTTATAAGACCAATTGATAATTAACATAAAGAACAATTATAAAAGACTAAATTGCAGCATAAAACACCTTGATATTTTGCAAGAACAAAAGATAGATAAGACCATAATGAAATGAATTAGAATGGAACTATTCTCACATGAAAAAAATTCGAATATAGCCGTTCTCACGTAAAATTGATGGAGATAAAATACATTCAACAGTCACCATCGAAAACAATAAATCATGATCATAATATATAATGTTCCAAAAGCAAAAGGTTGAGAAAGATAAAATATATATATAAAAGATAAAAGCAAACTTTCTTGCTTTTAAACTCATCTGATCTCAGGTCTCAACCACCAAAGCCAGCTTAACATTTAAAGGGGCTTCCTGTCTTTTCTTTATACTTTATATTTCTTTTGTATCAAGGGAAATATTTGCTTACCCAATCAAAATCAATCCATCAATATCAAAATAGAGGTCAAAGTATTATGCTTGAAGCTTTTGGCCCAATCCCTTCTGTTCGGGACCTACTAACTAATATTTTAATTTGATATGCTCCCCAATAAGAATAAGCCACCTAATCATTAAATAATTTATTTCAAGATTTATGAGCAAATAGCATTATTAAAATTAAGATTACGTATGTTTAACACAGTGGAGTCCATGAAATGTTGTAAAAGAAAGAAAAGTAACTCTTGACAATTTTAGAAACTTGTTGAAATAGCATTTGTACCCACAATGCTTTCTAATAACAAATTTTCCTTGGACACAAAACAGTTTAACGATATATGATGACATGATTTGGTTGTGTGAAACTAATTTGATGTATATTTTAATGAGTAGTATATAATTTATTGACACAAATTTATAGTTATTAACCTCGTAAAATTTGATAATTGAGATTAAAAATTAATAAGACGTATTTAATATTATTAATTCATCAACCATTTTAATAATAGATTTTATAGGTCAACGTAATCTTACAATCTTGTATTAAAAGACTCAATGTCAATATATTCCCTTCCTATTTTAATTATATTATTTATACACTAACATGATATTATGTCATAGTATTTATCATCAAGAAAATATTTTCATTAAAAAAAGTAAAATCTGGGTATCAATTTGGCCAAACTTTACGGCTGAGAGCAATTTCCCACTTCCCATATAGAATTTTGGAACCTCAAACAACCAGGATGAGTCAAATTCTTCGTGTTTACAGTCAACACAAACTCTCTTTTTTCCCTGTCCTCATACTCCTCCATCGTTGCCACACCTTTCCATTATTCGTTTTTAATCATTTCATCACTTAAACGCACAAAATTTTCATCTGGGTATGTGTTCTTTTTTCTATTTATAGCCTTTAAAGCTCACAAATGGTTGTTCTGCAACTGTGGTTTTGACTACTTTGTTCTTCTCTGAGCTGGGTTTCTGGAAATTTACGTTTTCTCTTTTTTTAGGATTTCTGGTATCTAGTTTTGGTTAAAAAGAATGTTGAGTTTTAAGGAGTTTTGGACGAAGAAAACATTGGTGGGACTTGGCTTGGGACAATTTCTTTCACTTTTGATAACTTCTACTGGTTTTGCTTCTTCTGAGCTTGCCAGAAAAGGTCTGTCTCTCTCTCTCTTTGTTTATGGTGATGTTCCTCTTTCATTGCAATTGTTTTGTGTTCAATTGATCTGTTTTCATGCGTGGTCTAATAACAGAATCCAATAATATTTGTTATCCGGTTACTGTAATGTTTATAAATTTTGCTTTTTTTCCTAAAGCTGGAAGCTTTTATGATTGTTCTTGCTGTTTCAAAATTTGAACTTGCATAGCGCTTTTGTTTCTGTTTGTTTATGTGCTCTGTTTCTAGTTGTTTGCAAGAAGTAATTTTCTGCTTTTCTCTTGCAATAAGTAATTTATTATCACTTTAATTGACATGCTTAATTTTATTTTGAGCTCTCAACTTTTATGTTTTCCTGTTAATTCGGTGCTTGAAATCTTGATTCGTCATAAGTTTGAGTTTTGTTGTTTATTCACCATATTTGATTGGAAGTGCTGACTTTATATGCCTTTTATTATATTCTATTTATTATTATGGGAAGCTGAAGTTCGTGCACATTTTGCATGAATTTCAGGTGTAATTTTTAGTTTTTATTTTTTGTTAGTTTAAGTTAAATTGAAGTGATTGGTTACTGTTGACTCGCTCTTGGTTGCATGTTTTGAAACTGAGAGGAAAATAGTTTTTAATTTTCTGTAGTGTTGAAGTCTTTTTTATGTGCCGATAAACTCATACCACTTATAGGTTATGAAAGAGTATGAAAATGCTCATGCATGTAATTTCAAGTTTTGATCATGTAAGACCTTCTTTTAGATATTTTATTTTATGTTTTTGAATAGTATATCTCCACTTTCTCCCCTAAGTTTCGTCTTTACTCAGAAGTTTTAGTATTTGATAGTGCAATTTGGTTGTTATTTATCTTTCTTTTTTATCTTGTGTATAGGGATTAATGCGCCAACATCGCAATCTTTTCTCAACTATGTGTTATTAGCTATTTTTTATGGAAGTATTATGATTTACAGGAAGAAACCACTTAAGGTATTCTCTATGCTTTGTCCTTTCAGGCCTTTCTTTTCAGTATTATGGAGTTAAATTAACTTTCAACATTAGAGTTGAACTCTCCGATCCTTTTGGCTAAAATTCAAAAAAAGCAATGTACTTAAAGGATGACTACGCTGCCGCCGTAAATGAGGCGATGATTGGGTGAACTAGTAAACTAAAAACAACTTCTAGCAACTTTCATGCATGCCTCTTAAAGCTTTTCCTTTATGGGATGCAAAGGCTTGACTTAAAGTTTGTTGTTTGCACATATTACCAGAACAGCTTTGACCATGCTTTGTCATAGAGGATGTCATATCAAAATGAATTAGAGGATATTTAATTGACAATCTGCGCTCTTGATAGTTGAGTCGTCTAGCTTTGCTGGAATTACCTCTTTTGAATATTTTCTTTAATTTCTTTAGAAAATGTTGTTAAAGCTGAATGGAGTGCATCAAATAAATCAGAAAGCTATGGGTGCTGATGATTGGTTGTGGTGAAAACTTGAGAAATTTAATGTAGGAGGCCTTACATGAATATGAGATTCTGTTTTTATAATACTGATAATCAAGTTAATATTGTAGTAAGTTTCTCTGTACTGCTGTAATTTTAGCTCTATTTTGGGATTCACGGTTCCAACCCCATCCAGAAAAGAAAAAGAACTGTGAGCTCTATTTTGGGTAGTTGGGATTAGCACACCAAGAAATGTTATATTCATGAGATGACTAGTTGTGTGAGTTTGTAATGGATGATGAGAAGGAAGTAAGCAAGCTAGAAAATGGCCCAATAGGCAATAAGTGATTGCTAACTAAGAGATGGTTTTCAAGATGAATGTCCTTGGCCATGAGATTTAAATCTGTGTTTTAACAGAGCGTCATTAAGGTTTGGAAATTGGAAGAAATATCCAAAGATTAATACGATTGGTGCTTTCATACATGCGGTCTTTTTCTTTTTTGTTATTTAGCAATTAATACCTGAATATTAGTTAAATTGTTTCTCTCTTTCTTGGAATTTGTGCAGGCAAAATGGTATTACTATCTCATTCTTGGTTTGGTTGATGTAGAGGCCAATTTTCTTGGTAAGTGGTTCGTGGTAGTAGAGATAATCGTTTTGTTATCTTATAGAGGTTATATTTGTCTTTTTCTAAAATTACAACCCATTTTCTTTTCCATATAGGGTTTTTTTCTACATGTCAATGTGATGGGATTGTTAGCTTTATAAAATGACTTTCAATTTACAATAAATTGATCTAATCTTCACTCCTATGCAGTGGTGAAGGCCTACCAGTATACATCTCTAACAAGTGTCATGCTATTGGACTGTTGGTCGATCCCATCTGTGATGGTTCTTACCTGGCTATTCTTACACACAAAATATAGGTTCAAAAAGATAACTGGTGTGTTTGTTTGTGTTGCCGGACTTATCATGGTTGTCTTTTCTGATGTTCATTCGGGTGACCGAGCAGGTAAACAATATACTTTTTGGCATATAGTTGATCTTAACTTCATCCTAACATTTCTCTCTAGTAGTAATGACATGAGGGAGGCTTTGTCTAGTTATTTTTTTGGCCTGCGTGTAGTGGATGTTTTTTAACTACTAATTTATGTTGTTTGACAACTAATCATGTATGTACAGATACGTATGTGGAGGCACAGGGATAATTGAAGCAAAGTTCTTATGATGTCTTTGTGTATTTGCTTGCACATAAATTCATGCCACTTATAGAGCCTAGTGATACGAGACTGTCTAGCTTGGTTGATTCATTGTACTGTTGACTTTGAGTACCTTCAGAATTGATGGTATATGATTATGGGATTAATGGTTTCTGCTCAGTGAGGAAAGAAATGCCAGCATATTTGAACTTTGTGCACTTTAAATGTAATTACTCTGAAGGGGGAATGGAATAGAAAAAGAAACAAAGAAGAAAGGATAAGTACTTAAAGGGTGTCGTCATTTTCAAAATATGGTAGAAATATATAGTTGGTTTTGAATTTTATTTTATTTTTATTTTTTTAATAAATTTTGAAACTGTTATATGGTTATTATTGGTTTAAAATGCATTGGCAAATGTGTATTTTAAATCAATATCAACCACATATCATTAATGTGCTTTTTTAGAAAACAGTTTTTTGGAAATGAAAACAAATATGCCATCAATTTTTTTAAAATATATCTCTAACATTGTTAGAGTGCTTAACTGAATATAAAGGTTTTCCTTCTAGTAAATGCAATTATAGCATGAGTTTCAGTCACAGTGGCAGAATTTTAATTTTCACCTGTGGATTTCCTGTTATTTTCTTTGTCATTTTCAAGGTTTTATGATGTCAACATCACTGTATTATGTGGCTCTCTAATGTTATATACAACATTGTGGTTTATAGATGGGAGCAACCCTCGTAAAGGTGATGCACTTGTTATAGCTGGGGCGACATTGTATGCCATTAGTAACGTCAGTGAGGTAAGCAAATGTGTATTTCTTATCTGTTGGTGGCAGGGCAGTTTGTCATTTTCTTTACCTTTAGATTATCATGAATCAATGTGATTGTCAGTCAAAGTTGTAGAGTTTTCAGTTCATGTTTCTTTCAGCATTTTCTGAGTTTATAGCAGATCTTCCTCTTGTGTACTTTTCATCTCTCTCTCTCTCTCTTTCTCTCTCCTGATCCATTCTCATGCTTTGATCCTTTCTCCCTCCAAAAGAACAGCAGTTTAGGCTCCTGCTGGGTTGCGCTTACGCCACCTAGTAAGTTATCTGTGAAGTTTTCAAACTAAAACTCCACCATTTTTTCTCTGTATGCAGGAGTTTCTTGTGAAGAATGCTAACAGAATTGAACTCATGTCCTTTTTGGGCCTATTTGGTGCCATTATCAGTGCGATTCAAATGTATCCTTCATTTAACATCAAATGTTGATGAGTGGTTGTGAGTTTTTGTTATGTTGATTGACCTTTCTGCCTTTTTTTACTTTAAATTTGGTTCTTTTCAAGTCAATCTACCATTCTTCCTGGCAGAAACTTTATGCTAGTTGCAACTTAATTTTTATAGCGTCAATGATTTGTACTTTATTATTTATTACGTGAAGCTTTTGATGTTCTTACACAAGCGACACATTGCATTCCAAAGCAAAGGTTAAATGCTGTTTGTCTAAATGAGGTTCTATTGTCAACTTTTTCCCCTTAATGATGCCTGTAGAAGCATACTTGAGCGTGATGAGCTTAAATCTATTCACTGGACAGCTGGGGCTGTAAGTCTCTTGCCTCCTATTAATTCATTGATTAGGTATTAAGTCAAGTGATTAGACCAGAAAGGAGTTGAAATCTTCTCTTTGAATAAAATTGTCTGCCAAATAAGATAAATAACTAACTTTAAAACTCAATGATCATTGAGAGACATGGGCTTGAATAAAAGGGAAGTAAATAATAGTTTTGACAATGGTAGAATGGTGTTTGGCCTTCTCTTTTGAGCGTATAAAGAAGCTTGGCATTGTTTCTTTATTAGAGTTCAATCTTACATCTTTCTGTTCTTGATTTCAGGCTCTTCCTTTTTTCGGATTTGCAGTGGCTATGTTCCTGTTTTACTCGTTCGTCCCTGTCTTGCTTAAGGTGTGGTTTTGACAATTGACAGTTTTGTATCTTTAATGATATTATATAGTTACTTGCTGAGTCTAAAATTGAATATTGAAGCATATAAATTAATGACTGCTCTATTCAAGTGCATGCAATGCTTGTATTTACATATCTGGATTCATACTATTTGTTTTCAGAGCATTATCCTCTGAATTTTTTTTTTCTTTCAGCTAAGCGGGTCTACCATGCTTAACCTGTCTTTGCTGACCTCGGACATGTGGGCTGTTGTGATTCGTATCTTTGCTTACCATGAGAAGGTCTGTAACCTTTTACTCTTTTACCATCATGTTTTTTTGATATAAAATTCAGATCATATTTAGTTTCAAATTTATTAGAATGTGGGATTCCCATCTGATGCTAACTGTTTCTTTTTAGGTTGATTGGATGTACTTCGTCGCCTTTGCTGCTGTTGCTATTGGGCTTGTTATTTATTCTGGGTTCGTAATAACACAAGTCTCTTTGGTTTTTTTATATCTTTGGTATCAAAGAATATAAATAGATAAGCTAAAAGAGGAATTTGCTTTAGTTTTACTTGACAGCTTTCAGCAATACTACTAACTTAAACGAGCCATGCTTATGGTTTAGTGAATCGTGTGTGCAGTGGAGCTGACTTGACAGGGCTTTGCTCCACTAGACTTTTAAACATTCACATTTTAGGATTATGTTGATTGTTGACTTCCCTTAGTTCCCATATAAAAAGTTGAGCTAAACTGAGATTTGGGTCTTCTACAGTGCACCTGCATGAAATGAGTTTTATCATGTTAAGCTTTGCTGCTTAGCTTGGTCAGCATTATGGACTTTGGGGCTGTTCATTTTATGCATTGTGTCCTAGTGGTGTTTAGGAAAGAGCCGTTAATTCTGTCTTCTGTCCAGATATTTTTTATTATGCCAATGGCTACCTAGTTTTTGTAACTTAATTGATTCCTATGATGCCGCCTGCTTTCAGAAAATGGCTCGACCATGTAGGGAGCTAGCCAAATTCTGCCACAATGAAATTGCTATTTCTTCAGAATTATGAAGAAAGTAAAATCATTTTGTGCTCTTCTTATATTTTTTTGTCTATAATTCATGGATGGAATAAGTTAAAATAGTTCTCTTCTTACTGCCGGTGAACTAATTATCTGATCTTCCTGCAGGGGTGACAAAGAAGAGGATCCACACCGTACTGAGATGATTGATGAAGAGGCAGAGAGAAGCAAACATTTTGATGAAGAGACCAGTTCAGGAAGCTTCAATCGAAGAACTATGGCTGGTAGCTCTTGGACGAAAGACACTAGTAAACATGATTCTGCAATAACAAGCATTGGAGAGAAGCTGATGGACATTGAGAACAATAGCATGGCAACTGATGCCCAGGGCAAGAAATCATGATTTAATCTGTTTTCCAGGTGATAGGTAAATCTTCTCTTTTGATTGATACTACTGCAAGGAAATCACCATTCGCCCCATCGGATCATAATTCCAACACAAGTTCGGTAATAAACATTCTGGGCCATCAAGGAAATTGTAAATGCAAGTGATTTTTTTTTATTTTTTTATTTTTGGGTATTGTCTGTCTTTTGTGTTCTTTCGTTTCATTTTATAGACGGCTGACATGGAGCACAAAGTAATCCTTTCAACAAGGCAATTTTTTTGGTTGGCATCCTTATGTAGGCCTATTCGTATAGGCATCAACAGCTATTCATCTTCAGGTACCCCTGGAGTTGCTATGTTTTTAGATGTATCAGTCAAAATATATTTGGCAACAAGTCAATCTATTGCTTTAAAATAGTATGTTTGCGGAATTCTTTTGATGAGAAAGGTATATTCTTCTATCATCTGTTCTTACATTCAAATTTAATATCTGATTGTATATACCTCCATTGAGAATAATCCTAATTATAATAAAAATCACAGTTAACTACTGTGGTAAACCTTGACGTTGTAAATCATAATTTTCACAAGACATTAGGAGTTAATCTTTGAATGTTCAAGCCCTCTTAACTCTTAAATCCCCAGGACATCGACTATCATATGCAGGACAATGTCATACCCATTTAATTGAATTAAGCTACAAATTATGTATAAATCAAATGGCAGAGAAACAAAGGTATCCTACTAAAAAATGAAGAAAAACATTTTTTTTTATCTAATTTGATATAACTTTCTGACTTTTAAGTCCAGCACCATGAAAGCTTTAACAAGTTCCTCTTTGATCATGAATAGTAAAGAAGCTGCAAAAACGCTCTGTACTATCTTTGTGCTCATCCCCTTGTAAAAGCTTCGCAATCCCTCATATCGTATCATTTTAATTATTGCATCAAAAGTGCCTGTACTGTCTAAGAATCATCAGCATCTTAAGACACATAAGAGAGCATAAATCACACATAACAGAAAGTCCACTTTTAAGATGGAATCAAACGGAAGGTCAAACATTGTCCTTCTGACAGCGAAACAATTGCAGAACATCAAGTCAGAGCATGGCAACCAGAGAAACATGGTAACACATGCTACAAATCATGAAAAGTGCAGTTTAAGGGATAGGCTTGTTAAAGAAACAAAGAATTACTAAAGATGGAGAAATTATAGATAGCGAAAAGGAGAATAACTCACCAATCTCAACAACTTCCAGATGACGCATGAGTTAAAAGTTTTTAATTAAACAGATTGCAATCACTAACCTGAGTATTTTAATGAGAAATTGCCACCAATCTCCTGCTTTGCTTGCAGCCTTGACTGCATAGGCATTTAAGAAAACAATCATGAAGACTTCAAGTATACACATGCAAACCTAGGTACTAGTAAAGTATGCGTTTGTGTTAAGACAAAGACTGAGATAACCAAAAACAAACAAAACTACTAAGGTAAAACGTGATGCATTAGAAAGTTCACCCGAGTGGAAGTGCAAGAATATCTTTAGTGATTAAATTTAAAATCGAAGTGGACCCTACAATTTGAAGGTCAACATCCAATAGCTATACAGATAAAGGATATGATCAAGAAAATTACAACGCTTTAGAGAAGAAATTCATAAAAAAGAAAGAACAAACAAATTCAAAAAACCTTGAGTTTTTCGTTACACCATTTCTGTATGACACACTTTTAAAACATTTTGCTCCCTTTTCTTAGGCTGCTATCATCATTTATACGACCTCTAGTAGGTTGCAAAACATTTTCTACAATAATCTTGTCCGGATTCTCACTGACTGAATGATCTGAATTACTGCAAACAACAACTGGATGGTAAACAAACTGGAGCTTTATCTAAACAAACCACCAGCAGAAAATGCGTCCAGTGAAAACAGTAATGGAACTTTATTAGATAGGTGTAAGCAAACTAGTTCATATATTCTGATAAGTTATGAAGTAAACACAGGATGAACTTTACCTTGACAACCAACAAGGGATATGTTGACACGGTTGCTCCCAATTTTGCCAATGCCCCTAGTAAGAAAACCTAGTTCGCACCGAAATTTACATAAGAAATTTTGAATTCTGGCAAGGCGAAAGAATAGGCATTCAACTTTTCTATATGAGCACTTCAAGTTTATAATTTTCCATTTTTTTCTTAAAAAATGGTGTCCCAAAAAGACAAGTAATTCATAAATTATGGTTTTATACCTGCCAGGCTGAAACATTTTTTAATCCCTGCTTATAACCAGCTCGTTTCGCCCTGAGGTGCTTCAGCGAGCCCTCATAAATCATAAACTGGATTGAAGGATTACACACCTAGCATGCACAAATACTTATTACAATACAAGTAACTTGACCTTGAAATTTGATTTCATATAATGATGAAGACGAAGCTAACCATAACAAGTGTAGGGATTATGCCTTTCCAGAATCCAGTAACTCCTGCTTCCTTAAAAATCTCATGTGCCTACAAACAGTGCGCGAACAGGATGGTAATGTATGTTAAAAGGATGAAAAGAACAGGATATGTAAGCACAATTAAAATCAATGCAATTTCATAATGAACATAGACGGGTGTGCATGGTATTCTCAAGTAAATAAAGAAATCGAAGCCAACCGCATGCAAAGTCCCATAAGGGTGGGGTTTTATTGATTCAAGTTCAGCCAATTTGTCCTGCAAAACTGAATCTGTTGAGCTTTCAGAAGCTTGCCTCACCAGAGCTTTCCTCTTTTCCTCCATAATTTTTCTTTCTGCTTGAGTTTGTGTCTAGAGTCAAGTAAAAAAGGACAAGAATTGATTGTTGTTAGACCATTAAGCATGGAAGTATACTGAAAACGCAGATCATTACTATCCCACAATAGTTTTTCTCTCTGCGTCGGTTTGTATCCAATCTGTTGGGTAAATAGTATCTTTGTAGCGTTTACACTCAATGCAACATTTGTAAATAGGCAGAACCGCAACCTCAGAGGTTCAAGGTAACAAGTCATTGACCATGATTAGAAAATTAAAGCATAAGGACAAGTGTTTGTCGTTAGGACTTCCAACTACACCTGCATTCGCGTCACAAGAACCCATATCGGATTTGTCAGCAATACATTCAATGACCTGTTAGAGTAAAGCAATATCATCAAAGACCATAATCTTAACATGCAATACTAACATGAATAGAACACCGATTTTTTATTAATTTCATTACAGCATAGCGGCCATATTGAATTGTCCTTGTAGCAGTTATTATTGTGATAGTGAACGCTTAAAAAACAGAAATTTATATAGGGTAGAAATTAAAGTATGTTACCCAGCAAGAGCTGCTACAACAAGCCAAGAAAACAGGCCAACAGTGCCATCCCCACGTCCTTTGTTTTTGCGGGCAATTGCAATGACCTCGGCTTTATTCTTAAAAAGCTGATAAAAATAATAGTATATGCCCTGGCAGTCCCAGCAAGGAGGAAGAGAAGAAAAACAAACGAATTAAAAAAAGAAAAAAAAATTCTCATAGCAAGAAAGGAAGGTAGAGAGGGGAGAGAAGAGAACCTGGGAAGCAGCAGTTCCAAAAAGAGAAGGCTTGAGACCACTGTAAAGCCCTCCCCAACCTTCGTCTTTGATGACCTGGAGGATCTGCAGAAGCGTGCCAGAAGGAGCAGCAGAGCGTTTGGAAAGGTCAAAGGAATCAAGAAGGCCTTTTTTGGCGATTCTCTCAGTTTGTTGGCGCGTATTCACCTACAGTTACGGGTACAGGGCTCAGTCAATTACTCACTAAATTATCCACGAAAACAGTAGTAGATAAGTAGGTACCGTTTGGAGAGGATAAGTGATAATCTGAGCTATTATCCCACCACCAGCTCCCGCCAGTCCATTCGCTACGGCGCTGCTCATTCTTTGCTTGCTTTCTCCCCGACCCGATTGACATTTATCTACGCATTAAGTTGGTAAATTCTTAAAAGCGAAGCATTGAAACCGAACACAAACGAAACGACAGGACGGAAATGGTGTTAATCTTCCAAGCGCTGAACTCTCCTTGCTTCAAGTTGACTATCCATCTTGTGTTCCACGTGGCACGTTTTGCTTTTTATCTCATTGCGATCCTTTCGACGATATTTTAAGCGAAAATTTGGAAGCAGCCTTAGCTTTCACTTTCCCAAAATTTCGCCCTTGCATTAAACTTGAATAATAATAGTAGGTATATAATTAAATTATATAATATAATCTATATAATTAGATTTATTATAAAATTATTAGATAGATGGATCATATATTGTTTATTAAAATTTATTTATTTTATTTATTTAATAAATTTATATCATTTTAGATTGTATGAATTAAGTTATATGATTTAATTGCATACTTAATATTACCCAATAAACTTAGCTCAGCACCTTTTACAAATTCTCTGTTTGTAAAAAATATTTTCTCCACTCATTGCCTCCAACGATCAAATAATTCGATAGTGAAAGCTTGGTATTCAAAGTTGAAGAGGTAACAATTCACATTTGAAGAGATTGAGAAATGAAGAGGGAAACGAAGAGACATCACCAAACACATTCCATATTTGTGATTAAAATGCAATTTACAAGTACTAAATGCAATACCACACCAAGAGTTCTTCTTGATGAACAACCTCACTAAGGCTTCTTCCTTCAACTTTTGATAATAATACACTAAGAGTTTTCTCAAGGATAACTATTATCCTTTACAAAAAGATCTCACTCTCATAGCAATACAAGAACAAAGATAATTGTTTACAATAAAATATAACTCTTCTCAAAGAGTAGATAAAGAATATAAAAGCTCTCTAGACTTGATATTTTTTTTGTTTTTCGCTTGATGGATTCTTGTTGAATGTATGGGAGAAGGGCTTTTTTTATAGGCAAATAAGATGAACTTAATCAAGCGAAGACACCAACTCCAAATTTTCTACCCATTATAAAAAATGTAATTTTGTATGCCATTTTTGTAAATGCTCCGTTTAAAATTTGAAAATCTACAAAACTTGAAAGATCTGCATAATTGAATAAGCTTTCCAACGCATTATGAATCAAGTTATTTAGATATCTCTAGCTCACATATGGACAAAACACGATTCTGTGCTCATGTGACTTGATTTTTCTTCCTTGTGTCAGTCCATTGATTTGTACCTCAATTATGTCAGCCTTTCATTTGGAATTTGAATTTCTTCAAAAACTATAAAATGTGCTTCATTAAGTCATCTTTCTAATGCCATAAGAATCAAGTCATTTGGATACCTCCACAAGATATGGACAAAAGACCCTTTGGTGCTCATGTGAGTTGATTTTTCTTCCTTGTGTTAGTCTACCGAATTGCATGTCAATTATGTTGACCTTTCATTTGAAATTTGAATTTCTTCAAAAAATATGAAATGTGCTTAATTAAGTCATATTTTCAATGCCATAAGAATCAAGTCATTTGGATATCTCGAGCTCAAGATATGGATAAAAGACTATTTAGTGCTCATGTCAGTCTATCGACTTTCATGTCAATTATGTCGGTCTTTCATTTGAAATTTGAATTTCTTCAAAAAAATATGAAATTTGCATTAAGTCATCTTTCCAATGCTATAAGAATCAAGTCATTTGGATATCTCTAGCTCAAGATATGTCCAAAATAGTATTCGATGCTCATGTCAGCTGCTTCTATTTGTCTTTTAACTTGCATGATGATTTGGACAACTTTGCACTTGAACTTTGAATTTCTTTAAAACATATAAAATGTTATAAATTGAGTAAGCTTTCCAATCAAGAATCACGTTATTTGGACATTTATAGAGAAATATATGATCAATTGATTGAATATTGTCATGTGTTACATTCCTTGAGTCAAACCT
Source organism: Boswellia sacra (assembly GCA_013180625.2). Lineage (NCBI taxonomy): Eukaryota > Viridiplantae > Streptophyta > Magnoliopsida > Sapindales > Burseraceae > Boswellia > Boswellia sacra. The sequence goes on from SNVD02011059.1 coordinate 276,900, forward strand.
TATTCTTAAACTTTGGTACCTTTAACATGTAGTCTTCTTCTTAGCTTCAACACTTCATTTTACTAAGTCTCTTCTTGATTTTACAATTATTTTAATGATCTTATTCTTGCATATAAATAAAAATATTTGTAATATCTCAATGAATCAATATATATTATTATCATCAAAATTATCATGTAGCTTTAGGGCTAACAATCTCCTCATTTTTTATGATGACAAACCATTGATTACTTGAAGATAATATCTAAAATCAAGAATAAAAATAAAAACAAGAATTACAAAAAAGATGACAATTGTTATGAATATAAGCAATCCAACCATTTCTCCCCCTTTTGTTATCATCAAAAAGATGCAATCAAATTAACTACTCCCCCTGAATATATCATCCCCCTAAAAATATGCTACCATTCAAAGATTATCATATAAAAGAAAAATTAAGACACATCCAATATGCCTAATTCTCTTCTAATAGTGTAAAATCTATCTTGACTAAGGGGTTTAGTCATATTTAGATCTAGGGACTAATTCTCAACCTTGATTTCTCTCAAATTGATTCAATTTTTCTTGCAAGCCGAAATCCAACTTTCGTCATTTTGGCTTCTTTAAAAGATTTTGGTTCAAATTGAGAGACAAATGCAAAATGATTACAAAAGTTTCTAAAAGAAGATCTAGTTCTCATTCTTTGTGATGGTTCGTCAATAATGAGATCTTTAGAGTCAGCTTTTGCATACCTCCATTCCTTTTATAATTCTTGGGAAGAATGATTTACTTCCTTAAGCTTTTCTTGTTGAAGTTGTAATTCAACTTGGCTCTTTTCATCAAGCTTTGATTTCTCTACCTCAACAATATTATCATCTAAATTCTTTGAAGAAATCATATTAGTTTCATCAAATTCAACATGCATAGATTCTTTAATAGCAAGAGTCTTTTTGTTAAAAACTTTATATGCTTTAACATGATTGGAGTAGCCAATAAAAATTCCAACATCGACTTTTGCATGAAAATTTTCAAGGTTATCCTTGGTGTTTAAAATAAAATATTTACATACAAAAACTTTAAAAAATCCAATATTGGGTTTTCTCCATTTCCAAAGTTCATAAGGAGTTTTCTTTATTAAAGCTCCAATATTGACTCTATTGATTATAAAACATGCAATATTAACGGCTTCGACCCAAAAAAATTTTGACAAATTATTTTCAAGTAACATGGTCCTAGCCATTTCTTGAATAGTCCTATTTTTCCTCTCAACAACACTATTTTATTGTGGAGTTCTAGGTGTGAAAAATTTATGTGCAAAATGATTTTCATCACAAAGATTTTCAAATGCAACACTGTCTACTTCACCACCATGATCACTCCTAATGGACATAATAGAATACCCTTTTTGATTTTGGACTCTTTTTACAAATTTTGAAAAAGCTTGTGTAGCCTCATGTTTAGTTTTCAAGAATAACATTCAAGTGAATCTTAAATAATCATCCACAATAACAAAAATATAATACTTTCCACCAAGGCTTTGAGTTCTTGATGGTCAAAATAAATCCGAATGAAGTAATTGTAGAGGTTTATTTGTTGAAATAAATTTCTTTTGTTTAAAAGAAGTTCTCACTTGTTTTTCAAATTGACAAGCATCACAAATCTTATCCTTTTCAAACTTTATTTTTGGAAGACCATTAACTAAATCATTTTTAGAAATTTTTGAAATTGTGTCCATGCTAGCATGACCTAATCTTCTATGCCATAACCAGGCATCATGATTAATAACGAAACACTTTTATACATGATCATTAATATCAATATCAATTGTATAAATATTACCACATCTATTATCAATAAATAATGTCTTATTGTTACTAGCATCCTTAATCACACATCTATTAGGCTCAAAAGTAACAAAATATCCCTTATCACACAATTGAATAATACTAATCAAATCATGTTTTAAACCATTAATAAGCAAAACATCTTCAATAATAGGTGAAGAAGGGTTACTAATATCACTATATCTGATTACCCTTCCTTTGGCATTATCACCATAGGTCACATATCCTCCTTTCTTCATGATTAATCTTGAGAACTTGGAGGCATATCCGGTCATATGCCTTGAGCATCCACTATCTAAGTACCACTTATGTTTGCCACTTCTTTGTTTCTACAATCAACATTCAAAGAGTACCTTTTTGGTACCCAAATATTCTTGAGTCCTTGGGGGTTAGTTATGGTTCTTTTTGGAACCCATATTTGTTTCAAATTAGGATTTCTCTTAATATAGCAATAATGCACTTTGTGTCCTTTTTTTCCACAATAAGTATATGAATGATTAGAATTTTTCCTAGAAGATGCATGAGCAAAATAGTTTTTAAAATACTTTAGATTTTTATGAGTTATATAACCTAAGCCTATTTTATCAGAAACACACCTTTGTTTTTGTAATATAGAGTTCAAATTTTTTGTGTTTTTTGTAAAACTACCAACAATATTTCTTAAGTCATTATTTTCCTTTTTCAAAATAACATTTTCTTTCTCCAATTTATCAAAATTCTTTTGTTTTAAAATGTCATTTTCAGTTTTCAATAAATGTATTTGATTTTCCAAACTTTCAAAATCTTTTTGCTTTAAAATTTCATTTTCATTTTCTAAGGCTTCATTTGTTTTCACCAACTCTTCTAATTGAGATCACATGATTTTTAACTTCTTTTTGAAAGCATTGATTTTTGAATTTTGTTTATCAACATGCACTGTTAAATTTTGGAATGCTTCAAGTAATTTATCATATGAAAGCTTAGGATCATAGTTTAGAATACTTACCTCATCTTCTCTTAAAGCCATGAAGCACATGTTTGCCACTTTGCAATCTTCTTCTTCGGTGGAGCTAGCCTCGCTATCATACCAATTTGTGACTTTTATTACTTTGGATTTCTTGTCTTTGTTCTTGAAGTATGGACAATCCATTTTTACATGTCCCGATTTCTTGCACTCATAGCAATTGATTTGATTCTTTTTCTTATCTTGCTTTAAGCTTTGCCTTTTGTACTCCCTTCTAGAATTCTTCTTGAATATTTGGTTTCTTCTAATCATCCTTTTGGCTTTCTTGTGATGAATGCAAGATCTTCATCATCTTCTTTGTCATCAGAGTCATCTTCTTCTTTTGTTGAAGATTTGAAAGGGATATTTTTTTTCTTGAAATCTTCTTCATTCTCCTTCAAGGTGATTTCATGAGTCATGACAGAACCCATAAGTTCTTCTAATGGTAGTTTGGTGAGGTCCTTTGCTTCTTGAATTGCCGTCACTTTTGGCTACTAAGATTTTGGTAGACATCTAAGAATCTTTCTCACAATTTCAACATTAGAATAAGATTTACCAAGAGATTTTAAACCATTGACAATATCCATAAATCTAGTAAATATTTCAGAAATTGATTCGTTCGGTTTCATTTTAAAAAGTTAATAATGAACTAGCATATTAATTTTAGATTCTTTAACTTGACTAGTTCCTTCATGAGTAACTTCAAATGTGTGTCATATTTCTTGTGCCATAGAACAAGTAGATATTCTATTAAACTCATTTCTATCTAGAACACAATATAACACATTCATAGCTTAAGCATTCAAACTCAATTTCTTTTTATCATCTTTACTAAACTCTTTGGGTTTTTTAAGCATACTTTCTCCATTTCAATTTTGGTAGGAACGAAAGATCCTTCCAAAAAAATAGATCATAAATCATAATCAAAATATTTCAAGAAAATACTCATTCTAGTTTTCTAATAAGGGCAATCACTTCAATTAAAAAATGGTAGTCTAGAGATAGAAAGCCCTTCAACATATGAAGTTGGATTAAAAGTTGTCATAGCTCAAAATCGATTAAGATTTAAAAAAAAAATGAACAACCTTGCTCTGATACCACTTGTTGACCCAGGTATGGCCACCCAAAAGGGGGGGGGGGGGGGGGGGGGTTGTTGAACTGGGTTTTTATTTATAAAAACAGATTTAGAAAACTTTTCTTTAAAGATCAAAATTAGTTCACTCTTTCTTTGAGAATAAAGGTGAAGAAGATGAATTAGAAGTGATCTAAGATGCAATCAAGGGAATAACAATAATAAATAACCATAAGTGCAAGTAAATGTAAAGAGGATAGGGATAGAAAGAGTGCAAACTCAATTTACGTGGTTCGGTAAACCTTGCCTACGTCCACGGGCTCCTAGTTCCGTAAGCTAGGCTTTCCACTAAGTTTAGAATTCTTTACAACTTGTTTGATAAACAATCCACCAAGACTTTTTCCTCCAACCCTTGATAACACCACACCAAGAGTTCTTCTTGATGAACAATCTCACCGAGGCTTCTTCCTTCAACCCTTGATAACACTATATTAAGAGTTCTTCTTGATGAACAACCTCACCAAGACTTTTTCCTTCAACTCTTGATAATACCACACAAAGAGTTCTTCTTGATGAATAACCTTACAAAGGCTTTTTTCCTCAATTCTTGAAAACATCACACCAAGAGTTCTCTTCTTGAGGATAACTATTATCCTTTACAAGAAGATTTCACTCTCACCAAAATATAGGAACAAAGATAATTGTTTATAATAAAATATAACTATTCTCAAAAAGTAAATAAAGAATATAAAAGCTCTCTATACTTGATATTTCTCTTGTTTTTTGCTTGATGGATTCTTATTGAATGCATGGGAGAAGGGCTCCTTTTATAGGCAAATGAGATGAACTGAATCAAGTGAAGACACCAACTCCAAATTTTCTATCCACTATAAAAAAGTAATATTATTTTCTATTTTTGTCTATGCTCTATTTGAAATTTGAAAATATACAAAACATAAAAGATCTGAATAATTGAACAAGCTTTCCAACATATCAAGAATCAAGTTATTTTGATATCTCTAGCTCAAGATATAGATAAAACACCATTCAATGCTCATGTGACTTGATTTTTCTTCCTTGTGTCAATCAACCAAATTTCACCTTAATTATGTTAGCCTTCCATTTGAAATTTGAATTTCTTCAAAAAACATGAAATATGCTTCATTAAGTCATCTTTCCAATGCCATAAGAATCAAGTCATTTGAATATCTCTAGCTCAAGATATAGACAAAAGACCATTCAATACTCATGTGAGTTGATTTTTCTTCCTTGTGTCAGTCCACCAATTTGCCTATCAATTATGTCGACCTTCTATTTGAAAGTTGAATTTCTTAAAAAAATATCAAATTTGCTTTATTAAGTCATATTTTCAATGCCATAAGAATCAAGTCATTTGGATATCTCTAGCTCAAGATATGGATAAAAGACTATTTAGTGCTCATATGAGTTGATTTTTCTTCTTTGTGTCAGTCCACCAATTTGCATGTCAATTATATCAGCCTTTCATTTGAAATTTGAATTTCTTAAAAAAAAAAATGTGCTTCATTAAATCATCCTTCCAATGCCATAATAATCAAGTCCTTTAGATATCTCTGGCTCAAGATATGTCTAAAATAGTATTCAGTACTCATGTCAGCTGCTTCTATTTGTCCTTTAATTTGCATGATGATTTGAACAACCTTGCACTTGAACTATTTCTTTAAACCATATAAAATGTTATAAATTGAGTAAGCTTTCCAAATGTTTAAGAATCACATCATTTGGACATTTATAGAGGGATGATCAATTGATTGAACATTGCTCATGTGTCACATTCCTTGGGTCAAACATTGTTATTAAACTTTGGTGCCTTTAATATGTAGTCTTCTCCTTAACTTCAACATTTCATTTTGATAAGCCTCTTCTTAATTTTACAATTATTTTAATGATCTTATTTATGTGTATAAATAAACATATTAGTAATATCTCCATGAATCAATATGTATTGTTATTATCAAAATTATCATGTAGCCTTAGGGCTAACAAGCATAACATTCATTTTCGCATAAACACATGACATAACACATATCTCTTAAACAATCATAAATCCATTGTGTCCTCAGAAGAAGTCTAACTAATTTACTTGATCAAATTTCTACATAGAGTCCTTAATTTAACCTATAAACCATAACAAAATTTCTTTTAGAGCTCATATTCTCAAAATACATAAATCATCATTATCTATTCTAAAAACTTTTAATATAACTCAATTAATTAAACTAATAACTTAAATCATATGAAAAGCTATAATTTAATACACTTTAATATAATATGAAATTCTTAAAACATAATCCACTCACTAATTTGGTACACAACCCAATTAGCTCGGATTTGATTCCAAAATCAACGTTCCACCTAGTTGGTCACATCCTTCTCTTCAGCTGTTTGCCTTCTTCTCTTTTCTCTCCAGAATTCTCTCTTCCTTTTTTTTTTCAGTCTTATAATTAGTTTTTTTTCTAAGGGCTGGGCTTACATAAAAGAAAGGAGCTTGAGCTTTTTAAATCTCATGGGCTTTACAAGTTGCCTCAAGGACTTAGAAGATACTTTTATTACATTTTCTCGACCTAATGCTTGGCTCTCTCTAGCATGAGCATTCTCCTTCAACTCCCTTGTCATCATCCTGTTACACTCATTAGCATGAATCTATTATAAGGGAACCATCACTACAAGAAAAAAGCAAATATTTGACTATTTTTAGCCGTCAAATATGATAATACTTGACGGTTTTTACGTGTCATATATGTCACCGTCAAATATGATAATAGTTGACCGTTGGTCAAACAGTCAAATATTCACTATATCATTATTTGACTCTTATAAAAGAGTCAAGTTTGTATACCCTTGGATTCAAATTTTAGGCCTTATTTGACGGTTTATTGAAGAAATATTTGACATTAACCGTCAAATATGACAAAGTAACAGTCCAAATTTTTAAATTTTGTTTATAATATTTGACAGTAACCGTCAAATATTATAAACATAACGGTCGAATTTTTGAAAATTTGACTGCTCTAAACCGTCAAGTATTATGCAGATACCTGATCGTCAAATATGTGAGCAAAATATATAATATTTGACTCCTTTTGACAGTCAAGTATTAATACCTTAATACTTGACCGTTTCAGCACTGTCAAGTATGACTACGACAAAAACGAATTCTCTATATTTGATTGCTTTTGACCGTCAAGTATGAGAAATATTTCGGCTCATATTTGACTCTTTACGAAAAATTTTTGATTGCCTTTAAGCGTCAAATATGTCCTTTTGACAGTCATTTGACTCCTTTTGACAGTCAAGTATTAATACTTTAATACTTGACCGTTCCAGTACTGTCAAGTATGACAAAAACGAATTTTTCATATTTGATTCCTTTGGACCGTCAAGTATGATAAATATTTTGGCTCATTATTTGACTCTTTTACGAAACATATTTGATTGCTTTTGACCGTCAAATATGTGAGCTATTTACTTGACCGTTTCCATACTGTCAAATATGAAAACCTAATTTTTTCATATTTGATTCCTTATAACCGTCAAGTATGTCAATGTTATTATTTGACTCTTCTTGAACCGACAACATTTTGACTCATATTTGACTCTTCTCAAATTTGACTGTTGTCGGTTTGGTTCATAGTTGACTGATTGTGTCGAATATTATCCCAATTTTTAGCTCATATTTGACTGTTTATAATAGGTAATCGTCAAATATGACATATTCCGCCCATATTTGACATTTTGTTATTTTAGAAAATGGCCTAATCATTTGAACCTGAACCGTCATATATATATATATATATATATATATATATAAATGTTTTTCAAAAAAATTATAGTCTTTCTACATAATACAAATAGAATTGATTGATACATTAATTGAATAATAGGAGAACAAGAACCAAAACTTATCAGAACAGTAATCTTTCATCCTGACTGGCATTAAAATTATCAAGACCTATATATTATAAATTTGAGATGTATATAATATATATATATATATATATATATATATTCAATTTTTGGAAAAGAAAATTCTGACTTAGATTTTCAAGCATACTCAAACATATATACAAGTTAAATGTGATTTCAGGCATATATATTCAAACATATATACAAGTTGAATATATATACATATTCAATTTTTGGAAAAGTTTCGAGCATACTCAAACATATATACAAGTTAAATGTGATTTCAGGGAAAGACAAAGCAAGGAAGGGCCTAAAGCCTGACTGATATTCACTGTTATCTCCACCCTCCTTTTTCCCACCATGAAGCCAGCGACAATGGAAAGAAATAATTTCTCAAAGACACATGCTATGGTCTAAGCATACCTCGCCAGTATTAACAGTAATGATATGTGGTGTAAAATTAGCCCCAACAGAGCATGCAACCCATTCACCTACAAAAAGCAAATCTGAAAAGATCAGAAACCATAAGTGGGAGTTCCCATTCTGCAACAAACTTTTAAAACCGTGTAAATAGACCACAAAGCAAAACTCATAATTTCACGCACAATTTGAAATGTCAGCCAAGCATAAAAGACCTTATCGAATTGTCAGCTACTACATTAATTGAATAAAAGGAGAATAAGAACTAAAACTTGTCAGAACAGTAATCTTTCATCCTTACTGGCATTAAAATTATCAAGACCTATAAACGTCTGGACTCTTGTATCTCAATGCTTGTCATAACAGAAATGTCACTTGAAATAATATTTTCTGTTCTGCTAAGTTTATATTAGGGTAATTACTATTGCAAAAAGGTGATAAAAGTGGAAAATGAAAAAGGAAAAAAACAAAAATATCTGTATTAACCCTGCCTTCTGTCTAAACTAGAAAGACGAGCAAGTTGATAATCATAGACATTACAAATATTACTTAATAATGTGCTAAGCATTCATGCAATAGGACTAATGCTAAATCAATACCCAAACAACACTATAATAGGCTGAGCTTATGGGAACACCCTTAAAATTTGTCATACATCTGGAATTTATTTCACCCAGCATATTATGTCCGTTCTCAGGCTTTCATATGGTTGAGAGTTACATAACAAAGATCATAGACATTTTGGCATCAAAGACAGTGGCATGCCCAACATGTAACCGAAAAATAGAACCATAAATCAAGACACCACTCATATAATTTTTTAAAATCAATTGCTTCCTCATGTTCTCATGGCAACTTAAGTGGGGACAGAAATTAAATAAATAACAGGAATAAGAGTGCTCTTGTGACAAAGGTGGTAAAACGATCTGCTTGCATGGAAATAAACAGCAAAGAAGCCTTAAATAGAAGAGGGAATCCTGTAAATTGCTATAGTAAAAGAAATGACAGTCCCAAACTATAATCAACTGCTACAGAATAATAAAGTATTTATGATGACCTATTAAATTCTGGTAGCTGCTTGTTTGCACAGATGGCTACCGTGCATCTAAAAGAAGGTTTGCCAATGACACATGGCAAGATACAAACTTTACCACTAGTGGCAGAAAGAAGCCAGTGAAATGACGAGCTACACAACTAGTTGGTAATGATGTCTATCTCTATTCTCATGTTTTCGCTTGAGCTTCAGAAAAACAAAACATCTACACCGCGTAGCCCAAATGGCCCTAACCCGATAAAAAAGATGGAAAATATAATAAGTCAAAACCGCAACCCATTAACTCCCTTGTATTCGTCCACCAGCTTGGTAGAGAAAATGGCACCACGTAAGACGCAATCTCAAAACCCTAAAAGTCTCCAGTTTTGCGATAATAAAACACCAAATCAGAACCAAATAAAAATTTCCACACAAGAGTGAAGAAAACTAAAACTTGAGCTCTATTCACTTAGGCTGTTAGCTAAGCTAAAAGTAAACAGGTGTCCTGTCCAAATCTATCCAGCATAAGTTGGCAGAGTTTATCAGCATAAATTGGCATTACAAATTAATATATATATATTTCTCCCAACATAAATAAACAACATACCATATAAACAAGAGATCTAGCCAAAAGCCCCTTCGATGTCTGGTCTACACAAGCAAATCCACACCAACACCCAAAAACAAAAGAATCAATATATATACATATATACACAAAATAAATTAAAATAACAGAATAAAAAAAAAACATAAACAAGAAATTAACCCACCAATTTACGATCCCCAAAAAATAAGTTAGCAACTGTACACCACATATATCAACAAAATCAATCAACATAACTTCTTCAATCTGCAAGGATGCAACATTAGAAATACACTTGTTAGAAAGAATTGACAAATATGAAAACCTTATGTATAAGTTAAATTATTTCTTGTATTCAACCTTATGTTCAAGCTTTTTCCTGGGCATGCTTCAATAATATAAGTTGGGTAACATGCTTTGCCCACTCATAACAATTGATTTGACTCTTTAATATAACAATTGATTTTTTTTTTACTCTCACGTCTAGCCTCAAGTGAAGAAATAATAAAATAAAATAAAGAACAACAAAAACGTGGCAAAAACTACCAAATGAAGCAAACACAACCTAGTATCTATAAACAAAGTAGAAAAACAAACAAATAAAAATGGAGACGAAGAGAGATCAAATCAAGAGACGAGCAGAGATAGAGACAGGCGAGAGAGACACAGAGAGAGAGTAACTTGGTAAAAGAGAAACAAGGAAATGATTTGCGAAGGAGAAGAAAGAATTCAAAGATAAAAGATAGAGATCCAGGCAGATGTAAGAAGGAAAAACTGTAGAAGAAAGAAAGAAAGAAGTTTGTAAAAGATAATCAAATCAATTGAAATGAACAACAAATTCACTTACTAATTAGCTGTGCTGACTGAGCAGAGAGAGGGCGCACAGCAACTAACCGATGATCGGTGATTGAGCAGCGAGCGACTGAGCGGTAAAAAGGCTTGTCAGAGTGTTTCAAGTGACAGAATGATGAGAGTGATAGGGGAGAGAGCGGGCTAGGTACTTGGAAGCTCAAACAAGTACTGACATGTCTCATGTGGCACTTAGTTTATAAGCTAGCTACTTGGAAGCTCAAACAAGACATACCTGAGCATGACTTCGATATAATAGATTTTTTTCTTTTTTTAATTTCAGAACAATTTTGACCTTCTATATACAATATTATCAAATTCAAAGAATTGTATGTGCTAGTAGTTGGATATTACATATATTTACTGTGTGTTGATTGTATCAAATCCATACTAAATGTGACATGAGGTTATCTTCAGTGAATTATAAGTTCTCAACTACACACTCCAGCTCCCTTTTTTTGTCCTCTATATCTCACTCACTTTATGATCTCATTAAACCTACTTACCAGCAATTTTTCCAATTTGGAGAGCTGCGATTATGAGTGTAATTAATAAATTATAAACAATGTTAAAGTTTCAAATTTTTACATAAATAGAAGGAATTTTTTCATCTGGGGGGAAGTTCCTGTTTCCTTTAAAATCCTAATTTTTCATAGGTAATCAAGTTCAGTATCAAAACATGAGCATACTATTTTGAATAAGTTTTAATCTACGCATGCTAATAAAAGACTTGTCATATCGATAGAGCTAACACCAAGTTACAAACTAAAGCTGAGTTGCCAAGCGCTCAGCCAACTCGACAACAACATTCTTTTTATGGTTTTTGATAATTTATCTTGAACAGATTCTGTTTGTATCTTATGACTATACTTGACTGATTATGATTTTTGATAATTTATCTTGAAAAGATTATATATGTTCGTCTCTTATTATTATACTTGACTAATTAAACAACAAAAAAAAAAAAAAATAGAGTTTTACTAAAATTAAAAGAAACTTCTGAAAGACTCATGCGAGGATTTGAACCTACCATCATTAGGTTACAACACTTTAATATCATGTTAAGTTTATTACTTGTTAAAAAAAATAAAGCTTATAATGTGAGCTTAACTTTAACATATATTCTCTGGTACAATTCACTCTCACAGGAAATGCCCGGAAGACATAGCATATAATTTTATTGCAGTTTGTATTTTCATTAGCTTAGCTAGTTTCATGATCTTAAAATCAACAAGCCCCCTGTTTACTGAACAAATTCTAATTAATTTCTACAAACTCTCTTTAATAGCCACATTGTTTGAAAAAACTACCATGAAATTTATATAAGCATACAAAAAAGATCGATGCATTCGCCTTCGATGGGATTTTTGTTGATCTAAATGTGACAGACGATTGGTCTCTTACAATTCTCGAAAATGTTGTTTATGGAACTAATACTTCTCTTAATTTATAATTTCTTTCTTTCTTTCAATTTATGTAGTAAATTCTTACAATTAATTATGAAATTTGATAGCACTGATGATTAAAATCCAAGAATATACGGCACAAAGATACAATTTCTTTTTTCTTATATAATTGTGACTCTACCCAACAACAACTACAAAAATTTATTTGTAGAAGTTAAAAGATTAATTTTAAACTTTACCTAAAAGCTAAAGAGCAAGTGATTTTTCAGCATAATATCAAGATTCTTTAAGTCAATAGATTTCTTAGACACATGTTTATGAAAGAAACAAAAATTATTAATTGTTAGTTCTTTAAATCGACAAAGTAGTTGATGAAGTGGAAGGGAAAGATAAAAAAGTCTTCTAACATGTAAAGGGAAAGATAAAAAAGGGGCAGAGATCTAACAATAAAAATTGAATTCAAATTGCAGAATGAAAAGGCTTTATTACCTCCTGTACACCTCGAATTTTCTTTGCCCTGTTTTTCCTTTCCTTCAACTGCTTCCTTGACTTTTCCACCTTAGTATCCAGTCCATTCAACCATCACAAGAAGCAAGAAATTCAGTACAGACAATGGATTGGACAAATGCACTAGTGTATGACAGGAAGCTTGTGGTAAAAGAATCCACAAACAAGAAAGAAAGAATATTAAGGGAAGTCATGAATTAAGACCCATGCCCAAGTAACAACAATGCAAAAATAGTTAAACAGAGGCATTTCTAAACTCTTCATGTCAAACCAAGATTAGATTGATATCTAAAAGTATACATAATAGAATGCAAGAAATGCTTAGCAAGCAATAAATAACATAGATGAACAGTCCAGTCTCCAATTGATTTGTTATCAAGTTAACATTCAAAGTTAAAACTTTAAAAATCAAATAAAAAGAAAATCAAATCTAAAGCTAAAAGCATACTACAGTTTTCTAAACGTTCTAAGTAAATTTTTTAAAGGTTAGGAAATCTCCTCCAGTCCATAAGGTTTATTTGTCGTCAAGAAATTTACCATCACATAGGCATCTACTTAAATATTTCATCAGATCAAGCTGTTACAGCCATTCCAAGATCCACCATATAAATCATACACATGATATCACTTCACAGAGATTCCTCAGTACAACTTTTGCAGCATATGACACAGAAAAAGTTGGATTCCCTTCAAAGAATCTGACACAATATTCATGAAGCAAACAAAAGACAGAAAAATAGTTGCAAACCAGAGTCATGCAGTCAACAAACACTAACATAGCATAAGATTTTAAATTACCCTGATTAAAATTAACATAGCATAACTTTAGCTCTCTTTGCGTATTACATTCGCTTCTTGTCGATGCTGTGTGAATGTGATGTGAAATAGTGTGATACTTGTTGATGCTGTTCCTGTAATGTGACCAATACGATGTCGTTGGGGGGCTTGAAATGTTTATACTAGATTCTTTTAGGGGTCATATTTTTTTAAGTTCCTTTTTTATAAGTCTACACGCATCTCATACAATATCACTCTAATTCCCTTCCTATTGGGTTATAAAGGCTATGAACAAACAAAATCACATCATCTATTTGCTCAGGTACTGAAGCCTACTTCTCCTTGCAATTCTTTATTTCAGAGTACAAATACATCTGACAAAGAAATTTTCAACTGAGTGACCAATTTTAACAAAAGAAAATAGCCACAATTTTTCTTAGTATTCACTTGCAAAAAAGGGGGAAAAAACACACACACACTCTCTCTCTTTATTTTATTCAATCTATCAACTTGCCCTCAACATTTCACCAAAAGCCATAAAGAAATAGGCCAGATTCACAACTCCGAATGATGCATGACAGGAGATCAATAACATACAAGAATACTAGTGACAGTATATCACATATCAAAATCAATTACAAACAAGAATACTGCAATTCCATACTTAACACAAAATTAGAACTATCAACAATACAATTCCACGCACAAAACTACTAAGAAATACATAATCAACGCAACTGAACAAAACAAGCAAGCAAGGAAATAAAACAAGCAAGAATTGATGTCCATCAATAACTTTTATTGTTAAAAATGAATTAAATTATTCAAAAATATATTCCTATTTAAAATTATTATGACTCCCTAGTCATGTTTAAGGGGATGCAAGAATATTTAATTCCTAGCCAGGCTAAAACTCATATTTAATTAATACTCTGGCCACCATTTGCAGTTTTTTAACTCAGATTTAAAAGTCGACGAAGAAAGTCTTGCATGAGTCTCTTTTTTTAATTTCCATTTTTTGGCCATTCACTAAGATGTTAGTTTCGAATCGACGAACACCCTTAGTGCAAATAGTCTCACCCTTACTAAAAATATTAAGTAATTTATAAATCTATCTTATTTTAATTTTCTTATTTCTTGTTTGTTGGAGTTTTAAGTTATTTGGAGTTTTAATTTATAAATCTAGACAAAATCACTTACTGAGCAGAGAGACGACACACAACAACTAACCAACGACCGGTGAGATGAGCGAGCGACTGAGCGGCGAAAGGCTGGTTTGCGACTGAGACTACAAAAATATTATTTTAGAAGTTAAAATATTAATTTTAATCTTTACCTAAAAGCTTAAGAGCAAGTGATTTTTCAGTATAATATCAAGCTTCTTTGAGTCAATAGATTTCTTAAACACATTTTTATGAAAGAAACAAAAATTATTAATTGTTAGTTCTTTAAATCGACAAAGTAGTTGATGAAGCGGAAGGGAAAGATAAAAAAGTGTTCTAACATGTAAAGTTTTGGACATATCAAATCCACGATTAAAAGAAAAAAAAAAACTTCCAATTTCCTATCATAAATCAAGAAAACTCAAAGCTGAAAACATACAACACCAGAAATTCAATTCAATTACTTGTCAAAAACACTAAAAAGCGTACAGATTCAATCATATCTTCATAAACCCAGAAAATTCAAAGCCCCTACAAATCAAAACCAACAAATTTAAACCCCACGCACTGCAATTGCACAATCAAAGCCATGTAACCCAGCACACAGCTAGAATCTCCTCAACCCTCTTTCAACGCAACCGCACAGCCAGAAGCCCCAAATCACCGTTTACACACATGAAAGCAATCACATTCAAGTGAGAAGAAAGTGAAAACAAAGCAATAAAGATCAACTACAAGTTAATAAAGATCAACTACAAGTTAATAAAGATGTTAAAACTTTGTGAAATAGGTATTGAAGTATGTACCGGAAATGCCCGGAAGACATAGCATATAATTTTATTGCAGTTTGTATTTTCACTAGCTTAGCTAATTTCATGATCTTAAGATCAAAAAGCCCCCCGTTTATTGAACAAATTCTAATTAATTTCTACAAACTCTCTTCAATAGCCACATTGTTTGAAAAAACTGCCATGAAATTTACATAAGCATACAAAAAAGATCGATTTGCCTTCGATGGGATTTTTGTTGATCTAAATGTGACAGACGATTGGTCTCTTACAATTCTCAAAAATGTTGTTTATTGAACTAATAATTCTCTTAATTTATAATTTCTTTCTTTCTTTAAATTTATGTAGTAAATTCTTACAATTAATAGTGAAATTTGAAAACACTAATGATTAGAATCCAAGAATATACGGTACAAAGATACAATTTCTTTTTACTTATGTAACTGTGACTCTACCCAACAACAACTACAAAAATTTATTTTTAGAAGTTAAAATATTAATTTTAATCTTTACCTGAAAGCTTAAGAGCAAGTGATTTTTCAGCATAATATCAAGATTCTTTAAGTCAACAGATTTCTTAGACACATTTTTATGAAAGAAACAAAAATTATTAATTGTTAGCTCTTTAAATCGATAGAGTAGTTGATGAAGCGGAAGGGAAAGATAAAAAAGTCTTCTAATATGTGAAGTTTTGGACATATCAAATCCACGATTAAAAAAAAAAATCCAATTTCCTATCATAAATCAAGAAAACTCAAAGCCAAAAACATACAGCACCAGAAATTCAATTACTTGTCGAAAACACTAAAAAGCCGACGCCCATAAAACACAAGGACAGATTCAAGCACCAATCATAAACCCAAAAAATTCAAAGCCCCTACAAATCAAAACCAACAAAGTTGACCCCCACAATCGAGCACTGCAATTGCACAATCAAAGTCGTGCAACCCAGCACACAACTAGAATCTCCTCAACCCTCTTTCAACACAACCGCACAGCCAGAAGCCCCAAACCCTGTTTACCCACATAAAAGCAATCGCATTCAAGTGAGAGTAAAGTGAAAACAAAGCATTAAAAAGCAACTACAAGTTAATAAAGATGTTAAAACTTTGTGAAATAGGTATTGAAGTACCTAACGGTGGTCGTTCTTCCGATATTTGGAGAGTAGGCAAGTTCGCGGCAGCAGAGCAGCGGTGTTTGCTTCAAGTTAGGAGGGGAGTTTGGATAAAAGATAGAGATCACTTACTCATATTATGTTAGTAATATTATATATATATATATATATATATATATATATATATATATATTCGTTAAATAAAATCTCATAACACACACACACACACGCGCGTATATACACATATAATCTCTTTTCTTTTAATCCAATTACATATTATCTATAGATCATACAAGCATTTTAATTTCCAGGTCAACCCTAATGGAAAATTAATACTAGTTATAGGGTGGAGAGAGAACAAGTTGCAACCTTTTTAACTTTAATTTGTTCAGATCCAATAATAGTAAATATGTTGGTTTTGCTACTTTTTTCACATAAAGTATTGAACAATTTCCATTATTTTATTGCAAATCAATGTCAATAAATCAAAATCACTCAAGAGAAGACGACGCAAAGTTTGAAATATAATGCTAGCGAATATCTGTGATTTTTTCAAGTTGTATAAGTTAATTTACTTCAATTGCAGGACCGTGCATGTCGCTAGCACTTATAACTCTACTGATTAATTATTTATAATAGAAACAAACTATATATCAAACTGCAGTATTAGAAAGACTTTTTTGTAGCCATGCAAGACATTCAATTTCAATAGAAACAAAGTTAAATCTCGAGTTCGAAGACTTGCAACAGATTCAATGTTCCTTATTCCTTGCTTCCCAGCCAATTGAGTCTTTAGATCGATTCCTATTAAACATGTGAGTTTGAATTTTAATTAATCATGGTTTATAGTTACACATGTTATCAAAACATAAAATTCAAGGCTAAACCTTGGATGACTATTTTTTGTCAAATTGTTGAAGTAAATATAAAACAAACATTTCTTAAATTGTTTGTGGGGTGGAATGGTGCCTATTTCCATGGTCGTACCTATGAGCAGTAAAGCATTTTTGACAACTTTCATTTAACAATTTTCTCCACGAGATTGCTTTATGACTAACAAACAAAACGAATGTGAGGTGGAGAAAGGCCCAAGATCAAAACGGGGTTTCAACTTGGCAGGTTTCCCAATTTGCAAAGCTGAGAGCTAACGACAAAACAAATATTAATACAATAATCCAAAGACTCCTTTCCTCTTAATTATTGTAATAATGGTAGACATGTAACATCACTAGTTGTAGCAGACAATGTTTGATAATCTATACAATTAACACAAAAGTTAAATTTAACAAGCAAAAGAAATAATATGATAAAAAATAATGCAACATCAAGTCGTAGGTAAAAGTATATTATAAAAAAAGTAGTCTTTTAAGTTTAAGTTGTGTTTTAAAACACATGTTAAAGCTTTGAAGATTGTATAGATTTACTCAAAATTTGTATATTTAATGATTTTTATGTAATTTTTATAAGAATATACAGAATTTTAAGAAAATTTACATAATTTTTATAGGATTTAATACATATTTTTAGGATAAACCTTATGATTATTCTTATAAAAATTATAATCAATAAAAAATGAGAAAAAGAAAGATTCAAGTAAGTTGCATGCACCGCTTTTATCTAATAGATTTAATAGCAATGGAATCTTAACTATTTAGAGAAAGTGAGTGGTAATCATACAACTGAAAAAATCAAGCCAGCTAGGTACTCTATTGACGCCAAATCAGCAAAACAAAAGGAAATATAAAATGGGGAAATTCAGAAGAAGTAGTTTTGTTTAGGTCTTAGAATATTCAAAGTCTACGTATATTAATTTATGCATTGAACGGAAATATCATGAAGAGTAGTTAGTAAATGAAATTAGTGATACCCCATTGAATCCAAAGTGTTAGGAACTTTTCTTTAGAATATTTATGTTTTCCACTTTTTTGATATCGATGACTGTGCACACATCCATTGGTTGCTTCCAGGCCAACCTCCCGATGAACAGATTTAAGTATCATTTAGGAGTACATTCGGTAAAGCAAATTGGTCTTTTGATTTTAACTCAATCTTATCCGATAGATTTAAGTATCATTATTATTCTTCTTTTTTCTGTGCTCTAAGAAGAAGACTTGAGAAATTAGTGAAGGGCAATCTCGGATTCTTAATTTTTTTTTCTATCACTTAAGTTTCTGAACTGAAGTACTCTTTCATCAACAGATCATTGATGATCGCTTGATCTGTTGATGAGCTGATCCGATGGAATGGGATCTTACAAGATCAATTTTGCTCTAGTTTGCTTGAAAGTTTGAATCTAATTAAACTCAAATCTAACTTCAAATTTATTCTAACAGCTATATTTGGTATTAGTTTGTAATTGTTAAACTTGCTTAATTTATTTCTTTTCTACTCTACTGGATGTACCTAAGCTTGTTGATAAGCTTAATTTGTCAAACAAACAAAGGCAGAGATAAGAAGGAAAAACCGTAGAAGAAAGAAAGAAAGAAGTTTGCACAAAATCAACAAATCAATTGAAATGAAACAAAATCACTTACTAATTAGCTATCCTGACTGAGCAGAGAGAGGGTACACAACGACGATCGGTTAGATGAGCGAGCGACTGAGCAGCGAGAGGCTAGTTTGCGACTGAGCGGCTGAGAGATTGAGCGACTGAGCGGCAAGAGGCTGGTTTGCGACTGAGAGACTGAGTGACAGAGTGATGAGAGTGATGAGGGAGAGAGCGAAGAGGGATTCCGTGACTGAGCGACTGAGCGGCGTGTGCCTGGATTGCGACTAAGCGACTGAGTGACAGAGTGATGAGAGTGATAAGGGAGAGAGCGGAGAGGGATTCCGTGAAAGTGATGAGAGTGATGAGGGAGAGAGCGGAGAGGGATTCTGTGCGTGAAAGCAATGAGAGTGATGAGTTGTAGAGCGGCTAGGGCAAAACAGAGGGCATCCGTGAATGAAGAGGGAAATTGCCTTTTTATATCAAATGGCAATTTCGTAAATAACTGAAAATATTATAGTGTCAAATATTTGATAACATGGGTTGACTTTCTAAACCATATATTATATATGATTGAAGCACCGAAAACCCTCAAATAAAAAAATTGGATGCGTCAAGTATTTTACAGTTTTCTTGTAGTGCATGGTTTCTCGAGTTCAGGATTGTTACACGATGTACTACTAGAAAACTCATAATAAAGAAGAAGGAAACCCTGTTTGTCGATAGGAAAACTATCCTTATCAACTTCTCCTTTCCACTTGTCCATTTGCAACTACCACTGACAGGCCTCTTTGACCAAATAAGACAAGTCCTGACTATAACGACAAACAAATAGACATATGAAGCAACTATTTCTTACAGATCAAACGAGCAAATTTTAGCAGAACGGCCAAACCCGAAGCACAGATGGAGCTACGCAACTGCACACCACAATCACAAACTAAGAAAACCTTAGATATCGGCACATACCAAAACCCACATTCGTGATCACAACTACATACAAAAAAAATGAAGAGCACCATATTCACAACAATAAGAGATGACATGCAGTAATCATCCATTACATACTTCACTAGAAAAAGATCAAGTTCAGACCTTTAAGATGTAAGAACATAGTTACATTCAAGATAAACCTTTGTTGCCAAACAAACTGAATGTACGGACAATGAAGTGAAGCTTGCTAAATCAACGAGGACTATTAGAGTAGAACAGAAGTACTTAGTGAAAGTATAGAGAAAAACTAAGAGAAACAAAATTAATCATCACCTGAACAATCATATACATTTACGATAAACAAAAAGATGCTCAATGAGAGAAAAAAAGAGGAGGGAGTTTTAAACCACCACATTTGATCGTGGCCACATGTTTCTACCATATATCTTCACTGTGCTATAACTCCTAGCAGTTATACTATCTACTCCACATGGCACATTCGTGCTTACCAATAATTCTTACGTGTGTAGTCTAACCATAAATGCATGTCACGTTATTTATGCTGAGCAAGGAGATGTGATAAGGAACTGCCTAACTACACTGGTTAACTTTCTCCCGAACGAATACATCACTCACAGCAGAAAAACTGATCTCCTTTTGTAATCCTACTATTTCATTGTAACTATCATCGTAAGACATTGGAATTAGCACTCCTGGGAAATATAGCATATTTTTAGTCCACAGCTCGTGCACCGCGATTTTGTTTTGCTACTTGGAGACAACCCAACATAATAATTTAGTTACAGGCCCTCGGCTGACTTCTTGAACTTATAACTAAGAAGCCTAGTGTAAAGGGGACTTATTTTTATTCTCCGATTAGACCAACAATTTAGTTACAAGTCCTTGACTAACTTCTCAGACTTGTAACTAGGGAGACTTATGTAAATAGAAAACATTATGCTATAGAAAAAGATCAAATTACCCTTAGTGAGCTATCCCAAGATATATCTCCCTCGTCTCCCTGGAAATAACTCTTCATACTATCCCTGACCCCCTAAATCTGAGCACCATGTAGCTAATCTCCAAATCCTCAAACATATCAAAAAAAAAAACTGAAAGCAGAATGGTATAACAACTGCACAATACCTTTATAAGAAAAAGGTGGTTGTCTACTCGCCTGCATACTAATATGGCAAGCCAACACTTGAAAGACTTTAGAGTATAGTCGTTACCTTCACGTTTTTGCCCAAGAGCTAAATAGTGTTTGGATAGAGATAGTAAGCCAATTTAACACCAAAGAAAACTCATCTGACTACTCATCAAGTGTGGAATGACCGACCTAGATTACTCAAATGAGTCAAGTGAAAGGAATCACATCTAATCGCTCATCATACAAGGAATACGCAACCAGATCATTCATATGAACCAGGTAGGAAGTATTCAAGCCATAATTAGGGTTAAGACAAGGTATGCTAGAATTTCGATGAGAAACCCAAGGCAATTGGTCTGGGAGTCATTAGCCTAAGACTCGCTACATGGGTTAAAGATGCATTCTTTGAAAAAAAAAGAGAGAGAAAAAAACAATAAATGAATGCCCCCTGCCTAAGGTTGTTAGTCTTAACAAATATTAGAATTGATATGATTTCTTTCTAATAAGACCCATATCCATTTGTCGACTGAGCATAAAAAGAAGGTTTGTTAATATCTTGACCAAAGGGTACATGAGTCATTTAAAAAAACAGAAGAGACAAAAAATTCATTGAGAGTTTGTTTATTTGGATAAAATCAAGGAGAGAGCAATAAGAACCACCTTGGATGTAAAATTCTATAAATCACTTCTAAATAACAACGCTTTAATTACTAGAAACTAGCAATAAGCTGGTTAGGAGGCGTGATGAACACTTAAATATGCATGTTTTATAAGAGTTTAATTCATCATATTGTATTAATAGTGTTATTAAATTCTTCAACTTAAGCATATTTGTAGTCTTTGCATCTTTTGAATTAACTTTCTCTTAATTTCTATTTTGATGTAGGTTCGGTAAAATGGGCATAACTTTCTATTTGTAGATCAGAATGGTACAAATTTTAATGTTTTTAAAAGTTGATTAAATTATCTACAAGATTGTGTTTCACAAGTATCATCAAATTCGGCCTCTTAATGGACCAAAAATGGGCTTGAAAAAAACCCATCTGCAGTTTTGGCCTAGCCTGACCATGCCTCAGTATTTTGACCATATCTCTCAAAATATGTATTCAAATCGTACAAATCAATATGTTCTAGAAATCTGAGACAAATATCTACAATTTTTTTAAGACATATGATCAAAATTCTCAATAATTCGGTGCCAAAATGGTGGTCGAAGTCGGTGCACCTAATGATCCCAATTGTCAAAGATTTGTGCACTTAATATTTGACAATTGTTCCCTTATAATTTCACAAATTTGCTCCTGAATGTATCCATAAATAGAGGTGCCTTATGACCATTAGGATATCTTGGCCTTGGCTGGAATATCTTGGCCTTGGCTAGGATCTTGTATTGTGTTTTTCTCTCTTATGTGTTTATGCTATTAATAAATCTTCCTTTCCTTACAATTTGTTTTCTTTCTCTTATAATGTCTTTCTAATTTCTTTTTTACTAAGGTGAAAAGATGAAACCCTTGATATGAGAATAAGGATCTTCTAACCCTTTGATATGTGTTTAATAATCATAATCTTTTATTATTTATTTTATATGATTTATATTTCTTTTCTTAATCAATCTTGATACCACTCGTAAGTGAAAGTCTTGATCCATTGTCGACAATCCTTGGCACATCAAATGTTTAGATTCTTTCTAAATGTCGTATGGTTCTTTCTTACCAATACAAGTCTAGTTAGGAACCTTGATTTGTTGTAGACATATGGTGATTGACACATTGGATGCTTAAACTCATTTACAAGAAGTGGTATAAATATTGGTAATGAAACAAATATAATTAGTATAAGTAAAGTGGGATTAATTGACATATCTTCCGATTGTAACCTCCTTGATGTGTGGATTCCAATTGAGTTATAATTGGGTTATATATCCTTATTTGATATATTAAGGGCGGATCGCCTAACCTTATCCTTCATTGTCATTGTGTTAATTTATCTTACTTTTGTACTTTAATTATTCTTATTTATTGTCTATGAAATTGTTCTTTATTTGCTATGGTAGATTTTACCACCTATTTCCATGATCGATTTTACCATCTTTTATTTGTGTTTTACATTTGAATGGTTGGTAGTACCGCTTACCATCTTTACTTCTATTTGTTAATATCTTCTTGATTATTAATATCATATTTGCTTAGCTTATAATTTGTAGCACTAAAATTCCCTTCCTCGTGTATTGACCTCGGTCTCACCGAGTTTATTACTTCGATACTCCTATACTTAGGGGACAATCCTTTTTTTGATGTGTCATGCAGGCCTTTGATGCTCAGCCTTCACTTGTTGATAGCTAAGGCATCTAGTCACATATTCAGGAACATCCCGCTTCATTCCTTTCCACCAAAACGGGCAACGTAAATCTTGATACATCTTGGTACCCCCAGGATGAACAACAAATTTAGAGTGATGAAATTCCCTCAGGATATCATTTTTACACTCTTTACTTGATGGAACAAAGATCGTGGCCTTGAATTGCAAACTCCCCTTTGAACCAATTGTCCAATCAACACTTCCCTCACTGCATAACACTTGCTCATACAAGGCTCTAGTCTCTAAATCTTGATGTTGTAACTCAATCACTCTATGTAGAAGAGACAGTTGGGTAATAAGTGTAAAAAGGCGAAGTTGATCTCTGCAATCCTCAATTAAGATAGTCTTTCCTAGATGATATTGGATAAAGAAATCATAGTCTTCCCAATACTCCATCCATCTTCGTTGTCTCAAGTTTAAGTCTTTTTGGGTGAAAATATATTTCAAACACTTATGATCACAAAAGACTTCAAATATTTCGCCATAGAGATAATGTCATCAAATTTTCAAAGCATATACTACTGTAGCCAGTTCCTGGTCATGAATGGGGTAATTCTGCTCGTGGGGTTTCAACTGATGAGAAGCATAGGCTACAATCCTTCCTTGTTACATTAACATACACACTAATCCATCCAAGGAGGCATCAATGAATACTACGTAATCAACTCCACATTGTAGTATCATAAGGATAGGTGCTGATGTTAATCTTTTCTTCAATTCTTAGAATGCTTGCTCACATGCATCATTCCATTCGAATCTAACTCCTTTCCTTGTTAACCTAGTCATTGATACAGCCAATCAGGAGAAGTTCTCAATAAAATGCCGATAATAACCTGCTAAACCCAAGAAGCAGTGTACTTCAAACACATTCTTCGGTCGCTCTCATTTCATAATTGCTTCTACTTTTGATGGATCCATTGAGAATCCTTATTTTGACACCACATGGCCTAAAAAATTTACTTCTGATAGCCAAAATTCACATTTACTCAACTTGGCATGACGGCGATGCTCTCTCAGTGTTTGAAGTGCTACGCGTAAATGTTGCTCGTGTTTAACTTCAGATAAAGAATAACTAAGGATATCATCCACAAACACAATCACAAATTGGTCTAAGTGAGGTCTGAAAACACGGTTCATCAAATCCATAAAGGTAGCAGGAGCATTAGTCAATCTAAATGGCATGACAAAAAACTCATAATGCCCATACCAGGTACGAAAAGTGGTCTTAAGTATATCTCCTTCTTTTATTCTCAACTGCTAATAACCCGAATGAAGATCTATCTTGGAAAAACAACAAGATCTTCTTAACTGATCGAACAAATCATCGATTCTAGTAAAAGATATTTGTTTTTCACTGTGACCCGATTCAATTGCTGGTAATCTATACATAAATGCAATAAACTATCTTTCTTCTTCACAAACAATGCTGGTGCACCCCAGAGAGAAGTATTGGGTCAGATGAATCCTTTCTCTAACAATTCTTCTATTTGCAGCTTTAGCTCCCTCAACTCTGATGGAGTCATTCGATAAGGAGCAACTGATATAGGTGCCAAACCTGGATATACCTCGATGGCAAACTCTAACTCTCTAGTTGGATGTAACTTAGGCAATTCTTCAGGAAAAACATCAAGAAAATCACTTACTACATGAGGAAGTTTAGAAACCCCTTTATTAGTTTCTTTTGCTAGTATACTTGCTATCATGCTCCTGACCCCAATCTTGTTGTGTGGCCCAAGCAAAGGGTAATGCAATAATGCATATTCGTCCCCATAAAAACTAAAAATGATCCCCTCCGGTGTGTGAATCATCACTTTCTTCTTGTGACAGTCTAATATAACTCGATAAGCTAACAACCAATCCATTCCTAATATCACATCATACTAAGTGAAATCCATAAATATCAAATGAAATGATAAACTTGTTAGCCTTAAGGTTACATGATAATTTTGATGATAACAATACACATTGATTCATTGAGATTTACTAACATGTTTATTTATGTG
Source organism: Boswellia sacra (assembly GCA_013180625.2). Taxonomy (NCBI): domain Eukaryota; kingdom Viridiplantae; phylum Streptophyta; class Magnoliopsida; order Sapindales; family Burseraceae; genus Boswellia; species Boswellia sacra. Next base: position 302,291 of record SNVD02011059.1, read on the forward strand.
CAAGAATAAGATTATTGAAATAATTGTAAAATCAAAAAGAGGCTTATTAAAATGAAGCGTTGAAGCTAAGGAGAAGACTACATGTTAAAGGCACCAAAGTTTAAGAATAATGTTTGATTCAAGAAATGTGACACATGAGCAATGTTCAATCAATTGGTCATATATTTCTCTACAAATGTCCAAATAATGTGATTCTTGAGCCTTTGAAAAGATTACTCAATTTATAAGATTTCATAAGTTTTAAAGAAATTCAAATTTCAAGTGCAAGGTTGTCCAAATCATCATGCAAGTTGAAAGACAAATGAAAGTACTTGACATGAGCACCGAATACTCTTTTGGACATATCTTGAGATAGAAATATCAAAATGAGTTGATTCTTATGGCATTGGAAAGAAGACTTCATGGCTCACATTTCATATGTTTGAAGAAATTCAAATTTCAAATGGAAGGCTGACATAATTGACATGCAATTCGGTGGACTGACACAGAGAAGAAAAATCAACTCATTTGAGTACCGAATGATGTTTTATCCATATCTTGAGTTAGAGATATCCAAATGACTTAATTCTTGTGGAATTGGAAATATGATTCAATGGAGAACATTTCATATTCTTTGAAGAAATTCAAATTTCAAACAGAAGGCTGACATAATATACATGCAATTAGGTGGACTGACACATGGAAGAAAACTCAAGTCACATGAGCACCGAATGGTGTTTTGGCCATATCTTGAGCTAGAAATATCCAAATGACTTGGTTATTGATGAGTTGGAAAGCTTATTCAAATGTGCAGATCTTTTATGTTTTGTAGATTTTCAAATTTCAAAGGGAACATTGAAAAAAGTGGCAGACAAGATTTTGGTTTTTATGGTAGGCAGAAAATTTGGAGTTGGTGTCATCACTTGATTAAGTTCATCCCATTTGCCTATAAAAGGAGCCCTTCTCTCATGCATTCAACAAGTAGAAAGAAAAGAATCAATCAAGCCACAAATAAGAGAAATATCAAGTTTAGAGAGCTTTTATATTCTTTATCTACTCTTTAAAGAGAGTTATACTTTTGTTGTAAAAATTATCTTTGTATTGTGGTGAGAGTGAGATATTCTTGTAAAGGATAATTGTTATCCTTGAGAGAACTCTTGGTGTGTGTTATCAAGAGTTGAAGAAAGTTGCCTTGGTGAGATTGTTTATCAAGAAGAACTCTTGGTGTGGTATTATTAAGGGTTGAAGGAAGTTTCCTTGGTGAGATTGTTCATCAAGAAGAACTCTTGGTGTGGTGTTATCAAAGGGTTGAAGAAAGTTACCTTGGTGAGGTTATTCATCAAGAAGAACTCTTGGTGTGGTGTTATCAAGAGTTGAAGGAAAAAGTCTTGGTGAGGTTGCTCATCAAGCAAGTTGTAAAGATTTCTACAACTTAGTGGAAAACTTAACTCGTGAAGCTAGGAGCCCGTGGACGTAGGCAAGGTTTGCCGAATCAAGTAAATTGAGTGTGCACTCTCTCTATCCCTATGTCTTTACATTAACTTGCACTTGTGATTGTTCTTTATTGATATTCTCTTGATTGCATTCTATTTTCATCTTCTTCATCTTTATTCTCAAAGAAAGAGTTAAATAATTTTGATCTTTCAAGAAAAGTTTTCTAAATCCGTTTTTATAAATAAAAGCCCAATTCACCCCCCCTCTTGGGTTGCCATACCTGGGTCAACAAGTGGTATCAGAGCAAGGTTGCTCAATTTTTAAATCTTAATCGATTTTTGAGCTATGGCAACTTTTAATTCAACTTCATATGTTGAGGGACTTTCTATCTCTAGACCTCCATTTTTTAATGGAAGTGATTACTCTTTTTGGAAAACTAGAATGAGCATTTTCTTGAAATCTTTTGATTATGATTTATGGTCTATTATTTTGGAAGGACCTTTTGTTTCTACCAAAATTTAAAATGGGGAAAGCATGCTTAAAGAACCTAAAGAGTTTAGTGAAGATGATAAAAAGAAATTAAGTTTGAATGCTAAAGCTATGAATGTGTTATATTGTGCTCTAGATAGAAATGAGTTTAATAGAATATCTACTTGTTCTACGGCACAAGAAATATGGCACACACTTGAAGTAACTCATGAAGGAACTAGTCAAGTTAAAGAATCTAAAATTAGTATGCTAGTTCATAGTTATGAGCTTTTTAAGATGAAACCGGATGAATCAATTTCTGAAATGTTTACTAGATTTACGGATATTATCAATAGTTTGAAATCTCTTGGTAAATCTTATTCTAATGTTGAAATGGTGAGAAAGATTCTTAGGTGTCTACCAAAATCTTGGGAGCCAAAGGTGACGGCAATTCAAGAAGCAAAGGACCTCACCAAACTACCATTAGAAGAACTTATGGGTTCTCTCATGACTCATGAAATCACCTTGAAGGAGAATGAAGAAGATTTCAAGAAAAAGAAAAATATCGCTTTCAAATCTTCAACAAAAGAAGATGATGAGTCCACGATGAAGGAGATGATGAAGATCTTGCATTCATCACAAGAAAGCTAAAAAGGATGATTAGAAGAAACCAAGGATTCAAGAAGAATTCTAGAAGGGAGTACAAAGGGCAAAGCTCAAAGCAAGATAAGAAAAATGATCAAGTCATTTGCTATGAGTGCAAGAAACCAGGACATGTAAAGATGGATTGTCCTTACTTCAAGAGTCAAAACAAAAAATCCAAAGCAATGAAAGCCACAAATTGGGATGATAGTGAAGCTAGCTCCACCGAAGAATAAGATTGCGAAGTGGCAAACATGTGCTTCATGGCTTTAAAAGAAGATGAGGTAAGTATTCTAAACCATGATCCTAAGCTTTCATATGATGAATTACTTGATGCATTTCAAAATTTGAATGTGCAAGTTGATAAGCAAAATTCAAAAATCAATGCTTTCAAAAAGAAGTCAAAAATCATGTTATCTCAATTAGAAGAGTTGGTGGAAATAAATGAAGTTTTAGAAAATGAAAATGAAATTTTAAAGCAAAAAGATTTTGAAAGTTTGGAAAATCAAATACATTTATTAGAAACTGAAAATGACATTTTAAAACAAAAGGATTTTGATAAATTGGAGAAAGAAAATGTTATTTTAAGAAAGGAAAATAATGACTTAAGAAATATTGTTGATAGTTTTACAAAAAGCACAAAAAATTTAAACTCTATGTTACAAAACCAAAGGTGTGTTTTTGATAAAAGAGGGTTAGGATATAAAACTCATAAAAATCAAAAGTATTTTAAAAACGATTTTATTCATGCATCTTCTAGGAATAATCCTAATCATTCATGTACTTATTGTGGAAGAAAAGGACATAAAGTACATTCTTGTTATATTAAAAGAAATCCTAATTTGAAACAAATATGGGTTCCAAAAAGTACCATATCTAACCCCCAAGGACCCAACAACATTTGGGTACCAAAAAGTTATTCCTTGAATTTTGATTGTAGAAACAAAGGAGTGGCAAACACAAGTGATACTTAGATAGTGGATGCTCAAGGCATATGACCGGAGATACTTCCAAGTTCTCAAGATTAATCATGAAGAAAGGAGGATATGTGACCTTCGGTGATAATGCCAAAGGAAGGGTAATCGGACATGGTGACATTGGTAACCCTTCTTCACCTATTATTGAGGATGTTTTGCTTGTTAATGGTTTGAAACATGATTTGATTAGCATTAGTCAATTGTGTGATAAGGGATATTTTGTTACTTTTGAGCCTAATAGATGTGTGATTAAGGATGTAAGTAACAATAAGATATTATTTATTGGTAATAGATGTGGTAATATTTATACAATTGATATTGATGTTAATGATCTTGTAGAAAAGTGTTTCATTGTTAATCATGATGCTTGGTTATGGTATAAAAGATTAGGTCATGCTAGCATGGACACAATTTCAAAAATTTCTAAAATTGATTTAGTTGATGGTCTTCCAAAAATAAAATTTAAAAAGGATAAGATTTGTGATGCTTGTCAATTTGGAAAACAAGTGAAAACTTCTTTTAAACAAAAGAAATTTATTTCAACAAATAAACCTCTACAATTACTTCATTTGGATTTATTTGGACCATCAAGAACTCAAAGCCTTGGTGGAAAATATTATGTTTTTGTTACTGTGGATGATTATTCAAGATTCACTTGGGTGTTATTCTTGAAAACTAAAAATGAGGCCACACAAGCTTTTTCAAAATTTGCAAAAAGAGTCCAAAATCAAAAAGGGTATTCTATTGTGTCCAATAGGAGTGATCATGGTGGTGAAGTAGACAATGTTGCATTTGAAAATCTTTGTGATGAAAATGGTTTTGAGCATAATTTTTCCTCACCTAGAACTCCACAACAAAATGGTGTTGTTGAGAGGAAAAATAGGACTATCCAAGAAATGGCTAGGACCATGTTACTTGAAAATAATTTGCTAAAATATTTTTGGGCCGAAGCCGTTAATACCGCATGCTTTATAATCAATAGAGTCCATATTAGAGCTTTAATAAAGAAAACTCCTTATGAACTTTGGAAAGGAAGAAAACCCAACATTGGATTTTTTAAATTTTTGGATGTAAATGTTTTATTTTAAACACCAAGGATAACCTTGGAAAATTTGATGCAAAAGCCGATGTTGGAATTTTTGTTGGCTACTCCAACCATAGTAAAGCATATAGAGTTTTTAACAAAAACACTCTTACTATTGAAGAATCTATGCATGTTGAATTTGATGAAACTAATGTGATTTCTTCAAAGAATTTAGATGATGATATTGCTGAGGTGGAAAGGCAAATCAAGGAATCAAGGCTTGATGAAAAGAGCCAAGATGAATTAGAACTTCAACAAGAAAAGCTTTAGGAAGTAAATGATTATTCCCAAGAATTACCAAAGGAATGGAGATATGCAAAAGCTCACCCTAGAGATCTCATTATTGGTGAACCATCACAAGGTATGAAAACTAGATCTTCTTTTAAGAACTTTTGTAATCATTTTGCTTTTTTCTCTCAATTTGAACCAAAATCTTTTAAAGAAGCTGAAAATGAAGAAAGTTGGATTTTGGCTATGCAAGAAGAATTGAATCAATTTGAGAGAAATAAAGTTTGGGAATTAGTCCCTAGACCTAAAAATCATTCTATTATAGGCACTAAATGGATTTTTAGAAATAAAGTAGATGAAAATGGCACCATTATTAGAAACAAAGCTAGACTTGTTGCTCAAGGATACAATCAATAAGAAGGTATTGATTATGAGGAAACCTTTGCACCGGTTGCTAGATTAGAATCATTAGAATGTTGTGTGCATTTGCATGTTATAAAATTTTACATTATATCAAATGGATGTCAAAAGTGCATTTTTAAATGGTTACATTATGGAGGAAGTATATGTAGAGCAACCTCTTGGTTTTCTAAATCATGATTTTCCAAACCATGTTTTCAAACTCAAAAAGGCACTTTATGGCTTGAAACAAGCACCAAGAACATGGTATGAAAGATTGAGCAAATTTCTCATTGATAATGGTTTTGAAATGAAAAAGGTTGATACTACTCTTTTTGTTAAAACAAAAAATGATGATTTATTAATTGTTCAAATCTATGTTGATGATATTATATTTGGTGCTACTAATGTTTCTGTGTGTGAGGAATTTTCCAAGTGCATACAACAAGAATTTGAAATGAGCTTAATGGGAGAATTAAATTTCTTCCTTGGACTTCAAATCAAGCAATCAATAGATGGGATCTTCATAAATCAAGCTAAATACACAAGAGATCTTTTTAAGAAGTTTGGCATGGATAATTCAAGGACATATAACACACCTATGGGTACATTAACCAAGCTTGACAAGGATGCTTGACAAGGATGAGAAAGGAAAAGATGTTGAGATAACAAAATATCGAGGTATGATTGGCTCTCTTTTGTATTTAACTGCTAGTAGACCCGATATTATGTTTAGTGCGTGTATGTGTGCTAGATTTCAATCTTGTCCAAAGGAATCTCACCTTAAGGCTGTCAAAGAGGATATTTAGATATCTTCTTGGAACCATAAATCTAGGTCTTTGGTATCCTAAGTGTGATAATTTTGATCTAATTAGTTATTCCGATGCGGACTTTGCCGGAAGTCTTCTTGATAGAAAGAGTACTAGTGGCTCTTGCCATTTTCTAGGACATGCATTAGTCTCATGGTTTAGTAGAAAACAAAATTCTGTTGCCTTATCAACCGCGGAAGCCGAGTATATTGCAGTAGGAAGTTGTTGTGCACAAGCTCTTTGGATGAAACAAATTTTAAAAGATTATGGTTGATATTTGATCATATTCCCATCAAATGTGACAATACAAGTACCATCAAAATTTCAAAAAATCCGATACAACACTCTAGGACTAAGCATATAGAGATTAGACATCATTTTATTAGAGATCATGTGCAAAAAGGTAATATTTCTTTAGAATTTATTCCCACCGATAAACAATTAGCCGATATATTTACTAAACCCCTTAGTCAAGATAAATTTTGCATAATTAGAAGAGAATTAGGCATGTTGGATATGTCTTAATTTTGCTTTTATATAATAATCTTTGAATGGTAGCATATGTTAAGGGGGAAAATATATTTAGGGGGAGTAATTAATTTGATTACATCATTTTGATGATAACAAAAGGGGGAGAAATGGTATTTTTGTTTATTCTTGATTTTATTTTCATTTTTGATTTTAAATATTATTTTAAAGAAATCAATGGTTTGTCATCATCAAAAAGGGGGAGATTGTTAGCCTTAAGGCTACATGATAATTTTGATGATAACAATACACATTGATTCATTGAGATTTACTAACATGTTTATTTATGTGCAAGAGTAAGATTATTGAAATAAATTTAAAATCAAGAAGAGGCTTATTAAAATGAAGAGTTGAAGTTAAGGAGAAGACTACATATTAAAGGCACCAAAGTTTAAGAACAATGTTTGATTCAAGGAATGTGACACATGAGCAATGTTCAATCAATTAGTCATATATTTTCCTAAAAATGTCCAAATAATGTTATTTTTGAGCCTTTGGAAAGCTTACTCAATTTATAATATTTCATATGTTTTAAAGAAATTCAAATTTCAAGTGTAAGGTTGTCCAAATCATCATGCAAGTTGAAAGACAAATGAAAGTAGCTGACATGAGCACCGAATACTCTTTTGGACATATCTTGAGATAAAAATGTCAAAATGAGTTGATTCTTATAGAATTGGAAAGAAGACTTAATGCCTCACATTTCATATGTTTTGAAGAAATTCAAATTTCAAGTGGAAGGCTGACATAATTGACATGCAATTCCATGGACTGACACAGAGAAGAAAAATCAACTCATTTGAGCACCGAATGATGTTTTATCCATATCTTGAGTTAGAGATATCCAAATGACTTGATTATTATGGAATTCGAAAGATGATTCAATGGAGAACATTTCATATTCTTTGAAGAAATTCAAATTTTAAACAGAAGGCTGACATAATATACATGCAATTTGGTGGACTGACACATGGAAGAAAACTCAAGTCACATGAGTACTGAATGGTTTCTTGGCCATATCTTGAGCTACAAATATCCAAATGACTTGGTTCTTAATGTGTTGGAAAGCTTATTCAAATATGCAGATCTTTTATGTTTTGTAGATTTTCAAATTTCAAACGGAACAATGACAAAAGTGGCAGACAAGATTTTGGTTTTTATGGTAGGCAGAAAATTTGGAGTTGGTGTCATCACTTGATTAAGTTCATCCCATTTGCCTATAAAAGGAGCCCTTCTCCCATGCATTCAACAAGTAGAAAGAAAAGAATCCATCAAGCCACAAATAAGAGAAATATCAAGTTTATAGAGCTTTTATATTCTTTATCTACTCTTTGAAGAGAGTTATACTTTTGTTGTAAAAATTATCTTTGTATTGTGGTGAGAGTGAGATATTCTTGTAAAGGATAATTGTTATCCTTAAGAGAACTCTTGGTGTGTGTTATCAAGAGTTGAAGAAAGTTGCCTTGGTGAGGTTGTTCATCAAGAAGAACTCTTGGTGTGGTATTATTAAGGGTTGAAGGAAGTTTCCTTGGTGAGGTTGTTCACCAAGAAGAACTCTTGGTGTGGTGAGTGTGCACTCTCTCTATCCCTATCTCTTTACATTAACTTGCACTTGTGATTGTTCTTTATTGATATTCTCTTGATTGCATTCTATTTTCATCTTCTTTACCTTTATTCTCAAAGAAAGAGTTAAATAATTTTGATCTTTCAGGAAAAGTTTTCTAAATCCGTTTTTATAAATAAAAGCCCAATTCACCCCCCTCTTGGGTTGCTATACCTGGGTCAACAAAACTGTGTCCATTGATCTCTAGCATACATGAACGACATATCCTCCCAACCTCTAGAGTACTACCTATAGATGACTCCATGTGTAATGCAGATTCCAACAAATCAAACTCTAATCCTAATGCAGATGCAAAATGGATAGATATAAAAGAATGAGTAGCTCCAGAATCAAATAAAACACGGTCCTATGCATTAAAAACCAATAACGTACCTCCCACAACCCCATGGTCCGCAGGCTCTGTTGATTGAGTCAGAGCAAAAACTCATCCTTGAGTCATCTATCCTTAATGTCTAGTGCTTTGAGCTGATCTTGGAGGCCTAACGATTAAGAAGAAGCTGCCTATGACCTTTGAGATGTCTGATGGGAATAGGCATTACGTCCTTGAGATGGTAGTCTAAATTGTGACTCAAACCCTTGTCGAGGAGTCAGTTGGGTCTAACTAGTGGCACTCTGAGGGCCTCTCATCCCTGCTGGACAATCCCGTTGCATGTGACCGTATTGTCTGCATGAATAATATCTAGGACACTGATGTCACAAATGACCTAGTTTCCCACACCCATAACAAACTATCTAACTCTGTAAGGACCCACTTGATATGGAGCCTTGAGATTGCAATTGCTAAGACTGAGAATTAAAGAAAGTCCTACTGGACTGAATTTTTTATCTCTTAGATGAACGATCATGCTGTCGCACTCCTCTAAAAGGCATGCCAATACCCCCCACCCTGTGACTCTGAGTAATCTCCTGCTCTACAACTAAGGTCGTCTCCACCACATCAGCATATGTTGTCAATCTACACACTGCAACTAAGGGTCTGATATCATCTCTTAGTCCCTTTCGAAATCTCTGAGCCTTGCTAGCGTCATCGGCCACCAAACCAGGTATAAAATGGGATAAGACAGTAAATCGTGCCTCATATTGTTACACTGTCATATTCCTCTGTGTCAAGTATATAAACTCCTTTTCCTTTTGATCACGAAAAACGGTAGGAAAATATTTGTCCAAAAAAACAGTAGAGAAAACTCTCCATGTATGGATGTTTCCTTCTCTAATACGTTTAACAGAGGTCCACCACTGTAATGCCTCTCATGTCAACAAGTGAGTTGCCAACCTAACCTATAAATCTTCTTCAACTTGCAAAAGATTAAAGAGGCGCTCAACTTGTATAAGTCAATCTTCTGCAACATTCGGATCAAGCTCCCCATTAAAAAAAGGTGGATCATGATGTTGGACTTCTCGAAGTGCATTCTTTATTCTATTGTCAACAGCCATCTCTACTACCGGTTGAGGTGGTGGTGGTGGGTTAGCACGAAGAGTGTCCCTAACTGTGTTTGCCACTGTTTCTGCCAATGTGTTAGCCACATCTCTCATAGCCCTGTAAAGCTTCGATCTCTCACCACCTTTAGGTGGGTTGGAACTTAAAGCACTTCGCATAGGAGAACTCATTGTCTAATTTTATCAATGGCAAAAACATAAGTGGCAGAATTCTATAACATAGGGAACAAAAATACAACAAACAATTATTCAAGGCATATGCAAGCACACAAAACATGACTCTACCCCTCCCAAACCACCTACATCCTTTTCACAGGTCCACAGTAAAGCCTAGGCTCTGATGCCACTCCGTCACGCCCTAACATCTCTTATTTAGAGACTTTAAGGGTGATTTAATAAGAAATTAATAAAAAAGACGTCATCAATATCTCATACTTTATATATATATGTGTATATATATATATATATATATATATATATATATATATACACACACACACATCACATAAATTCATTACAACATATAACCATTATTCAAAATGATTTTACATATACTAGTGATTAAAATTAATACATGAATTGCTAGTCACATAACAAAATCTCCTATCACAAGCTAGGAGAATCAAGACAGTCTAAGAATGCTCTGAAACACCACTAGTGATAGGTGTCTATTTTTGTATTATTTTCATATCAATTTGTCCATGTTTCTTTGCTATATTCTTCGGTATTTTTATGTTTTTGTGTGATTTTTGATGTTTGTAGGAGTTTTGGAGGAACTTGCACCAAAATGAAGTAAAACCCTTCATTTTCACCTCTGCTAGTCAACCATCTTCTCGGATTTAATTGTATTGATATACAATGAATCAGATGACATGTTATATACCGTTGGAAAGCTCTCGAAGTCTATTTTCTAGAGAAATTTACGGTTCATAAATCCATTCAGTATACCGAAAGTTGTAATTAAAATAGTGTGAGAAATGTAGAAATGTAATTCCACAAATCACTGTAGCATGTATAATACGGGGCACTGTAGCTGATTACTGTAGCAGAGTATATAAACACATTTTAGGGTTTTATTTTCATAACTGAAGGAGGGGAGAACGTGTTGGAGGCTGCATCTCTAGAATTCTCTCATCTCTTGGAGCTCTTGAAGGAGAAAGAAGGCTTGGAGAGGAAGAATTACAATCCTAAGGAGATTTTTAAAGGATTTGCTAAGTTTTTCTTTTCCCTTTTCATTTTCTGGAATGTCTCCATGTTGTATTGTATTTACCACATTTTTGAACATGTGTAACTGAATCTGAATTAGTTGACGGTGATTTCAAAGCCCTTGATATGGTTTTTGTGAGTTGATTGTGTAAGAAGTTGTTATCCAATTCTCCAATTGAATTTACTTGCATTTTCCCATATCTAATGCTTATGATTGCTTGCTGATTGTATTTGGGGTGGCCAACTGAATATAATTTGGTTGTTGTCTATTACTAGATTAGAAATCTTGATCCGTAATTATCTTGAATTTCCAATCACTAGTAGCAAAATTGTGATCAGAGATTGCAATTGGAAAATACAACCTAGGTTAAATAATCCGAACTTGTGTGATTATTGCTTAGATCAACCTATCTTTTTTATCGTAATGCTTCCATTGAATTAAACTCAGAGAGCTTGTTCTAGGTTGTTTAATGGATAGAGATTAAATAAAGAGCTTGTTTTATTAAACAACAAATTAAGGAAAGATTGGGATAACAGAGCTTGTTGTTATCTACGGTTGATAATTTCAATGGTGTAATTGGATGACAATTCTATGATTAATTCGCAAATTCATATCTTGTGGTAGAGAATGATCCCTTAACCAAATTTCTATCACTGATTAATTCTTACTTCAATTAAGTTTACATTGTGTTATTCTTCATTTGCTAGTATTGAGTTTAGTTAATCAATCAACAAAACCCCCCACTCAGTTTATTGTTGTTGGAAAATAACAAATTCAATTAGAATCAATCCTCGTGGGAACGATATCTTACTTATCACTTTATTACTTGTGCGACTAGTATACTTGCTAGTTTTGAACGCATCAAGTTTTTGGTGCCGTTGCCGGGGATTGATTTTCTAATCGATTTGTTTTGTTTTTATTGTTGATTCCTATTTTTGTTTGTTTTTCTTTTCTGATTGTTTGTGTATAGGCGACATGGCAGTAAACTTCCAACAATTCAGTAGCCGATTTGAGCCACAATTACATTGGAGAGTAAATGAGATAAGCACTCCGAACATTGAACAATAACTTTCTGAGCTAACCTCTCTTGTGGAAAACATGGCTGTAGGACATATGCAGAAATTGTATGCATGTGGGGAATATTGTACCATGGAGCATCCAATCGACATGTATCCAACTTTGCAAGTAGGACATATGGAACAAGCCAATGCCATAGGTGGATTTCCAGAACAACCAAGGTAATTGTATGATCCCTTCTCTAATACTTACAATGCCGGATGGGAAAATCACCATAATTTCAGTTACTGGAATCATCAACCAGTCGCCCCAAATGTCATGCCAAATCGGCCACAAGGTTTCAATCAACCTAGAGTGCAGAAACCATTTCAAATGCAACCACCACCAGTGCCACAACCAGCTTCAGAAAACTCAGGTATGTCACTCCAGGATATTGTTAATGTAGTTGCCACTAACACAATGCAATTCCAGCAGAAAACTGGGGCAAGTATTCAAAAACTGACAAATCAAATGGGACAATTGGCTACTAGCATGAGCAAATTCGAGGGCCAAGGCTCAGAAAAATTATCTTCTCAAACGGTGATCAATCCAAGAGAGAATGCTTGTGCAATAACTTTGCAAAATGAAGAGCAATCAGATGTCCTGCCAAAAAAATCACAAACTGATGAAGAAGATGACAGCACTTCCACCATGAATAAGACATCATCTTCTAACGTAAGTCTTAAAACTGCTATTCCTTCTTATGTTACTCCTCCACCTTTTCCTAGCAGGTTGGCAAAATTGAAGGAGGAACAAGAACAAAAAATCCTGGAAACTTCTTGCAAAATCGAGGTAATTATATCACTTCTAGAAGCTATCGAGCAAGTACCTTGTTATACAAAATGTCTCAAGGAGTTATGCACCAGCAAGAGAAAGTTAAAAAGAAATGAGAAAGTAAGTGTGGGGGAAAATGTTTCAGTTGTTCTACAAAGAAAAATTCCTCTGAAATGCAAAGATCCAGGTACATTCACCATTCTATGCACCATTGGTAAAATCAAGTTTGAAAGAGCTATGTTAGATTTAGGAGCATCTATTAATGTCATACTATATTCTATTTATGCTTATTTAAATCTTGGACCTTTTGTGAAAACTGGTATTACCATTCAACTTGCTGATCATTCTAATGCATATCCCAAGAGAATTATGGAAGATATGCTTATGCAGGTGAATCAATTGTTTTTCCCAGCAGACTTCTATGTTCTGGAAATGGAGGATGAGACATCTCCTAATCTAACACCAATTCTTTTAGGGAGGCCATTCTTGAAAACTGTCCGAACCAAGATTGATGTTCATGATGGCACTCTTACCATAGAGTTTGAAGGCGAGGTGATTCGTTTCAATATTTTTGAGGCAATAAGGTACCCTACTGACTTGCATTCTATTTTTGCAGTTGATGTTATTGATTCTTTGACACAACAACATATTGAGTTAACTCGCAAGGATGGATTAGAAGTGGCTATTAGTGAGCACATAGGGACAGAAAATTCCAAAGAACTAAGAAGGTTGATACAAATGTCCAAAGAAATGGAGAAAGTTGTGGTAAGCTTAGATGAGACCATAGCTATAACAACAAACAGGTATGATGCTTCGTACATTCAATTTCCTTTATCTAATAAGAAACTTCTCTCTTCTGTGATGAAAGCCCCTACCTTAGAGCTTAAGCCTTTTACAGATCATTTGAAGCATGGATTCTTGGGTGTGAATGATACTTTGCTAATTATAATAGAAATGGGCCTTGCACCGATACAAGAATTGAAACTTGCCTGAGTACTTAGAGACATAAAACAACTGTTAAGTGGACAATTGCTAACATCCAAGGCCCAGCCATATGCATGCACCATTTCTTGTAGGAAGAAGGATCCAAGCCCACTAGAGAAGCATAGCGGAGATTGGATCCTCCCATGATAGAACTAACGTCGGGCTGAGGACGTTAAACCAAGCGCTTATTGGGAGGCAACCCAATGTTTTTCAAAAATAAATAAAAAAGGAAAAGAAAAATAGAATAAGGTAATAATGATCGATTTTTGTGTCTCGAGGAGATTCCTTTTGTAGGCCATTAAATTGATAAGGTTTTATCTCTATTTGCCATCTGTCTTATTTGTTTTTATGTTTTTTTTACTTGTTTTTGACTTTTGTTTGCGATTGTGTTGTTATCTCTTTTATGTGTCTTTAGTTTCGTTTTGGCTCTTTTCTTTTGCTTCCTTTTGTTTAATTTGATTACTCCGTACTTCGAATTCATTTGTGCAACAGCTTGAGGAAACATCCAAACGGTAGCTGAAAACATTGCCTGAAGGTTTGAAACGTGCATATCTTGGAGAAGAACAAACTCAATCGTATTATCGGTAATATCTCTCTTTTTCTTCTCTTCAATGGATGCCGATATCTTTCTGTCAAACCTTCGTAAATATTTCCCTTCACTTCCTCAAAATGCTGTGTTTAAAATTTATAAAGTACGGATGACTAGACTTTGGGCATTGATGCTCCTAAATGTGCCTGCGGATATTCAATGACTTATCGAAGTCAAGGTAAGATTGTCCGGTGAGCCTGACGTTAATCTCGCAAAATACATGCTTGGTCTAGTGACACATCCGAAAAAGGATTGTCTCCCAAGTATAGGAGTGTCGAAGTAATAAACCCGGTGAGACCGGGGTCGATCCACGAGGAAGGGAATTTAAGCGTTACAAATTATAAGCTAAACAAATGTGATAGGGATGATTCAAAGAGGTGACATGATAATATCAACAAGTATGTAAGATGGTAGGTGGTATTACCGACCATTCAAATATAAAACAAAAAGCAAAAGGAGGTAAAACCATCCATGGAAATAGGTGGTATAACCAACCATAGTAAATTAAAGAACAATTTTATAAGGTGGTAGAACCTACCATAGAAAATAAAATAAAAAGTTCATAAACAATAGAATAATTAAAATACAAGAGGAATTAACACAATAACAATGAAGGCTAAGGTTAGGGGATCCGCCCTTGATATTTCAAATAAGGATAATTAACCCATTTTAGTTATATGAATTATATTTGTTTCATTACGAATATTTATACCACTTCTTGTAAATGGGTTCAAGCATCCATTGTGCCAATCATCATATGTCTACAATAACTCAAGGTTCCTAACTAGATTCGTGTCGGTAAGGAAGAACCATACATCATCTAGAAAGGATCCAAGCATTTGATGTGCCAAGGAGTGTCGACAATGGATCAAGACCTCCACTTTACGAGTGGTGTCAAGATTGATTAAGAAATTAAATATAAATCATATTGAACAAACATTGTAAGATTAAGATTATTAAGCACATATTAAGGGTTAGAGAATCCTTATTCTCATATCAAGGGTTTCACCCTTTCACCTTAGCAAAACAGAAATTAGAAGAACATTATAATAGAAAGAAAATAAAATGTAAGAAAAAGGAAATTCATTAATAACATAAACACACAAACACAATACAAGATCCTAGCCAAAGCCAAAATGTTCCAGCCAAGGCCAAGATGCCCTCATGGGTCACAAGACACCTCTATTTATAGATACATCCAGGGGCAAACTTGTCAAATTCCAAGGGCATAATTGTCAAATATTAGTTGTAAATATCTTTGACAATTGGGATCATTAGGCACCTACTTTGACCATCAATTTTGACATCGAAACGTTGTGAATTTTAATCACATGTCTTCATGAAAGTTGTAGATATTTCTCTCAGATTTCTAGAACAAATTGATTTGCACAATTTGGATACGTATTTTGAGAGATACGGTCCAAATACTGAGGCCTGGTCAGACTGGCCCGAGACTATAGATGGGTTCACTTCAAGCCCAATTTTGGTCCACTAAGAGCCCGAATTTGATGATTCTTGTGAAATGCAATTTTGTAGACAATTAAATCTGCTTTCCAAAACATTAAGAATTGCATCATTCTGATCTATAAATAGAGAGTTATGCCCATTTTACCGAACTTGTAACAAAACCAAAATTAAGAGGAATTAATTCCAAAGATGCAAATGCTACAAATATGCTTAAGTTGAGAAATTTAATGACACTATTAATGCAATATGATGAACTAAGCTCTTATTAAACATACATATTTAAGTGTTCATCACACCCCCCAACCAGCTTATTGCTAGTCCCTAGCAATTAAAGCGTTATTATTTAGAAGTGATTTATAGAATTTACATCCAAGGTGGTCATTATTGCACTCTCCTTGATTTTATCCAAATAAACAAACTCTCAACCGTTTTTTTATTTTATTTTATGACTCATGTACCCTTCAGTCAAGATATCAATAAACCTCCTTTTTGTGCTCAGTCGACACATGACTATGGGGATTATTAGAAAGAAGTCATATTGGTTCTAATATTTGTTAAGGCTAACAACCTTAGCTAAGGGGCATTTATTCATTTTATATATATATATATATTTATTTTTTTTCCTCTTTTTTTTTTTTGAAGGAATGCATCTTTAACCCATGTAGCGAGCCTTAGGCTAATGACTCCCAGACCAGTTGGCCTTAGGGCATTAGGTTTTAAGACACCCCTACGAGCTTAACGACTCGGGTTGCCGATGCTTTATTTTTGCTTAGAAACTTGTGGATAGTGCAATGTTCAATCCTATTAAGCTTTCTCCTTAATCCATGTAGCGAGCTTTAGGCCAATAGCTCTCAAACCAGTTGGTCTTAGGGTATTAGGTGTTGAGGCACCCCTCGGGCTTAATTGCTCGAATTAAGGAGGCTACGAGACCAAACTTATCCACAATTGCTCTCTTCATTTTTTTCTTTTTTCTTTTTTTCTCTTTTTTTTTGCTCTTTTTTTTTTAACTTTCCCTTTCCTTTGTGTTGTTATACTAAACAAAACAAAAGAACTCAATATTACAACATTTCATTTTGCCACCCACAATCATGCATCAAGGTATGTGTGTGTGTGAAGAAAGGTTCATGAATATTTGCTTAACGAGTAAATAAGCACACAGTTTATTAAATGACAAGGTTATGAGAGTCATAAATTTGAATAATTCAAAGTGAATGAATAAGACCTCCTTGTTATAAAATTCAAAAATCAAGTCTAAAAATATCAAGTTAGCTAAAATGAGTCATAAGATCAAAATAAAATGACAAATTGGTTAGAATGGGTTTCAAGAGTTCAAACTGGCCCTCCATACTCTGCCATTCCGACCCAGAATGCGTCTTAAGAGGATTTGAACTCCTTACACCGCACTCTGAATCTAATTACTAACTCGCTTTTTTTTTTTGCAAGAAAAAATAAAATTTCAAGACATACTTATGTCTACTATCCTTCCCCCCCAACCAAATGAAACATTGTCCTCAATGTTTAAATGTAGAGAGATAAAGTATAGGAGACATTACCTGAAGCTTCTATTATTCAAGAGAGATGACCTGAAAGACTCATAAAATAACATGCTAAAATAAAATAAAATAAAATAAAGGACAAGAAGAAAAAATTACAAACGGAGATTCAATCCAATTTGCACTTTTGTTTTGCCCTCCTGCCCAATTAATTTGAGTACTAGCTGGGTCAGGTTCATACTCAACTTCTTGTAATTTGTCAAGTAGCTCAACCAGCAAGAAGTGGCAGAAACAAGGATCTTTCTCGCTGAATGAGGGATAAAATTTTGTTCCACAGCTGCATCAACAAAAATTATCAAAGGATCAAAGAAATTTTTAACATTCAACAAACCTATGGGTTTTTTATGGAGATTCAGTTGGGCCCAAGAGGCAATTTGAAAAATTTCTTCAAGAGTGCCAAAGCCACCTGGTAAAGCAATAAAGGCATATGAATTGATGAGCATATGTGCCATGCGTTCATGCATAGAGGAGACCTGTAACTCCTTCCCAACCGTTTTTCCAACAATGCGTTCTACAGCCAAAGCTTTAGGAATAACTCCTAACACTTGACTACCTCCTACATGTGTAGCTGTTAATACGCAACCCATTAACCCGAGGCTACCTCCCCCATAAACCACATGAATCTTTCTTTCAGCCAGTAGCCTACCAAGATAATTCGCTACTTCTACGAACTCTTCACTTTTACATGGTCGAGATCCACAGAATACACATATCCTTTGGATTCGACGTTTTGAAGTTCCCTCCATGTCTATGCAACTCTCTAACTATGTGTGAAGAATAGAATAAGAGATGTGATATTTATGGAGTGCAAAAAGGTATGCTAATGATGATATCTATCTAGGTAGCTTGGTTGTTTGTTGAAAAATTTGACAATAATGCATAAAAATTCAAAAGATGATGAAATAAGACACCATAAGTCAAACAAAACATACAAATTCAAAATGACAGCTATGAGGTATTAAAATTCAAAAATGATGGCACGCATGCATATGTACAGGTAGTTGTGACTATGGCTCACATCTTCCTCTGGTTTTACGTCCAGAAACGGCTTAAACACCTTCTATGAGTTGGGGATATGCTTCCCATCCAGTTTTCTTATAAAATGGCAAACAGGGTCATTTTGAGTCAGATTCCCAAGACTATAGCGTTCCTGCTCATCTCGGAATTGTGTCCACAAATTAAAAATTTCACGCTGCACAAGTCCACAAGAATGCGTCTCAAGAGTCATTCGGATATCATCCAAAGACTCCTTACTCAGTCCATTCTTGATGAACTGTAGTTTATACTCTCGATTGTTAGACAAATATCCCAAGGAGCGGCAATGCTGGTTACAAGTCCATCTTGCACATTTGGGACAAACTTGTAACCTTTTCGCTCTTCGCTTTTTGGCGTAAGAGCTTTTTCCCATACCTGGCATGTGAGAAACAAGATTATCTGAAAATTCATAAGAAAATCGAACCTTGGCATCAATTAACCATCTTACTTTGACAGGTATACCCTTACGCATCAACATACTTACTCTTTCTACGTGGGCTTTATAAATTTTAAGCAAATCATTTGGAGGAAGAGAGGGAAAATGTTTGTGCAGATTTGAGAGAATGGTGTCCATGTGAAAATGCGAGAAAAGAAAAGAAAATGAATGCAAGGTGAGCAGTAGTTTTTAGGGAACTGAAAAACCGACTTTAAAAGTCACAGAGTATCGTATCCGTCACTTGACCGGGAAAAATCAATCCTTAAAAAGGATCAATTAAAGCAATGGACTCTTCATTTTGGTTAAAATTTTCAAATAATGGTTTTAACCGTTGTCCATTAATTTTAAACACATTACCATTCTTTGGGTTCTCAATTTCAACTGCTCCATGAGGGAAAACGTTTTTAACAATGAAAGGCCCAGTCCAACGAGACCGAAGTTTACCAGGAAACAAATGCAATCTTGAATCATACAAAAGAACTTTTTGTGAAGATTCAAAAGATTTTCTAGCAATGGATTTGTAATGAAAAACCTTCATTTTTTCTTTGTAGATTTTAGAATTTTCATAAGCCTCATTCCTGATTTCTTCAAGTTCACTCAGTTGGAGTTTACGTAACTTGCAAGCATCATTCAAATTTGTGTTGAATGTTCTAATGGCCCAATAAGCTTTATGCTCAATTTCTATAGGTAAGTGACAAGGTTTTCCATAAACTATGCTATAAGGAGACATTCCCAATGATGTTTTAAAAGCAGTTTGGTAAGCCTAAAGTGCATCATTAAGTCTTAAAAACCAATCTTTATGATTTGGGTTAACCATTTTTTCTAAGATCTGCTTTATCTCCCTATTAGCTAATTCAACTTGTCCACTTGTTTGTGGGTGATAAGGTGTAGAAATTTTATGGGTTATTCAATATTTCTTCATTAAAGTTTCAAATGGTTTGTTACAAAAATGTGTACCCCCATCACTAATAATGGCTCGAGGAATTCCAAATCTACTCTAGATATTCTCTTTCAAGAATTTGACAACTGTTTTGTGGTCATTGTTTCGACATGGAATTACCTCGACCCATTTTGAAACATAGTCTACTGCAACAAGGATATACACAAAACCAAATGACGGTGGAAAGGGTCCCATAAAATCAATACCCTAACAGCCAAAGATTTCAACAACAAGAATGGGATTCAAAAGCATCATGTTTCTTTTTGAAATGGATCCCAATTTTTGAAAATTTTCACAGTTTTGCAAAATGCATGTGCATCTTTAAATAAGGTGGGCTAATAAAATCCACATTGCAAGATTTTAGCAGCTGTTTTTCTAGATGAAAAATGTCCTCCACATGCTTCAGAATGACAAAAGTTAATGACACTACTTACCTCATTGTCGGGTATGCATCTTCTTATTATTTGGTCTGGACAATATTTGAACAGATATGGGTCATCCTAATAAAAATTTTTCACCTCGGTTAAAAATTTCCTTTTGTCTTGAGCTTTCCAATGAGGTGACATTTTTCCTGTTGCAAGGAAATTTACAATGTTAGCAAACCAAGGTATAACAGCAACAGAAAATAAAAATTCATTAGGAAAAAAATCATTGATAGGTGAAGTTTCAATTAATGTCTCTGTTGTTAGTCTTGAAAGATGATCTGCAACGAATTTTAGGCTCCTCTCTTATCCTTTATTGTGATGTTGAATTCTTGGAGCAATAAGATCCACCGTATCAATCTAGGTTTTACATCCTGTTTAGACATTAAATATCTCACAGCTGCAGGGTCAGTGCAAACAATTGTTGAAGAACCAATTAAATAGGATCCAAATTTGTCCAATGCAAATACTACTGCAAGTAGTTCTTTTTCAGTTGTTGTGTAATTCATTTGTGCATCATTTAAAGTCCTACTTGCATAGTATATTACGTAAGGCTTACCTTCTTTTCTTTGTCCTAAGACAGCACCAATGACATAGTCACTTGCATCACACATCAATTCAAAAGGCAATGACCAATCAGGAGATTGCATAATTAGAGCTGTTGTTAAAAGTCCACTTAATTTATCAAAGGCATTTTGACATTCTTAAGTCCATTCAAAGGAAGTATCTTTTATTAAGAGGTTACAAAGAGGTTTAGATATAGCATTGAAATTTCTTATGAACCTCCTATAAAATCCAGCATGCCCTAAGAATGAACGAACCTCTTTAACTGTTTTTGGTGGAGGCAAATGGGAAATTAATTCCACTTTTGCTTTGTCCACTTCAATTCCTTTAGAAGACACCACATGACCTAAGACAATTCCCGAAGTGACCATATAATGACATTTTTCCCAATTCAAAATAAGACCTTTTTCTACACACCTTTTTTAGGACTTTTTCTAAATTTTCAAGACAATTATCAAAAGAGTTTCCAAAGACAGTTAAATCATCCATGAAAACTTCTAACAATGCTCGACCATGTCACTAAAAATGCTTAGCATGCATCTTTGAAAAGTAGCTAGAGTATTACAAAGTCCAAAAGGCATTCTCCTAATGCAAAAGTGCCGAAGGGGCACGTGAATATGGTCTTTTCTTGGTCTTCGAGTGCAATGGGAATTTGATAATAACCTGAGTATCCATCAAGAAAGCAGTAGTAGGGATATCCTGCTACTCTTTCAAGAATTTGGTCAAGAAAAGGTAAGGGAAAATGGTCTTTTCTAGTGACAGCATTTAATTTTCTATAATCAATGCACATCCTCCAACTAGATGAGACACGAGTTGGCAATGATTCCTCCTTTTCATTTTTAACAACTGTAATGCCAGATTTTTTAGGTACTACTTGTGTAAGGCTTACCCACTTACTATCAGAAATAGGATAGATAATTCCCACATCAAGTAGTTTGAGAACTTCAACCCTAATGACCTCTTTCATGTGTGGATTTAATCTCCTTTGAGGTTGTTGAGATGTTTTGGCATTTTCCTCTAAATGTATTCTATGCGTGCAAATTAAAGGGTTAATGCCTTTTATATCTTTTAAAGTCCACACAATTGCATTTTTATGCCTTTTAAGCACTTCTATCAACTTACCTTGTTGCTCGCATGTGAGGGATAAAGAAATTACCACTGGATATGTCTGATTCTCCCCAAGATATGCATATTTCAGTCATTTAGGTAAGGGCTTTAGTTCTAACTTGGGAGCTTCCTCTTCCTTGCTTTCATTCATTTGCCCCAATTCTTCGAATCTTGGTTTTTAGCATTTTTCCATCACCTGTGCACAATCCGATAAAGAACATATATCAGAAAGATCAGACTCTAGTTCCATACTTGATTCTAATGAATTCACCAAACAAGTTTCTAAAGGGTCAAAAGAACTCCCTTTTTGGATGTGATCTTGCACAATAGATTCAATCACATTGGCCTCATCAATTTCATCTTCTTCTTCATTTGGTTGTTTGCACATATTAAAAACATTAAGTTCCAATGTCATGTTCCCAAATGATAACTTCATGACTCCATTCCTGCAATTAATCAAAGCATTAGAAGTAGCTAGAAATGGACGCTAAAATAACAGGAATTGCATTGCTTACTTCCACTGGTTGTGTGTCCAAGACGATAAAATCCACTTGGTAAATAAATTTATCGACTTGAACTAATACATCTTCTACTACTCCTCTTGGTACTTTAATTGATCTATCAGCAAGCAAAAGAGTCACAGAAGTCGATTTTAACTCACCTAGATTGAGTTTCTGAAAAACCGAATATGGAAGTAAATTCACACTAACACCAAGATCAAGTAAAGCTTGTTCAATTTTATGGTCTCCAATAACACATAAAATTGTAGGACAACCTGGATCCTTATTTTTCACTGTATTATTGTTTTGAAGGATAGCACTTACTTGCTCGGCTAGAAAGGCCCTTTTTTTCACATTCAATTTCCTTTTCACAGTGCATAAGTCTTTCAAAAATTTTGCATAAGAAGGTACCTGTTTGATCATATCAAGCAAGGGAATGTTGACCTTTACCTGTTCGAAAATTTCAAAGATTTCAGAATTGTGAGTTGGCTTCTTTGGTGTAGTTAATGCTTGAGGAAATGGAGGCACAAATGAGGATTTGGTTTTCTCTTCGTTAGGCATTGGTTTGGCAACCTCTTCCTGCCCTTTAGAGATCGATTCTTCTTCTTTCTCACAAGGGTTAGGAATATGTTTTTCAACGACCTTACAATTGTGAAGGGTCATGACTGACTTGCCTTGGTCAAAATAATGGTTACTTGAACTCCCTACATTTAAGTTAGATTGATCTTTGGGGTTTTGCAATGTTTGAGAAGGAAATTTTCCCTTCTCTTGGATGCTAAATGTAGATGCAAATTTTGCAAGAGTTTCTGACAAATTTGTTAATGTTTGAGTAGTTTGACTATTGAAAGTCTCTTGCTTTGTAATGAATGAATGCAATGTTTCTTCAAAGTCATTCCTAGGAGGAGGAGCATATGCATGATCATGAGAATTTTGAAAATTTTGTTGTGTTTGAAAGGGACTTGTGAAGATTGTGCATGATTGTCATTTTTCCAACTAAAATTTGGATGATTTCTCCAACTAGGATTGTAAGTTTGTGAGTATGGATTGTGATTTGGCCTTTTGAAAGTGTTCAAGGCATTGGCTTGTTCATGGAGACATTCCTTAAAGGCAGGCAAAGTTGGGTAATCATCAGTAGAATAGTCATTGTCATTACAAATGTTACAGACATTTTCTTGAATAGAATTCAATTGACCATTCTTTTTCATTTCTAAAGCCTCGACTTTTCTAGCTAGGGATGCATATTTGGCTTGAAGGTCATGGTCTTCCCTAAGGTTGTAAATGCCTCTATTGGATGTCGAGGTTGGTTCCTTGCTTGGTACCTCATAGGTGCCATTAGTGTCCCAATTTTGTGCCTTTTCTGCCAAGGAATCTATGTAGTCAAGTGCTTCCTCAGGGTCTTTTTCTTTAAATTCTCCATTACACATTAATTCTACTAGCTGCCTATCTTGAGGTGTTAACCCTTCATAGAAGTGTGCAACTATTCTCCAAGTTTCAAAACCATGGTGAGGACAGGTATTAAGTAGTTTCTTATACCTATCCCAACATTGGTAAAGGGTTTCTCCTTGTTTTTGAGAGAAATTGGAAATTTGTCTTTTAAGACAATTTGTTCTATGGGTAGGAAAATTTTTTTTCAAAAATTGTTGTTTCATCTCATCCCATGAACTGATGGAATTCGACCTCAAATTTTGTAGCCATGTTCTAGCTTTATCTTTTAAAGAAAAAGGAAAAAGTTTTAATCTAATAGTGTTTATGCTACAATTTGGGTCAGTGTATGAATTACATACCTCTTCAAAGAGTTTTAAGTGCGGATATGGGTTCTCCACATCAAGGCCAAGAAAGGTGGGTAGAAGTCGAACAAAACTTGGCTTGAAATTGAAATGGATTGAATCTGGAGGAGAAACTACACAAGATGGTGCACTAGTCCTTACCTGATTCATGTAATCTCTGAGGGTTCTTCGTTGGTTTTGATCATTTTGTTGGGAACGGTTGTCCCCTTCATCCGTGAACCTTTCCACTAGATTGTCGGCCATGTTTTCCAAGGAAGATGATGTTTTTCTAACAAGTCTACCACTAGATGTTCGTGACCAAATTTTCATGCAAGAAAGAGAGAAGAAAGGAGAGGAAAAGATGAACTCACAAAAAAATAAAAAAATTTAGATCTAAGATGAGAAAAGAGAATACTTACAATTTTGCACGCCAATTTTTACCTTCCCCGGCAACGGCGCCAAAAACTTGACACATCCGAAAAAGGATTGTCTCCCAAGTATAGGAGTGTCGAAGTAATAAACCCGATGAGACCGGGGTCGATCCACGAGGAAGGGGATTTTAGCGCTACAAACTATAAGTAAGCAAATATGATGTGGATGATTCAAAGGGATGGAAAGATAATATCAACAATATAAGTAAAGAATAAGTTCTTAAACAATAAATGAGAATAACACAAGAGAAATTAACACAATAATAATGAAAGCTAAGGTTAGGGGATCCGCCCTTGATATATCAAATAAGGATAAGTAACCCATTTTAGTTATATGAATTATATTTGTTTCGTTACCAATATTTATACCACTACCTGTAAATGGGTTCAAGCATCCAATGTGCCAATCACCATATGTCTACAACAAATCAAGGTTCCTAACTAGATTCATGTTGGTAAGGAAGAACCACACGACGTCTAGAAATGATCAAAGCATTTGATGTGCCAAGAATTGTCGACAATGGATCAAGTCCTCCACTTTACGAGTGGTGTCAAGATTGATTAAGAAAATAAATACAAATCATATAAAATAAACAACACAAGATTACGAGTATTAAGCACATACCAAGGGTTAGAGAATCCTTATTCTCGTATCAAGGGTTTCACCCTTTCACCTTAGCAAGAGAGAAATTAGAAATATATTATAAGAGAAAGAACACAAATTATAAGAAAAAGGAAATTCATTAATACAAGAGAGAAAAACACAATAACAAGGGATCCTAGCAAAGGCCAAGATGCCCCCATGGGTCACAAGGCACCTCTATTTATAGATACATTCAGGGGTAAACTTGTCAAATTACAAAGGAATAGTTGTCAAATGTTAGGTGAACTAGCTTTGACCATTGGGATCATTCGGTGCACCACTTTGACCACCGATTTTGACATTGAAATATTGAGCATTTTAATCACATGTCTTCATAAAAATTGTACATATTTCTCTCCGCTTTCTAGAACATATTGATTTGCACAATTTGGATACGTATTTTGAGAGATATGGTCTAAAAACTGAGGCCTGGTCAGACTGGGTCGAGACTGTAGATGGGTTCACTTCAAACCCAATTTTGGTCCATTAAGAGCCCGAATTTGATGATGCTTGAGATGCAATCTTGTAGATAATTGAATCAGCTTTCCAAAACATTAAGATTTGCACCATTGTGATCTATAAATAGAATGTTATGCCTATTTTACCGAACCTACATCAAAACCAAAATTAAGAGAAAAATAATTCAAAGGATGTAAAGACTACAAATATGCTTTAGTTGAGGAATTTAGTGACACTATTAATGCAATACGATGAATTAAGCTCTCATTAAGCATACATATTTAATTGTTCATGAATTACCTATTGCTGATTGGTTATTTGCTATATCAGTGGATGATACATTGAAAATCATAGCTTGCAGGTAATTTTAATTCTTTTACATTGATTTGAAATTTGGATCAGTTGAATTTTGCACTAATTTAATTTAGTGATTACTAGGTCTCAAAGGGTTTTTATTGTAATGGGTTCAAGTTTCTTTCATGGGTCAAGTTTCTTTCATGGGTCAGAATTCTGATTAAAGTTAGTGTCACTGTCGATTACTTATTAGGGAGCAACAAAAGTAGTTATCAAAAGTTGAGATACAGCTGGCCACAGCTGGGAAAGAGGGTTTTAGATCAAGGAGTTCAGTGGATACTAACGAGTCCCGTCCAGAGAATAGACCACTAGTTGTCATAGGAGTATTAACAAGGTTTGGCTGCAAAAACAACAGAGATGCTATCCGTAAAGCATGCATGGGAACTGTAAACTATTTTCCATTGGCTCAATAGGGCATTTTATTTTTCAAATGTTCCATTAATAAAACATGCGTTGATTTTCTGGACATAAAAATGTACTTCAATTAAGTTTGTTCTAATTGTCCTTGGCATTTTGAACCCAATTGTTTCACAGGTGCAGCTTTGAAAAAACTGGAGAATGATAAAGGCGTTGTTGCTCGTTTTGTAATTGGAAGAAGGTTTGATACCATTTTCTGTAATTGCTATTATAGTTTCTTGACATGATGCTTCGGTAGAACTCCTTTTATTTATATTGTTTCAAGACTTGCCTAGAACTTTTTGTCCTAATGATTTTTTTTTTTTGTCAGTGCCAATTGTGGTGACAGTTTGGACAAAAGTGTTGATAGTGAAAATAAGCAGACAAATGACTTCATAATTCTTGTATGTATATATAGGTCATCAAATTCATTTATTGCCTGCATTTGCTGTTGGTGAAAGATATATAGCACTATAGAGAACATATG
Source organism: Boswellia sacra (assembly GCA_013180625.2). NCBI lineage: Eukaryota > Viridiplantae > Streptophyta > Magnoliopsida > Sapindales > Burseraceae > Boswellia > Boswellia sacra. The sequence goes on from SNVD02011059.1 coordinate 329,070, forward strand.
GTGGCAAAAGACAGTCAGCTAGCTATGTTCTTGCAATGGAGCACCCAGCTGTCTTCATAGATAGCAGGTCCATTGACAATGAGGGAGTTGATGATGCTGGTCTTTATGTTTTGGCTATCTCAGAGATTGGTGTTTGTTTTTTCTTGTATGGAAAGAATATTGGGGAATTTCGTAATACCAAGGCTACAAAAATTTCATTATCTTCTGAAGATGCAATCTCTAGAAATTAGAAGAGTGCATTACATGCAATTTTTGTAGCAAAATTACAAGACTCTTCTAAGCCTACCTCTATATATGTGTTTCTCGCCTATGGTTTGATGGTGAAGCCATCATTTTAGAAAATTATAGTGCAATTTGTCACGGACATAACTTTGGATAGCTCTCAGGATGTAGTCCTTCTGCCAATGAGTCAATCTGACAAATCTAAAAAAGAACAAGATGTTCAAAATAGAGGTAAGAACCAAACATGACTTTTCTTGTAAAATCCCTGCTTACTTTATATATTATGTAGTGCAAGAACTCAATCTACTGTCAAACAATTTTTCATAGAGCATGAAACATTTTGATGAGGAAAAGTCAGAAGAACTTGTCATTAAGTTATGAAAGTTGGAATTTGAAAATTACACAAATTTATTTGTTCTTGGCTTCTCTGATGCATCTACTTAGACAGTGGGTATTCTGCATGATGTACTTTTTGGACAATTACATTAACTTTAGCAAATATTGTTGAGATATGTAAAGATATATGGAGTGGTCTATAATGTTTGGAGACATTTTTGGACCAGTCTTTAATCTGGTGCAGTCTTTTGTTAAAGTTGGCTTCTTATTAAATGATCATTTTAATATTGTGGTTTCATTTTTAGGCTAAATAATCTTCAAACTTTTGTGCATTTGGTTACGCACAGTTTATGGGGTCTGTTTCACCATCATTATAGTAATTTTTCAAATTAGTTACTGTGGATTTATTGTAGATGGACATAAATTTTAAAATCTTTTAGCTGCATTTACTACTTGAATGTATTCGATCTTAATTTGTTTTCTTGGTAATTCATGGTCCCTCATCATTTTTTACTTAATTGAACAGTTATTGCATTGGACCGTGCAAATGCAGAGGATGCTATTCTTCCACTTCCCAAGATTTTAGATATTCGTGAGATAAAGAATAGACATCAAACTTTGAGTAGTGATCTTGATCAGGTAATGCCTGACTTGGTTGACAGCAAAAATCAGGCTAAGTTTGTGGAGAGCAAAGGTACTTTTTATATTCATTTATAATTTTTCCTAATTTTATATATGATGTCAAAAGGATTTATGGTTTGAGATTTGATTAAGGTTTCAAAGGAATTTGTTAGATGGTGAAACTTAAATAGTGATGAAGTTAATTGTTGCTGGTGGTCCAATTTATACTCTTAATCCTTTTCTTAAAAGTAATATATAACACCAGTTTCCTCTTTTTTTTCTTTAAAGTTACTGTGAATAGTGATGTGCACCTTAATACTACACAATACATGTGAAAACTGTATTTTAATTGTAGAAGGAAAGAACATATAAAGAAAAAGTTCAGAGTGAGAGAAGAGAGAGAGAGAGAGAGAGAGAGAGAGAGAGGCGTCTAGCAAACCAATCAACCCAAATATTTCACTGAGATTTAGAAAAACATGAATATCTAGGTATATATAGATTTCTTTAACTCTCAAATATGTTTTGTATTTATAGATATTTGTAATTCAAATATTTAAGCTTATTGTTTGGAATTCTTTTTTGCAGGATGATGTTGTGGAGGCACCTAAGGAGTTTCCAAAGAAGGCTAAATTGTTCTTTGCCTATGCTGTAGATAAGTGGAATGCTGAATTTCATGCTAAAGTTAATGATGATTTTATGTGAATATCGGTTAGTATTTTCATGTATAAAAGATCTACTTCTTGTCTTTCTAAGATATTAATGTCACCCGTAATATCTAATTTAGAGAGGATCTTTGTTCAATGCTTCTGCTTTTCATCAGTAGGGCTACTGTTAGCAGATATTCCTTGCGTCTGTTTCGAAACATTACATGAACAAGTAATCTAAAGTGCTACTTACTTCACATGGTAGCATAGTAGAATCTAGTTCCTGGTTAGATTGCAAAAAATCTGATTTGACCATTAGCTTGGCCCATATATGTTTTTTGTTTTGAATTCTAATTGGAAAGTTAATGTGAATACCATAGCACTGATGGAATAGAGTGTCAAATTTCAGTCATGAAGATGTAGTCTTTTTTCCTTGACATAAAATTTATACAATATTCAATTTTTTAGAATATATGAAATTGACCAATGGATTTTTATATAATAATTTATTGTGATGCAAAATCAACTGCAATATAATTAATTTATTGCCAACCTTTCTGATTTAGTACTACTTTTTTGTGGCGTAAAAATGGTATCAATGAAGGGTAAGAGATAGCTGTGCACTTCCACAAAAGGAAAAAAATATATATATATAGAAATATTGTAACTGACTGTCAAGAATTCCAGTCCCTTCCCCTCTTGGAGAAAAGAAAAAAAAAAGATTTGAAAGCATTATAAACATTCTCCACTTTTTGCATTCAGTTGTGCTTGCATTCTATTTTCTCATAAGATTTAAGAGCAAGGTTTTCTTTTGTGTAGAATTTGTTTTAGGTTTATTACTTAATGGATAAATGGGTAATTGCTTTTCCATTTTTTTCTTCACAGACGCCTTGGGAGCTACACTTGCAAATCATCTGGACAAGCCTCGCCTTTATATTGGGCGCATGAAATCTAGCGAAGTCTTTTCTGAACTGTGAGTTTGGCCTAAAGTTTTTATGAACGACAGCTTGTTTACAAGATAAGAGGCACAAAATTAGAATGTTATTTTCTCATACCTTTAATTGCTGGACCTAGGCAGAGGCCAAAAATGGTATGAACCAGATTGGTGGAAGTTTGGTGATAAGAAAACGTAAGTTAAATCTGCAGCTAATTTATACCATAACTAAAACTACTGGTATTTCTTTGCACATTTGGTTATTGCATTTTGGGATAATAAGAATCAAATATGTTTTTGGCCAGTTCAAGCAATGTTGTAGAATATTTTGAGGTCAGATCGCTATCAATGAAACTGCATTTTTAATATGTTTTTGCTTCATTTTCATGTTTCACCTTGCAGATAATCTTTCATAGGCCATAGCCTAACCAACTTTTACTTTTAGAGTATCTCCGGAGTCCAAAGATCAGAGATAATTATAATCCAGCAACATGGGTATTAGAGGTCATTTCCACATCAGCAGAAGCTGAACTTGGAGTATATTTTGGCCAAATATACAGAGATTCTACTTTATATGAGTAAGTTTAATTGCAAAGATTCTGCTTTTTTCGAGTAACGTTTTGAAATGTGGTGGCAAGAAAAGTTTAAATGGGCAAAACAGATATATTTGATAACTATCAGCTTATGGTTAAGTTTTTTCAGATATTTTGCTGCTTCCAGGAGCAATAAAGAGCTTGTAAGGTAGTTGAGTACTCCACCTCATAGTTCAAGAGATTTGCATTTTCCAACTCGGTTCTCACAAATTATTGGACTTGTTATAAGTAACGAATCTTTGGTGATAATCTTCTGCTGTATGCTTACCTTGTGCAGCTAGGTTCTTCAAGCTTCCTTCCATTGAACTCTATTCAAGCATGTACTTGTGTCTTTTTTGTGTTTAATGAATGTTTTGTGTTTGTAAGCTCTTAGTTTTATTGGGATTTTTCTTGGTTGTCAAAGCAATATGAAAATGTGAAGAGTTGTTTATGAATGACAATGACAATATTTAATGCTTCCAGTCAGTTGTAGAAGCAGCAGAGGATATTTGGGACTAATATGGTTGTGACTTTGGCACCAATCATTCAAGACTCTTAAAAGCACTTTCTCATATTAATTATAATGTCTGCTTGGCTACTACTTTGGATGAATATCTCGATTCTATACAAGTTAACCTTCATTTTTTTACTTCCATCCTGATTTGTTTGTGGTGAGTTCTAATAGTTTTACAATAATTATAAGAATCCATTTCAAAATTGTTATTACAGAGCCAGCTCATGTTCCCAATCACCCTGTGCCAAATCACACAACTCCTGTGAATGAGGACCTTAAAAACAGCAAAGAAGCTAGTCATGCATTGGATAATGGAAAGATTTAAGTGGCTAAGAAAAGGGTTGTTGCAGAGCATCCAGTTGTTTCAAGTCAGAATGATGTTCATCCAGTCTCAAATACAGCTACTTCTAAAACCCAGGAGGAAGCTCCCAAGAAATCTTTTGCATCAGTGGTGTGCTCATGTTTTTATAGTCATCTTGCAATTACTTTGATGTTTGAACTTCTATGTTTTATACTTTGGTTGTTTCAGGTACATGAGTTAAACTAGAGTAATGCTCCGTTTAATGTTATTGTGAGGGTTCCACCTGTTAAACCTGCTGAACAATCACAAGCAACTATAGCACCTGTAGCACCTGCTCCGAATAGCAACAGCACTATGGAGAGAAACAATAATACTGCAGGTTTTAATTTCATCGTAGTAAATTGGTAGAATAATATCTGCTGTGGTTTGGAAATAATGTATGTTGTACGGCTTTTCTAAACTCTGCCTTGTTTTAATATTTTCCTTATATAGATCAGTTAAAGGTCACTCCATCTTTGTGGGAAACTTTCCTGATAGTGCAATAGTTGCACAACTTATGGTGATTTTTGAGCAATTTGGGCCTATAAAAGCAAACAGTATTCAAGTTCGAAGTCAGAAGGTATGTTTCAAGAGCATTTTTTGCTACTTTTTTTTTTTTTGCATAATACCCACATGTCGATGAGCTTCATCTTACAGCAAACAGGAAACTATTTCGGCTTCGTAGAATTTGAGTCTGCCACTTTAGTTCAAAGTGTGCTTAAGGTACAACTTTTGTGTTCCAGTTTGACTTGCACATGTCTTGGTAGTTTGATGTTTACGGAATCGATAGTGGCTTTCCCTATCCCTCTCACCCTATAATAAACCACCTTAATTTGGTTGCATGCAAGATCATATGGATTTTTGCCTTTCCCTTTCTAACTCTTCTTTGCCACTTGAAACTGTTTTACTTGCTGTTGTCTGGTTTGTACTAGGTTAAAATGATTTTTATGTGTCTTGTAAAAGTTGAAATTTGTGTTTTTGAGATCATCCTAAGTGATTTTTTTTTGTTGATCAATAGTTACTTTCCAAGATAATGATGTCTGTATTTTAAAATTTTTTAAATTTGTGTGCAAGAGTTGCATCCTTTTGATCCAAATGCTTGGTTGTTGACAATATTTTAACTAAAATTTGGTAGGCAATAATGAAGAGAAAATTGAGATTGAGATCACTTGAAAATATGCGGATAACAAGAACTCTTTGAGAACCTTAAAGGAATATGTAGAAAATGCATATGCATAATTCTTCGCATACATGTAACACTCCTTTTTTTCTTTTTTGTGCATGTGTGTCGATTAGGGTGTGGTTGTATTTGTTGGGGATTGGGATGGGATGGGATGCTCATAAGCCTTAAAATGAGAGTTATACATGTTATTTATTTTTCCTTTTCTTCGTTAAAAAATGCAGCATTTTTTCCTTTCCTTCTTATTAGAATGTAGTTTTCGTGTTGCTACATATGAACTATGATGATGTTATTTAGCATCTGAGCATGTAAAGTTCCTAATGGTAATGGATCTAACATTAAACTCTGTTACTCTATTAGGCTTCTTCTATTTCAATTGGCAATTGAAGAACTTCTATTGAAGTAAAGCGAGGCAAGTGAAATTTTAAGTTTCTGTCTTTTTCCTCCTTTATATCCTTTTTTTTTGGTTCAAAGCGTAATCAGTCTTTCTTTTCATGGATCAGTCACCACTGATATCAATTACTCGTGAATAGGGATGATATGTGTAGTATTATGTTGTCTATTGCAGGAAATAGTGATGGTGGTAGGTTTCCATCTAGTCAGGGTGGTTATCGAGACAATAAGATCAAGCAAGGGATGAATCTCACAAAGGAACAGAGTGGAGAGGTCAAGTAGAAGTCAAAGATGGATGGGAGTTCAGCGGCTGGAGGATTCTCAAACGATAAGAAGTCTACTGTTGAAAATGATAAACATAGTATACAGGCTAGTGCAATGAGATTATTACTTTTCTTGTTGTGATATGGATTCTTTCTTTCTCCATCTCATTTGCTCAATGTATAACATATTTACTCATGTTGCAAGATGAGTATATTAAAGTTTATCATGTTGCTCTGCTTAAGAAACAACAGGAACTAGAAGAAGCTGCTGAGAACAACCTGAACTTTCAAACACAGCCATTGCTGATGGTCTCTCTGGAATGTCTTCTAATCGTCAAGTGGGCATGAAGTCTAAACGTGAAGAGGATGAGGGAGATGATGATGTCGATTGGGAAGAGGCTCCACTGGCAGGTAACTTGTTTTAAATGTTAGTTTAAATTAGTATGATAATGTGTTACTATAATGTTATGGGTTGCTAATTACATTATTAAATTTCCAGTTTCTGGAAATTCAACATAAAGAAAATGTCCGTAGTTTGTGAGACTTTTTCATTTGGGATCGTAATTACATGTGAATGTTGTTGGGCTTTTTTGTTGTCATTTTGGTGGAAAATAAATCTTATAGTCAATTCAAGCTTATTTATGGAGGTCTTTTTCCCTAGAAATATCAAGTCATAAAGATAACCATCAAGGACTGCTATAGAGTTAATTAATCTATGGTGTGTTGTGTAGACATCATATTTTTGTATTTGTTACTGACACAAAGTAATTTGCTTAAAGAATTTGCATGCAAATGTTTGTTTGTCTATTTCAAACACATTTATATATGGCTATTATACGATGGATTATCTTTCCAATACTTTTGCATTGGATTTTGTTGTTCCTAGTTCTTACTATTTAACGCTAGTTTGTTAGTCATTATTCATCAACCATTTCCCTTTGCATTACTACAGGCAACACAAGTGAAAATTTCAAGGTCAATGACTTGAATGTTGAGGCTGAGGCTTCTGGGGAGGATGAGGATGATTTTGACTGGGAGGAAGGTTGAAGGAAAAAAGATGCTTTATTGGAATGAATGTCTTCTTCTCATGGTCTTCAATATAATATGAATTAAAGGTGGGAGCTGTACATAGATTTCATTCAACTTGCAATTTCTAATCATTGCAATGAGATTAGTGTATGGACAAATAATGCTATAAAATTGTATTATTTAACAATGATACCTATTTTATATATATATATATATATTAATTTTTTTAAATACTTGACGGCTAAAAACTACCAAGTATATATATATATATATTTTTTGAAACTATTATACTTGCCGGCCAAAAACCGTCAAGTATATATTTTTTTAATTTTTAAACCTATTATACTTGGCGGTCAAAAACCGCCAATTATAGTTAGGTGTATATTTGGCGGCTAAAAAACTGTTAAGTATATATTTTTTTAATTTTTAAAACTATTTATACTTGGCGACTAAAAATCGCCAAGTATAGTCAGGTGCATATTTGGCGGTCTTATGACCGCCAAATATGCTAAATTGATCATATTTGGCGGTGCCATTGGTGGCATTTTCAAGACCGCAAAATATATACATATTTGACGGCCAAAAACCGTCAAATATGAGTATTTTTCTTGTAATGTATGAACTTTTTAAGATGAAACCGGATGAATCAATTTCTGAAATGTTTACTAGATTTACAGATATTATTAATAGCTTAAAATCTCTTGGTAAATCTTATTCTAATGTTGAAATGGTGAGAAAGATTCTTAGGTGTCTACCAAAATCTTGGGAGCCAAAGGTGACGGCAATTCAAGAAGCAAAGGACCTCATTAAACTACTATTAGAAGAACTTATGGGTTCTCTCATGACTCATGAAATGACCTTGAAGGAGAATGAAGAAGATTTCAAGAAAAAGAAAAACATTGCTTTCAAATCTTCAACAAAAAGAAGATGATGAGTCCGATGATGAAGGAGATGATGAAGATCTTGCATTCATCACAAGAAAACTAAAAAGGATGATTAGAAGAAACCAAGGATTCAAGAAAAATTCTAGAAGGGAGTACAAAGGGCAAAGCTCAAAGCAAGATAAGAAAAATGATCAAATCATTTGCTATGAGTGCAAGAAATCGGGACATGTAAGGATGGATTGTCCTTACTTCAAGAGTCAAAACAAGAAATCCAAGGCAATGAAAGCCACAAATTGGGATGATAGTGAAGTTAGCTCCACCGAAGAAGAAGATTGCGAAGTGGCAAACATGTGCTTCATGGTTCTAAGTGAAGATGAGGTAAGTATTCTAAACTATGATCCTAAACTTTCATATGATGAATTACTTGAAGCATTCCAAAATTTACATGTGCAAATTGATAAGCAAAATTCAAAAATCAATGCTTTCAAAAAGAAGTAAAAAATCATGTTATCTCAATTAGAAGAGTTGGTGGAAACAAATGAAGCTTTAGAAAATGAAAATGAAATTTTAAGGGAAAAAGATTTTGAAAGTTTGGAAAATCAATTACATTTATTAAAAACTGAAAATGAGATTTTAAAACAAAAGGATTTTGACAAATTGGAGAAAGAAAATGCTATTTTGAAAAAGAAAAACAATGACTTGAGAAATATTGTTGATAGTTTTACAAAAAGCACAAAAAATTTGAACTTTATGTTACCAAATCAAAGGTGTGTTTTTGATAAAAGAGGCATAGAATATAAAGCTCATAAAAATCTAAAGTATTTTAAAAACTATTTTGTTCATGCATTTTCTAGGAATAATCCTAATCATTCATGTACTTATTGTGAAAGAAACGGACACATAGTATATTCTTACTATATTAAAAGAAATCCTAATTTGAAACAAAAATGGGTTCCAAAAAATACTATAACTAACCTCAAAGGACTTAAGAACATTTGGGTACCAAAAAGTCGCTATTTGAATGTTGATTGCAGAAACAAAGGAGTGGCAAACACAAGTAATACTTAGATAGTAGATGCTCAAGGCATATGACCGGAGATGCCTCCAAGTTCTCAAGATTAACCACGAAGGAAGAAGGATATATGACCTTTGGTGATAATGCCAAAGGAAGGGTAATTGGACATGGTGATATTGGTAACCCTTCTTCACCTATTATTGAAAATGTTTTGCTTGTTAATGGTTTGAAACATGATTTGATTAGCATTAGTCAATTGTGTGATAAAGGATATTTTGTTGCTTTTGAACCTAATAGATGTGTCATTAAGGATGTTAGTAACAATAAGATATTATTTATTGGTAATAGATATGGTAATATTTATACAATTGATATTGATATTAATGGTCATGTGAACAATTGTTTCATTGTTAATCATGATGCTTGGTTATGACATAGAAGATTAGGTGATGCTAGCATGGACACAATATCAAAAATTTCTAAAAATGATTTAGTTGATAGTCTTCCAAAAATAAAATTTGAAAAGGATAATATTCGTGATGCTTGTCAATTTGGAAAACAAGTGAGAACTTCTTTTAAACAAAATAAATTTATTTCAACAAATAAACCTCCATAATTAATTCATTTCGATTTATTTGGACCATCAAGAACTCAAAGCCTTGGTGGAAAGTATTACGTTTTTGTTATTGTGGATGATTATCCAAGATTCACTTAGATGTTATTCTTAAAAACTAAAAATGAGGCCACACAAGCTTTTTCAAAATTTGTAAAAAGAGTTCAAAATCAAAAAGGGTATTCTATTGTGTCCATTAGGAGTGATCATGGTGGTGAAGTAGACAATGTTGCATTTGAAAATCTTTGTGAAGAAAATGGTTTTGAACATAATTTTTCCGCACCTAGAACTCCATAACAAAATGGTGTTGTTGAGAGAAAAAATAGGACTATCCAAGAAATGGCTAGGACCATGTTACTTGAAAATAATTTTTAAAAATATTTTTGGATCGAAGTTGTTAATACCGCATGCTTTATAATCAATAGAGTCCATATTAGAGCTTTAATAAAGAACCTTATGAACTTTGGAAAGGAAGAAGACCCAACATTGGATTTCTTAAAGTTTTTGGATGTAAATATTTTATTTTAAACACCAAGGATAACCTTGGAATATTTGATACAAAAGCCGATGTTGGAATTTTCATTGGCTACTCCAACCATAGTAAAGCATATAGAGTTTTTAACAAAAAGACTCTTACTATTGAAGAATCTATGCACGTTGAATTTGATGAAACTAATGTGATTTCTTCAAAGAATTTAGATGATGATGTTGTTGAGGTAGAAGGGCAAATCAAGGAATCAAGGCTTGATGAAAAGAGCCAAGATGAATTACAACTTTAACAAGAAAAGTTTGAGGAAGTAAATGACTCTTCCTAAGAATTACCAAAGGAATGGAGGTATGCAAAAGCTCACCCTAAAGATCTCATTATTGGTGAACCATCACAAGATATGAGAGCTAGATTTTCTTTTAGGAACTTTTGTAATCATTTTGCATTTGTATTTCAATTTGAACCAAAATCTTTTAAAGAAGCCGAAAATAACAAAAGTTAGATTTTGGCTATGCAAGAAGAATTAAACCAATTTGAGAGAAATCAAGTTTGGGAATTAGTCCTTAGACTCAAATATGACTAAAACCCTTAGTCAAAATAGATTTTGCATAATTAGAAGATAATTAAGAATGTTGAATATGTCTTAATTTTGCTTTTATATAATAATCTTTGAATGGTAGCATATGTTAATGGGGAGAATATATTTAGGGGGAGTAATTAATTTGATTACATCTTTTTTATGATAACAAAAGGGGGAGAAATGGTTGGATTGCTTATATTCATAGCAAGTGCCATCTTTTTGTTTATTCTTGATTTAAGTTTCAATCTTGTTTTAGATATTATTTTAAAGCAATCAATGGTTTGTCATCATCAAAAAGGGGGAGATTGTTAGCCCTAAGGCTACATGATAATTTTGATGATAACAATAAACATTGATTCATTGAGATTTACTAATATGTTTATTTATGTGTAAGAATAAAATCATTGAAATAATTGTAAAATGAAGAAGAGGCTTATTAAAATGAAGTGTTGAAGCTAAGGAGAAGACTACATGTTAAAGGCACCAAAGTTTAAGAACAAGGTTTGATTCAAGGAATGTGACACATGAGCAATATTCAACTACTTGGTCATATATTTCCCTACAAATGTCTAAATGAGGTGATTCTTAATCCCTTGGAAAGCTTACTCAATTTATAACATTTGATATGTTTTAAAGAAATTCAAATTTCAAGTGCAAATTTGTCCAAATCATCATGCAATTTGAAAGACAAATGGAAGCAGCTGACATGAGCATCAAACACTCTTTTGGACATATCTTGAGCTAGAAATATCAAAATGACTTGATTCTTATGTAATTGGAAAGAGGACTTAATATGTCACATTTCATATTTTTTAAAGAAATTAAAATTTCAAATTAAAGACGGACATAATTGACATGCAATTTGGTGGACTGACATAGGGAAGAAAAATCAACTCATATGAGCATTGAATGATGTTTGATCCATATCTTGAGATAGAGATAACCAAATGACTTGATTCTTATGGCATTGGAAATATAATTCAATGGCGCACATTTCATATTCTTTGAAGAAATTCAAATTTCAAACAGAAGGCAGACATAATACACATGCAAGTCGGTGGACTGACACATGGAAGAAAAATCAAGTCACATGAGCACCGAATGGTATTTTGGCCACATCTTGAGCTACAGATATCCAAAAGACTTGGTTCTTGATGCGTTGGAAATATTATTCAATTTTCCAGATATTTTATGTTTTAGAGATTTTCAAATTTCAAATGAAGCATTGACAAAAATGGCAGACAAAATTTCAGTTTTTATGATGGGCAGAAAATTTGGAGTTGGTGTCTTCACTTGATTAAGTTCATCCTATTTGCCTATAAAAGGAGCCCTTCTCCCATGCATTCAGAAAGAGCAAGAGAAGTATCTATCAACCAGGAAACAAGAGAAATATTAAGTCTAGAGAGCTTTTATATTCTTTATCTACTCTTTGAAGAGAGTTATACTTTTTTTGTAAAAATTATCTTTGTTATTGTATTATGGTGAGAGTGAGATATTCTTGTAAAGGATAATAGTTATCATTGAGAGAACTCTTGTTGTGGTGTTATCAAGAGTTGAAGAAAGTTGCCTTGGTGAGGTTGTTCATCAAGAAGAACTCTTGGTGTGGTGTTATCAAGAGTTGAAGAAAGCTGCCTTGGTGAAGTTGTTCATCAAGAAAAACTCTTGGTGTGGTGTTATCAAGAGTTGAAGGAAAAAGTCTTGGTGAGGTTATTCATCAAGCAAGTTGTAAAGATTTATACAACTTAGTGCAGAGCCTAGCTTGTGGAGCTAGGAGCCCGTGGACGTAGGCAAGGTTTGCCGAACCACGTAAATTGAGTTTGCACTCTCTTTATCCTTATCCTTTTTACATTAACTTGCACTTGTGATTGTTCTTTATTGCTATTCTCTTGATTGCATTATATTTTCATCTTCTTCACTTTTATTCTCAAAGAAAGAGTTAAATAATTTAGATTTTTAAGAAAAAGTTTTCTAAATCCATTTTTATAAATAAAAACCCAATTCACCCCCCCTCTTGGGTTGCCATACCTGGGTCAACAAAACATTCTAGGATACTAATTCCTCATGTGAGATGGCATGACAAATGAATGTCCATGAAATACCATGTGTATTAGAGTTTCATGAATATGTATCAGTAAAAAATGAATGAGATCAATTATACATGGAAATAGTTGTGCAACAATATGATTGAAATACATCGAAGAGTAATGGAAAGTGTTGGCACGAATAAAGATGTCACTGGGGTTTTACGTGTGTAGAAATGATGCCAATGTGTTGATTGTGCACATCCATAAGCGTATATGACATATGTAGGCTTATTGTATTTGTGAATGTATATGTGATTAATGAGAAGCCTATGTAGAATCTCAATTATGAAAGTAAACTGCAATACTGTGATGTGCGAAGGCATGCATCATAGTATGATGTGTTATGAAATTGAAATTACATGCCAAGCCCATGGGAATATATTGAATGTCGAAAGTGAAATGTGATACTGTTAAATGCTAGCATTATGGTGAATGAATTGTGGTAAGTTGTGATTGGGTTAGAAGCTTGACATAGAGCTTCATTTATATGACTGAAATGTGAAATGTGATATGTGAGTGAAAGCTTCATATAGAGCTTCACTTATGTGACTGAATATAGAAACTGATATGTGAGTAGCATGCCACAACTTTGGATATTTGGCTCTCATAGCTTGAGGAGAGGTCTGGACCATGTGTTTTCCTACATGGGATTCGGTAGCATGGGCTCGGTATTGCCCGGATTGTCAGACTAGCCTTGAGTTATTTCAAGTGCAGGCATCTCTATGTATATGTACTGTTCCGTGTGGCAGGATAGAGTCTAGCAGGACTATATGGCTGTGACCTTTGGGTGATGGCGGACTCGCGAAACATGGGAATGTGATAAATACTCACTATGACGATGCCTTGCCTATAGATGCCGCCAATGGGTGGCTATGTGATATGGGCCTACATATGTGATCCGCCTGTGATATGATAAATCCTACCTTGATTAGAGGGCAATGTTCATAAGTATCTATGACTGTACTGTGGAAGCTTCCGAAATTATGTGAAATAAAAATCCATATGAACAATGCAGCTAGCTTATGGAAACTCATGTGTGAATGATTGATGTGTTTACAGGAGCACATGAGGATGTGATAGACTTGTGGAAAGTTTATTTATAAATGAGACATGTGTATATAAATGGGTGCATGTATGGGTGTATGTGATGAGCTTTGACATGCAAAAAGCCATGCTTGATTACCCATAGACAGTTATTTGTGGAATTAGAAATGTGATTGGATAAGAGAGTAATTGGCCTAGGAAATTGCCAATGATAAAGGGTTGGCGCATGAGCACAATTAAATGATGCAGGAATGCATCTTTAACAGATCTAAAGAGATATCGGCAGAGAATTGGCATCGCTGCGCCATACCTTTCACGCTGGAGCGCCACTTGCACTAACTCAAGTAAGTGAAAATAGAGAGTTGGTGCATGTGTGCCCCTCCCTTGGCACAGGAGTGCGAAACTGAAATTTACAACGGATTGGAAATCACAAACTTGGCACTGCCGTGCCAGTTCCCTCGCGCAGAGGTGTGATCCTTGAACAGTGAAATCAATTTTATTACTTTCTCAGCAAGGCACTAGTGGCTTGTATGCCAAGAAATGAACAATAGTTAGTGATTTATGGAATAAGTATTGAATAGTCATCATATTCTGAAATGGTTATCGCCATTAATTGTTTTATCTTGAGTGTTATGCTAATTTTTATAATTCTAGCTGCTTACTAAGTTTCATACTCACTAGTCTGTTGTGTACCTCAAGTTGTCGATCAGTGAATGATTAAAGAAGGATTTTGGCATAGCGACGACTGTGTTACCTTGGCAAGCTCTTTTCCGCTACAATATTACTATATGAGGTGCGGGTTGTGACAATAGTGGTATTAGAGCATAGGTTTAAGACTTTGTAGATAATATTGGTTATAAGCAGTTAAGGGAACCAAGTTCTATGCCAAATCCTCAAGACTAAATGTTTGGTAACTTGAATTATGATTTTCACTGTCTATTGTGTTTATATAATTGTGTTTTGTAATGTTAAACAAAGTGGGGACAACATGAGTAGTGCTAGTGCAGCAACTAATGTTGAGGATCCTATTATTCAGAATGATGAGATAATTGAAGTTCCAAGATCTAAGAGTGAACTTCAGGATTCTCAACGAGATAAGTTTTTGGGTAAGGATAACAAAAATAATTTAGATAAAGGAAAAGGAAAGACAGAATTTCCATCATGTAAAGCTTGTAAGAAAAAGCATGGTGGAGAGTGTTACAAGACATCCGGAGCTTGCTTCAAATGTGATATGACTTGTCATTATGTTTTGGGTTGTCCGAAAGTGAAAAGTAAGCAAAGAGGTTCCAGGGAAGAACTTGGGATGTGTGACTTTTGTCATAAAAGTCAAAATAGATAATGTTTTAAGAAAACGAGAGCTTGTTTCAAGTGTGGTACGACGGGTTATTTGACTTCCAATTGCCCAGAAAAGAAGAGTGCAAAGAAAGCTTGACTTCAAACACTTAAAGTGTTTGCAAGCGAATAATTGGAAAAGAGTGTAAACTGGAAAGAATTCCAAAAATGTTTAATATCTTCTATGCTAAGGATATCATTTCCTACCCTTTGATTACTATATGTATTAATGTTGTTCAGTTGATATAGATTGTGAGATAAGATATATATGAATGTTTTGAGTATGTTACCAATGTTGTTCGCAAGAGAATTTATAAGGTAAGGAATTATGATTAATGTAGTGTGAATGGTTTAACTAAATGGATTTGATAACCATTGTTCAATGAATTCAACGATTACATACATCATGATGTTAATATGTGGTTTTATCCTGGCAGTAAAAGGGTATGTTTTATGTGAAATTCGTTATAAAGAAAGGGTTAGGATTCCATTTAATGAATTTCTGAATCCAGACTGTTGTGTTCTAAGAATCAAGTAGTTTAGTGTCGACAACATGATTATGGAAATGTTTTTATTGTTTAGAGTTCAATGTAGAATTTCTATGATGGCCTAAACATGTCCAAAACTCTATTCTAGAAATTGCACAGAAATTTGAATTTCAATTATTGCATTGAAAACTGAGATTAGGTGTAGTTTGGATTTAAGGTGCTAAGATTACATTTGAGTTAATGAGTTTATATTTTGATGGATGAATTGAGTTCAGACTAAAGTTTATGGCATGATGATTATTATGCTATTACAAGGTTGATGTTTTGGGTTTTATGATTTGATGTTCAACCGCATATGAATTGTGGGCATTAATAAGTTACTGGAAAATTGGAAAATTTAGGAATTTGACACATTAGTATACATGAAAGACATAAATTTTAGAATTGAGCAAATAGCACTGATATTCCTTGAAGTATGATTTCTCTGAATGATATTTCAAACCTGACATTTTTTGATATTTTCATAGTTTAATGATAATTGTGTCTAATATACCTCTGTCCAATATTGGAAGGTTTGGGAATTTCGATCACCTGTTTGAACTGAAAGAATGTTCATTTTTTTATTTAGGAATGAGAAATGCCAGATCAGTAGTTAAATGCTATATATCTTATGGAAAACAAGTACACGGAAAGAGATAGGAGTTACTGTGACAGGTGATGGAGGAATATTATGTGTTCCTGATATTACAGATTTAAACATGAGAAATTGACTAAGGCCTATTACTCTTCATATGCCTTTCATCCTTCTAGCATAAAAATATAACTGCATTATGACCTCAAACTTTTAACTGAAGGGTTCATATAAGAGAGATAGCATAACTTTTGGGATAAGTCAAGTTGAATATGAAAGGCCTTTAAGATTGTTTAAATTCCTCCTAATATTTGAATGAGAATGAGAACACATAATCATGGATTTCGTATCCTTTTCTTCTTGTATACATTATTTTTAACATGAACCAAAAAGGGTAAATTTATGTCTACAAGATGTTAGGTTCCGTGGAATATTTGTGCTTGATGTTTTGATTTGAGACTAAAAGGTTACACCCATATTGAAAAAAGTTTGCACAAGGTTAAAAGCACTACATTCCAATTTAGTATGGTTCTTTTGGGTAAACCGACAGTTATTCAATCTTAGAAGATATGTAACAACTTGCGAAAATGATTTTAAGGGTAAAAGTGACAAAGTTTGGTAAGAAAATAAAATTGAGTGCAAAGTACATCGACTTTTATGAGACTTGCTGAGGATTGAGAATGCAGCCGATGGATCACACTGTTATTTTATGGTTAAGTGTACCATATGTATTATACAAGTGAATGATGAGGGATAAAATTTCAGTTCCTCTTTTATACTAAGTTCTAAATCACTAGAGCTGAGAAACAATTTTCATACGAATAAGGATCAATATTATTTGTAGACTATAAAGAGCAGTAGATATGGAAGGAAAAGATATCTTCAATGAGAATGCTCGGAAATAAATCTCTCATTTGTGAAGCAACTTCGGGAGCAATAAAGAATGAATATATGGTAAATATTTTCATAATTGAAAGATTGCGTGGAATTCCGAGAACGAAATTCTTTTAAGGGGGGGAGAGTTGTGACACCCCAAATTTTAAGTAAGTTTAACTTACATGTATATTGTAAAAATATGTATTATTAACATTATGAGGTATGTATATATATAAATGGAGAGGGATGAAATTAGATGAGAGATGGGAGGGTGCGAGTGAAAAGCTATGAAAGTTTAAGGGCTTTTTTGAAATTGTTGTGTGATGTATATCTATAAAACATGGGATAACTCTAGAAAATTCATTTTCTCTCCCCTTTCTCTTTGAAACGTCCAGCACACTCACTCTCCCTATTTCCCTCAACTTTACCGCGGAATCAAGAGGAGAGAAAGGAAACAAGAGGCCAAGAGGTAAAATATTCACTCCTCTCTCTCTAACTCTAGCCATAACCATGCAATTAAGTGATGGTTTATTGTTATTTGTGATATTTCATGTTAGCATATGCTGTAAATGGCCAGAAAAACATGAATTAGAGTGAGTCATGGAAGAATTTAAAGATTTGATGATGCTAGGAAGCTAGAAGTAAAGTATGAGCATGAATCATGTAGAATTGTTATTCTGAGCAGTCCTAAGTCCAAAAATTTCCATAAATATCATGTTTGTTTTCTGACTCTAAAATTTTTATATGATAAACTAGACACATCACGAAGTTTATATAATTTTGAAACACTAAAAAATTCGTAGTGTGTGAATTTTAATATATTTTTGAATTTTTAGTTTGAAATTGTGAATTCCCCTATTTTAGAATAGGGCATCGGGAATGAACTCGATTTGAGGGGGCAATTCTTTGTAAAATTTCTTGATTTTAATACGAAAACCCCTGGGCATGTTTTCTATTAGGCTGTAAAGTTTCATGGTTTTTGGAGTTGTTTATGTAGTTTTATGAATTTCCAAAACTGGGTTAAAGAATTGTGAATGACAATTTCTAAAACAGAGCATATGGAGGAAATTTCATTTGACTTACTTAAACCCCTTAGAAAATCATGATTTTTGGTGGATTGACTCTTATATTTGTCCAGTTATAGACTATAAATTTTGGTAGAGATTTGATTATTGTATAATTTTATAAAATTCTTCAAAGTTGCACTGTTCAGTTGAGAGGACTGTAGATAGATTTGCTGTGTGAATGAAATTAAGGATTTTTAAGGGGCATGTGACCTTATTTTAACTTAATAAAATTCATTGACTATTATATGTATGTCTATTTGAGTTCCACATAGTTTGGTGATGATTGGAAATGAATAACCTCTTATTATAATAATCCTACCAATACATGTGTGTGATAGAGTTCAATAAATGATGTTATTGGTTGGTTGAATTGTTGTTAACCTTAAGGGATATAATGACTTCTATATGGACACTAATCAGTGCATCATGACTATGGCAATAGTTACCAGAGAGGAAGGAGAAGAAGAAGAGATGAACTTTAAACACCTGCTTGTCAAGAAATACAAGACAACAAAATTAAGAGGCAAGGCTAATCAAGTAAGTAGCTAGACCCTTCTGAAGACATAACAGATGTTAACTTTTAGTGAAATGTGTTTAATGATTGTGTTTGTGAATATATGTGAAATGTGTTGATCGAATGTGGATGGGGCCATGAATACACGGACCTTGATATGGGAAATGATATGATTGGGGTTTATAGTGATTTATGAAATATATGATTTAACACACTTTGATGTGTATGTGAGTTCAATGTTGGTGTAAATTCTATATGTGTGAGATATAAAAATGTGAATGTGCCCTCATATATGTGAATTTGTTGTGATATGGCTTGAATAACATGGCCAATGAGACCATGTGTGCATATGAACAATGAAATACATGTCAAATGTTCTAGGATACTAATTCCTCATGTGAAACGTCATGACAAATGAATGTCCATGAAATACCATGTGTATTAGAGTTTCATGAATATGTATGAGTGAAAAATGAATGAGATTAGTTATACGTGGAAATAGTTGTGCAACGATATGATTGAAATACATCGAAGATTAATGGAAGGTGTTGGCACGAATAAAGATGTCATTAGGGTTCTATGTGTATAGAAACGATGCCAATATGTGGATTGTGCACATCCATAAACGTATATGAGATATGTAGGCCTATTGTATTTTTGAATGTATATGTGATTAATGAGAAGCCTACGTAGAGCCTTAATTATGAAAGCGAACTGCAATACTGTGATGGGCAAAGTCTTGCATCATTGTGTGATGTGTTATGAATTTGAAATTACATGCCAAGCCCATGAGAATATATTGAATGTCGAAAGTGAAATGTGATATCGTTAAATGCTAGCATTATGGTGAATGAATTGTGAAAAGTTGTGATTGGGTTAGAAGCTTGACATAAACCTTCATTTATGAGACTGAAATGTGATATGTGATATGTGAGTGAAAGCTTCATATAGAGCTTCACTTATGTGACTGAATGTGGAAACTAATATGTGAGTGGCATGCCACAACTTAGGATATTTGGCTCTCATATCTTGAGGGAAGGTTGTACCATGTGTTTCTCTATATGGGATTCGGTAGCGTGGACCTGGAATCGCCCGGATTGTCAGACTAGCCTTGAGTTATTTCAAGTGTAGGCATCTCTGTGTATATGTGCTATTCCGCATGGCCGGATAGAGTCTAGTAGGACTATGTGACTGTCACCTTTGGGCGATGGTGGAGTCGTGCAATGTGAGAATATGATAAATACTCACTGCGACGATGCCTTGCCTATAGATGCCACGAATGGGTGGATAGCCATATATGATAAGTCCTACCTTGATTAAAGAGCATTGTTCCTAAATATCTTTGATTGTACTATGGAAGCTTCCAAAATTATGTGAAATGGATATCCATATGAACAATATAGCTAGCTTATGGAGACTCATGTGTGAATGATTGATGTGTTTATAGGAGCACGTGAGGATGTGATAGACTTGTAAAAAGTTTATTTATAAATGAGACATGTGTATATAAATGGGTGTATGTGATGAGCTTTGACATGGAAAAGCCATGCTTGATTACCCATAGACAGGTATTTATAAAATTAGAAATGTGACTGGATAAGAGAGTAATTGGTCTAGGAAATTGCCAATGATACATGGGTTTATATACAGAGTCCTTGGGAGGATGAAAAGATGTTTAAGCAATGTCGGATTTGGGTGAAATAAGTTTCTAGGGCATGAAGGATAGTCAATTGGCTGTGGGGAACAACTAATTGGTTGTGGGTATCGTGGAGGACAACTGATCAACTATATGACAGTTGATTGGGTGTGGGGGCCGTTAAAAGCCAAAATCCTATGAAACCCTAACGCTATCAATAGTGAGTTAGCCACACTATTCTAACCATAACTTTTGGTACACAAATCCAACTCATAAAATGTAAAATTGCACATAAACTAGACCTCCATAGCTTTGCAAAGGTATATGGCTCGTTTTTTCGGTTCATTGTATATATTTTTATAAAATTTAGACAATTTGGTTGTTTGTTAAACGTACAAAATGACCAATTTTGCTTCAAGCTTCCTATGTGCTACTTCTATGCATTTTCACTATTCTTTCGCTTGAGGCTTCATTTGGATATTTTTCTTTGTTCAATGTCATTGGTTGCCATCATCAGGCTTACAAAAACCATAAGCAAAAATTGAATACTCGTACAAATTATAAAAGACATAATTCAATCTATCATATGTAATATGTCCATATTTAATTAAAGTTCACTTTGTGTAGCATCAATTGTTAAAGGTGGCAAATTTAGGTTGAAATGAATGCCCAAAGAATGATCTAGTAAGGGAATAGATGAAGAACATTCCTTATTCTTATGTAGTTGTAAGCTTAGTGTATTCCCAGGTCTATACAAGACTTGATATTGCATATGCAGTGCTAGGAATGCTAGGCACATACCAAAGTAATCCTATAGTAGAACATTAATATAAAGTTGCAAAGAATTGCAAAGAAAGTTATGGGATAACGATATGATCATCTTAGAGTGGTTGATATTCTGATTTTGATTTTGGTTACATTAGCTCAAGAAACTTGAAATTAGGGTTTTTCATTGTATTAGATGGAGGTTTTAACTCTCGGAGAAGTGCAAAGCAATCATTAATTGCTACTTCAATCACAAAATCAGAGTTTGTATCATTTTTGAAGCCACATCGTATACTCTTTGGCTTATGAGTTTTATTTCAAGGCTTGGAGTTGTTGATTGTATTTCTAGAAAATTAAAGCATTTTTACGATAGTTCTACTGCAATAAAGAACAACAAAAGTGGAAGTCAAAGTAAACATATCAACATTAAATATTTAGCCGTTGGATAACATATTAAGGCAAATAAGTTGGCTATTAAGTACATTAGCACCAAGTTAATGATGGTAGACCATTAACAAAAGCTTTGGCACCTAAATTGCATAAGAAACATGTGCAGCATAAAGCAGTTAATTCTATTTTGTGATCACTTTAGCTAATTAAGATACCCTTACATTTGCAATGTAGTACTTATTATAAATGATCAAATGCAATATTGATTTAAAAACATACTATCATAATTCATGTTTTTAACTCTTTTGTTTGAATATAAAGTTTTAAGAGAGATTAAATATTTTCATATGATAATCAATACGAAATTGAGTTTAATGGTCAAGTGGGAGAATGTTAAATGTATTAAATCTTTATTTAATTTTAAATATAATTTTGAAATTAATAAAGCATCTTAAAGATTAATAAAGTGGCCCATTAAATTACACAAAATTTTTCAGATTCATTATTTTCTCGATTGATGGCATTAAACAAATAAGAGTTACCCATTCATTAACTCATATATTAAGCATTTCTTGACGGGAGAAGAACAACTAAGATACAAAATAAGAATAAAAAGAAAGTTAATTGTACTCTTTTAAGGCCTCTGGTCTAAAATGATTAATCTGTGTTTTCCATCACTGCATGAGATGTGAGCTTGTATATTACCTGTGTCATAGAATAATTGTATTATATGATTTGTTATCAGTATATTCATTTATTTATTATTATAATTATTAGCATTATAATAATTATTATTTTGCTATTACCTTATAGTAGTTTAAGTCAAACTAAGGTGATTTTTGTGCTGTTTCAATATTTTTCATTGTAAATACAGCTTTTATGCACGATTATTGTGCAAGGTATTGCACCGTACTCTTTTTCTAATTGTGCAACTTTTGTATTAAAATTGTAAGTATAATACTTGTATTCATAGGAACATAAAATAATAACATTCTTTAAGCTATGCTAGTTGTACAAGTACTATTTATTGTAACAATAAGAGATCATAAATCATGATTATTATATTTAAAGTTATAAGTACAATTGGCAAACTAATTGGGTATCCTTATTTTACTAATAAGATAAAAATAGTATCATTGGTTAAGCCAAATTGTTATATCTGTAACACCCCATACCCCATAGTAAATACAAAAATGTTACTTAAGGCCTATACACACTCAATAAATGAGAAAAACAACTGATTTCATTAAGACTACATCCAAAACACACAAAGTTCCCATTTCAACCATGGAACATTCTATATACATTTCATGTCAATCAAAAACAATTCCAAGCAAAATTAAATCGTTGCGGCGGTGTAATGTTTACCAAGGGAACTTCACGCCACTATGCCAAATGTCCCCAAAAAATCTGAATCTAATGCTCACCTGGGGCACACAATAAAGCTAGTGAGTAATACACTCAGTAAGTAGCTAAACATGAAACTTAATTGAAATTCATGCACCGATAGATCACATAAATACACTCCATAACTCTTGCTTGTATCCCAAGTAGTCCTCCTCTTTATCTACAAGTAAGATTGACAAAACTCATAGGTTGTGCACTAGTGTGGATCATTTGGTGTAGCTGCGTCAAGTTTCTGCCTTACGAGCATTTTAGGTAAAGAGTGGGCGCTCCTATGCCAATAATTTCGTGCTACGGTGCCAACTTTTTGTCTCCTCCCGATTTGCAGCATGGAGCTTGCGCTCCTGCGTCGATTAAGTTTATGGGCAATACACTTAATGCCCATTTTCTCTGTTTGCCATCAAATCCAATTTAGCTAATTTTTTGCAATTCATGTTCTACTTCAACGTTAACGCTTATAAAAAACATTTCCAGCTGTGTAATCGTATATCATGTTTTTCCTTCATAAGCATACACATATATTTTACTCACAACTTAAATTGTGCCTTAAAAGGCTTTGGGGACACATACAACACTCACACATATTCACAAATTGGGCGAACACTTCCACAACCCTACCCATCATGCATTTGCTAGCTTTGGGCGAACACTTCCACAACCCAATCCTAAATGCATGTCTTAACCTCAAGTTGACACTTCCAAAAACCAACCCACATGCAATGGCCAGCTTTGGGCGGACACTTCAACAACCCAACCCACATGCATTTATCGGCTTTGGGTGGAGACTTCCACAACCCAACCCCAGCATGGATTATCACAAAAACATTTACGTGCTCTCCCAAAGTTGGCATGTAAATGCCCATTTCGTGGCACTTCATAGATTCTCACACACATATATGAGGTGTGCAAGGCCATACACATCACATGGCATTTTCATACGCATAATATTTCATATATATACATGAGTCATGCCATTTCACACTATGACACACAAACATATAGCCAAATTCACATTTTTGTATAAGCCACACATATAGCATTCATATCAAAACACCACCCATGCATATATAAATGAGTGGAAACACACATCACATGAATCATCCAAAAATGTCATTCATGCTATTTCAACTTAAAGTCCATGTATCCATGGTCAAATTCATTTTTTCTTTCTAGCCACAATCAAAGCTTTCTCTAGAAATTCATTCATGGAGTACATAAACGTGAGGAAATCAATACAACTTGCAAATCAACATCAAATGTATTGTGTCCTTAGAATTGATCTAGCTACTTACCTAGTTTCCTTCACTCTCAGACTTTGATTTTGACTTAGAAACCAATGAACCACTTAAGAGTTAGCAAAACTCAACCAATTCATAACACCATTAACAATCCAATACTACTCACTGATTGGTTAAATAAGTAAATAAGAGTTTATTTATTTCTAGTCCTCACCAAACTTCATGGAACTCAAATAGATACATATATTATATCCTATGAATTATATTGAATCAAAATAAGGCCATATACACCTTGAAATCCCTTAATTTTTACCATACACAATTTTTGTCTATAGGTTATATAACTAAGTAGTAGCACTTTGACAAATTTTATAATATTCATCTTTAATCAAATCATTGCCAAACTTACGAGTCTAAAACTAGACACAGATGAATGTCATTTTTCTAAAAAATCGCAATTTTCTAAAGAGCCTAAGTCAGTCGAACATAATTTAACTTATTATCTCTGTTTTGACAGTTAAAATTTTTAGCTTCACAGCGCCAAATTTGAAAAATCATATAAATTCATACAAAACTCCAAAAACCCTAAAAATTTCCATTTTAACAAGAAATACACTCAAGACTTTAGGCTCTAAAAACTAGAATTGTTCATGGAGGATAGGCCCCTTAATTAGATTACAATTCCCATACTCTGTTTTAAAACAAGGGAGACCAAATTTCGGTTCAGTAATTTAGAAAATTCACCCTAAATAACCCATTTCGAATTTTTTGAGTGATTCAAATTTCTATAAACTGTGTAATTTCAATATAAAATTTTTAGAATCGAATTATAATGCTAGAATGTTTAAGGGAATTCGTTGTCCCCAGTACTCAGTTTTACTGTCTTGTAGAATTCTAACCGAATCATCATCTATGGCCTTCCTATCTCATCCACTTTGCTAGAATCATGCATAGACTACCAAAATTTGTGATTTCTTCCAACATACTTAAACGTATACATAACATGAACATACCATAAACCATAGTCTAGCCTAATATTCCTTCACAAAATTTGATAACTAACCATTAGAAGTTGATGGAGAAAAAGATTCTTACCTTGAATTCCTCTTGGCTTCCGGTTTATTTCCTTGATTTCTCAGAAATGAAAAGAACAACAGGGAGAGAGAGTAGGTTGGAGCCTTCTTGAAGATAATGGAAAAGGAAGCAAGTTCTAGAAACTTAATCATATATATAGATAAGCTTCAATCCAAAATTTCAATTTGAACCTAACATCTTTAAGTCTCTTCACTTGCCCCGTAAAACTTTAATAATTACAAAACACACCTTTATAAATATACATATATTCAAGACATATTAGTATTACAAAACTTTGGGTGTTGCAACTCTCCACCCCTTAAATGAATTTTGTTCCCGAAATTTAGGCCATTTTCTCAAATAAGGATAGGTATTTCTCGCGCATCTCATCCTCTCGCTCCCATATTGCTTCTTTAGCAGAGTGATTCTTCCATTGTACTTCCACCAAAGGAATTCTTTAACATAATTCCAGAATTCCATTGTACTTGCAGTTTAGTATTTGCAAGGGCCCTTCTTCGTATGACAACTTGTCTTTTAGTTCTGGTAATTCATAACTCAAAACATGAGGAGGATATAAGATGTATTTCATCAACATAGATACATGGAATACATCGTGCAAACTTGATGATGAGGCTGGCAGCACAAGCTGATAAGTTGCATCCTCGATCCTCTCAAAAATTTCATACAGGTGAATGTACCTTGGATTTAATTTTCCTTTCCTTCTAAATCTCATCATTCCTTTCATTGTAGCCACTTTGAGGGAAACCTTGTCGCCCACCTCAAACTCAAGCTCCTTTCTGAGGTGATCAGCATAACTTTTCTGTCCATGAGTCATTCTCAGCCTTTCCTTCACCTTTACAATGACTTCACAGGTCTGCTGAACAATTTAAAGTCCTACAACTTTCTCTCACCAACCTCATCCCAATGGATAAGAGATCTACATTTCCTCCATGCAATGCTTCATACGGGGCCATACTGATGGCAGCTTGACAACTGTCATTATAAGCAAATTTCGCCAAGGTCAAGTGCGTATCCCATCTACCTTTGAAATCAATCACACAAGCCATAAGCATGTCCTCCAAATTTTGAATGGTCCTCTCTGACTGTCCATCTGTTTGGGGACAAAAAGTCGTACTAAAGTTCAGCTTAGTTCCCATGACTTTGTGGAAACTCCTCCAAAACAATGAGGTGAACCTTGGATCCCGATCTGATATAATAGATATCAGTACTCTGTAAAGTCTTACTATCTTATCCATGTAGATCCAAGCATATTTATCAATGGTAAAACTGGTATGTATAGGAAGAAAATGCGTGGACTTTGACAACCGGTCTACAATCACCCAAATGGCATCATATCCGTTTAAAGTTTTCGTTAAAACCCCCACAAAGTCCATGGTTATATGCCCTTATTTCCACTCTGGTATTATTAATGGCTTGAGTAGTCCAGATGGTCTTTGATGCTCAATCTTGACCTGTTGGCATGTCAGGCATTATTCCATAAACTAGGCTATTTCTTTCTTCATTCCTATCCACCAGTAGTTGGCTCGAAGATCTCGGTACACTTTTGTACTACTGGGATGTACCGAATATGGAGAGTTATGTACTTCGCTCAATACCTCTTGCTTTAATTAAGACATGTTAGGTACACATAGTCTTCCTTTATAGTACAATATTCCGTCATCAAAATGAGCGAATTATGGTCTCTTTACCAAAAGAATCTCCTTAACTGCCTTCCTTAAAAGTGCATCTAGTGGGCTGCACTGTTAAAGATGCTGAGTGTAGATATTCACTTGGCTGAATAACTTCAATAGTGAGTCTATCCACGTCCAATCTTATTTGCTTATGTGTTGATATTAAAGTGGCCATATGACCAGAAGATTTTCAACTATATGAATCTACTACTACATTAGCTTTTCCAGGATGGTAGTTAATCACACAATCATAGTCTTTAACTAACTATAGCCATCGTCTTTGCCTCATATTTAACTCTTTTTGAGCGAAGAAATATTTGAGGCTCTTGTAGTTGGTATAGATTTCACACCTTGCTCTGTATAGATAATGCCTCTAAATTTTAAGTGCAAACACCAGCACTGCTAGTTCCAAATCATGAGTAGGGTAGTTCTTCTCATAGCTTTCTAATTGTCAAGAAGCATAAGCTATGACTTTGCCATTCTGGATCAATACACACCCTAACCCATGTTTAGAGGAATCACTGTAGATTACAAATCCCTCGGTACTCGAAGGAATAGTGAGTACTAGAGCGGTCATCAATCAATTTTTTAGTTGTTGAAGACTTTAGTCATATTCATCTGACCACACATACGCCACGTTCTTCCTCGTCAACGTTGTTAATTGTGAGGCTATTCGAGAGAACCTTTAACAAATCGCCTATAGTAACCTGCCAAACCCATAAAGATCCAAACTACGCTCACATTGGTTGGCCTTGGCCACTTAATGATGGCTTCAACCTTACACAGATCCATAGATTTACCTTCTCTATAAACTATGTGAGCCAAAAAAGATATTTGATTCAGCCAGAATTCACATTTCTTAAATTTAGCATATAGCTATTTTTCCCTCAATATTTGTAGCACCACTTTTAAGTGTTCTTCGTGCTTACCTTGATTCTTAGAATACAGTAGAATGTCATCGATGAACAAGATCACAAACTTGTCCAAGAAATTTTGAAACACACAGTTCATCAAGTCCATGAAGGCAGTTGGGGGATTAGTGAGTCCAAATGGCATCATAAGGAACTCGTAGTGCCTTGTTCTCATTCGAAACGCTGTTTTTAAAATATCTTCATGCTTGATCTTCAGTTGATGATACCTTGATCGAAGATCAATCTTAGAAAATACAATGGCTCCATAAAGTCAATCCATTAAATCATCAGTCCTAGGAAGCAGAATCTTGTTCTTCACCGTCACCCGATTCAACCCTTGGTAATCAATACATAATCTGATTGTTCCATCTTTCCTTTTAACAAAAAGAACTGGTGCTACCTATGGAAAGACGCTAGGACAATGAATTCCTTATTCAACAACTCCTAGAGTTGCTCTTTCAGCTCCTTCAACTCTGTGGGTGCCATTCGATAAGGAGTTTTAGAGATTGGAGTAGTGTCAGGAATGAGATCTATAGCAAATTCGATTTCACAGTCGTGAGGGAGTCCGGGTAGCTCTTTCGAAAATACATCCACAAACTCTCTAACGACTCAAATGTCCTAGATGTTCAGTCCTTCTTTCTTTGCATATACCGCATATGCTAGGACACCCACACACCCCTTCCGAAGGAGTTTCCTCACTCGAAGGGCTAAAACTATTCGGGGTAGTGAGGACAATCTTGTTCCAACAAAACTAAATTCTACATCATTATAAGGTTGGCATACTACTTCCTCTTCAGAACATTGACAGTTGCATGATATTTGGATAGCCAATCCATTCCCAAAATGATATCAATGTCATGCATCCCTAAAAGTATCAAATCAGCTTCCAACTCTCCACCCGCTACATTAAGCCTACACCACCTCATGAGCACACGATAACCTTCCCGAAAAGGTACTAACGCATAACTCAACATCTAAGACTAAGGGTACTACTTTTAATTTATCAGCATAAATATAAGATACAAAGGAATATGTGGCACCCGAATTAAAAAGCACACATGGATTGCAACCAAGCACATAAATAATACCAGTAACTGCTAAAGGAGCCTCGTGAGCTTCTATAATGGTGAGTGCTATACCCTTCCTTGTGTCCTTTGGTCCTTCTTAGAAATGTTCTAATTCTTGTTGAGTTCTGGGCAAGAGGAAATGAAATGGCCAATTGGACCACACTTGAAGCAAGCTCTTGATTTCCTCAGACATACTTCTTTATGTTGACAATTGCACGTTTTGTAAAATAGAACATCTCTGCTTCCAATGTTCTGCTTCATATTCCCCTTGTTTATGTCAAAACGTCGATTGTTACCTCTCCTCAATGGCTTCCTTTGTTGAGAACTCGGGCTTCTTTTTTCATTTTGGAAGCTTTGCCCAATTCATTATCTCGTGCCAAAATTTGAGCCTTCCTCAACGCTGTATTATAACTCTTCAATTCTAACACAGCCACATGCTTTCTTATTTTCAGTCTCAAATCCCTTTCAAAAAGTTTGGCTTTCACTTCCTCGGAGCTGATAAGGTGAGAAGCAAATCAAGACAAAGCTTCAAATCTCCATTGAGAAGCATTCAACCTTGAGTCAGCATAGGAACACTACTACCTTTTCATTCCTCAAGGACTGTAAGAAGTACTTGTCAAAGAAAATCTCTTAAAATTAGGCCCACATAAGTACAGTCCCTTTTGTGACATGAGCCCTTTTTGTCATGTCCCACCAGTAACTTGCACTTCCCTCAGCATAAAAATGGCACACGTCAGCTTCTGGGCGTCCATACATGCCATGAGTTTGAATATCTTCTTCGATTCACGGATCCATTCTTCAGCTGCCAATGGATTTGTAGAGCCGGTGTAGGAGGGAGGGTTTAATCTTCGGAATAGCTCTAACACTTGCATGGTATCTGAAGTAGTAGGCTCACTTGAGGTGCTTCTCGCCTCACTTTAGTCAACAATTGTACCAACTCATAAATAGTGCTCTCACGAGTTTGTGAATCACCTCTCTCGTTCTTGCTGGTTGTCTCCCTCTTCTCACCTTAATTGGAGACGGTTCATTTAATTCCATAGTCCGTCTCACATTGGGAGTAGTTCCCATTTCAATCATGGAACATTCTATATACATTTCATGCCAATCAAAAACAATTCCAAGAAAAATTAAATTGTTGCAACGGTGTGATAGTTACCAAGGGAACTTCGTGCCACTATGCCAAATGTCCTCCGAAAATCTGAATCTAATGCTCACTTGAGCACACAACAGAGCTAGTGAGTAAAACACATAGTAATTAGCTAAACATGAAGCTTAATTGAAATTCATGCAGGGATAGATCACATAAATATAGCCCACAAATCTTGCTTGTCTGGCAAGTCGTCCTTTTCTTTATCTACAAGTTAGATAAACAATGACAAAACTTATAGGTCGCGCATCGGCACAACTACACCAAGTTTCTGTCTTATGAGCATTTTACGTAAGGAACGGGCGCTACCAATAATTTCACGCTACGACACCAACTTTCTATCTCCTCCTGATTTGTAGCATGGAGCTTGCGCTCCTGTGCAACTACACTGGCGCTCTTGCACTGATTAAGTTTATGGGCAATACACTTAATGCTCATTTTCTCTGTTTGCCATCAAATACAATTTATGTAATTTTTCACAGTTCTTGCTCTACTTCAACATCAACACCTGTAAAATACGTTTCCACCCGTGTACTTGTACATCATGTTTTTCCTTCACAAGCAAACACATATATTTTACTCACAGCTTAAATTGTGCCTTAAAGGACTTTGGGGACACATACAACACGCACACATAATCACAAATTTGGTAGACACTTCCACAACCCTACCCATCATGTATTTGCTAGCTTCAGGTGGAAACTTCCATGACCCAACCCTAAATGCATGTATCAACCTTGGGCAGACACTTCCACAACCCAACCCATATGTAATGGCTAGCTTAAGGCAGACGCTTCCATAACCCAACCCAAAACATGAATTACTACATAAACATTTAAGTGCTCCCCCAAAGTTGGCATGTGAATGCCCATTTCATGGCAGATCATAGATTCTCACATGCATATGTGAGTGTGCAACCATACACATCTCATGGCATTTTTGTACGCATAATATTTCATGTATATACATGAGTCATGCCATTTCACACTATGGCTCACAAGCACATAGCCAAATTCACATTTTTGTATAAGCCACACTCATTAGCATTCATATCAAAACATCACCCATGCATATATAAAGGAGTGGAAACACACATCACATAAATCATCCAAAAATGTCATTCATGCTATTCACCTTAAATTCTATGTATCCATGGTCCAATTCTTTTTTTTTTTTTACAACCACAATCAAAGCATTTCCGAACAAATTCATTTGTAGAGTACATAAACGTTAGGAAATCAACACAACTTACAAATCAACATAAAATCTATTGTGCCCTCATAATTGATCTAGCTACTTACCCGGTTTACTTCACTTTTAGACTTTGATTTCCACCTAGAAACCAATGAACCTCTTAAGTTTTAGCAAAACTCAACCAATTCATAACACCATTAGCAATCCAATACTACTCACTTATTGGTTGAATGATTAAATAAGAGGTTATTTTCGGCCAATCCTCACCAAACTTCATGGGACTCAAATAGATACATATATTATACCCCATGAATTATATTGAGTCAAAAATAAGGCCATATACTCCTTGAAATCCATTAATTTTTGCAATACACAATTTTCATCTGCAGGTTCTATAACTGAGCAGCAATGCTTCGACGAATTTGAAAAAATTCATTTTCAATCAAATCATTGCCAAACTTTCTAGTTTGAAACTAGTCACATATAAAGATCATTTCACCAAAAATCAAAATTTTCTAAAGAGTCTCTGTCAATCGAATATAATTTAAGTTATTAGCTCTGTTTTGACAGTTAAAATTTTTAGCTTCACCGCCGCAAATTTGAAAAATCATATAAATTCATACAAACTCTAGAAACCTTGAAAATTTCTGGTTCCACACGAAATACACTCAAGACTTTATGCTCCGAAAACCAGAATTTTGCATGGAGGATTGTCCCCTTAATTAAATCTCGATTCTTGTACTCTGTTTTAAAATAGAGGAGACCAA
Source organism: Boswellia sacra (assembly GCA_013180625.2). Classification (NCBI taxonomy): domain Eukaryota; kingdom Viridiplantae; phylum Streptophyta; class Magnoliopsida; order Sapindales; family Burseraceae; genus Boswellia; species Boswellia sacra. The sequence continues at coordinate 361,017 of SNVD02011059.1, forward strand.
AAAGAAAATTCACCATAAATAACCCATTTTGAATTTTTGAGTGATTCAAATTTCTATAAGCTTTTTAATGTGTCTAATTTCACATATAAAATTTTTAAAACTGAATGATAAGCTGAAAGTTTTAGGAAAATTCATAATCTCTACTGCTCAATTTGACTTTCCTGCAAATTCTAACCCAACCATTAGCTATGGCCTTCCTATCTCATCCAATTTACTATAGTCATGCATAGACTACCAAAATTTGTGATTTCCAACATACCCAAATGTACACATAATGTGAACATACCATAAACCATAGTCTAGCCTAATATTCCTTCACAAAATTTGATAACTAATCTTTAAAAGTTGAAGGAGAAAAAGATTCCTACCTTGAATTCCTCCTAGCTTCCCTTTAATTTTTCTTGATTTTTGACAAATGAAAAGAACAAGAGGGAAAGAGAGAGAGGGCTGGAGCCTTCTTGAAGATAAGGGAAAAGGATGCAAGTTCTAGAAACTTAATCAAATATATAAATAGATAAGCTTCAAACAATATTTCAATTTGACCCCAATTTCTTTAAGTCTCATCAGTAATCCCCTAAAATTTTAATCATTAAACCACCCTTTATACGTATACTTCTATTCAAGATATATTAGTATTACAAAACTTAGGGTGTTACAATATCATTCCGGCCTCACAACCGATAATATTTAGTCCGCAAAGAACTGCATTTTGCATACGAAATTCCTATTTTTATTCTGGTAGTACAATTTACAAAGAGAAGGTGTTTTATTGTGAGAACATGAAGTGCTTCTTTATATATATATATATATATAGGGAGATATAATGAATCTTAGTCCTTAAACTAGTCTCAATTAATACAATAGATCAAAGGCAAAATGCTAATATTAAATAATTTCTTCAATAAATGCAAATTCATATTTGCCTTTAACAAATTCTTAAATTTTGAAAATGTCACATAACTAACTATTTCAACGCTATAAAAGATATTTTTATTTATAATCTCATATAATGGAATTACAGTTCAAATTTTGAATTTTAGGTCTAGGATTTGCAAACAGATCTTGTATATTAATTTCAATAAATCAAATAATTTATTATAATATTTCACTATTGATGTTACTGATTTTGTACTATAATCAATTTTAAAAAATAAAGAGATTAACATACAACTAATAAATATGCAAATACAAACACACACGCACACACACACACCCACAGACACACATACACACACGCAGAGAAAAACGTAGAGTCCAATGGGTTGATGTAGTATTAACATATGAAACAAATTTAAATTGAGCTAGAAAAAAATAACAAATTGAAAAATCTCTTTTACTTTTAAAGTTCGGATTTTGAAGATGTCTTTTTCTTTTTTTTTATTTTTAATTTCTAAGAATCTAAAATACAGCCTATAATAATATTTTATCTACTCTCGCTTCCTAGCTTATTCAAGATGTATAATAGACACTAAACCTAATTTCTGTGACTCGTTTACTAATAATTATATATTAATGTAGCTTAAAAAAAGATTTGAAAGATAATATGATAATACGTTATATAATATCTTTAAAGAGAAAAAAGAAATCTGGATAGCTCCACAAGATTGATTAAGTAACACAACAACCACTTGGATGGTTCAATAGTAAACAAAGACACCAATATATTAATTCATTTGATGAAGACTGATAATCTATGAATAAATAAGTAATATTATATCAATTTGTATAAATAAGTTTGCATATATATAAATTTTGTGAGAGTAATACTATTTATTTTCATTTTTTAGAATGGATGTGAGGATCTTTTTTATAAACCCACCTTTTAATTTATTTTACTGTTATCAAATCATGTTAAATATAAAAAAATTAATTCTATTGACTTAGTTAAAATTGTTATTATCAAATTAATTTGAAAATTAAACTATTATATTGAACTGTATTTATCAACTAATTTTTAATGTCGATATGCTCTTAATAGTGTATAAATAAAAATCGTTAAATAAAACATTAATTCGAAAAGGTCTATTTAGAAGGGATTTGAAGAGCTTTTTTCGGGTGTATATTGAACCTCAGCTTTCAAATTATAAATTTACTTTAATTATATTTATTAATACTTTTGCTCAACTAAAAAGGTTCGTGGTTCGAGCACTAACCTTCCAGTAGACAATAGGCTAACTATTTTTAGTGGATATTATTATATATTTTAACTATATTATATTCTTCATATACCAAAATTTAGCTCAGAAAATATTAAAGAATTAATCAATATTTACCTGACCACACAATCACATGGTTATTGCCATTAATGGAGTAGAGAAAGACAAAGAAAGAACTAAACATTAAAGAACCATAAAGATTTAGATGATTTTCAAGTGACATGGTCTGCTATGAGCAATTAATTAATTTTTTAAACTAATATTTCCATAATTATAGTAATTATAATTTCAAAGGGAAGAAAATATTTTAACGAATGTTTATGACCATTGATTTTTCCAAATCAATGGTTGAGATTGAAAGTCAAAAAGTTATATGTTGTGAAGAGGAGCAATACATACACTCACAAGTAGCTTATCGCGGAATTAATCTAGGAGATTAAACACGCACCCAAGCAAAGTAAAACAAAGAAAACACAAAAACACAACGATTTATACTATTTTAGATCACAATATATTAGCCTATGTCCAGTTGCTGGTGATGATCAATCCACTATAATGAAAAAAAAGAGATACAAGAGTGTTTATTAGGGATAAACTAGGGAAAACTATAAGAAATTTAGCCTCTCACACTCCAAGAAGGCTATCAATCTCTCTAAACTTAACCCTTTTTTATTTCTCTCTTTTCTAGCTCTCTTAGAACTTACTTTACATTGAAAACGCATCCCTTATTTATAGTCCAAGAATTATAGGTTGTTTACTTGTGAAATAAGAAATCCTATATTGACTATGAAAACAGTCCCGCACTCATGCGCAACATTACTTGCGTGGCTGTGCAAACTACCCACCCAGAAAAACCACAAACCAAGAATCTGCACCATTGTGCCAAATGATCCTCGCAGCTTTGCCAACTTTCTATCTTCAAATGTCCGATACTACATCTGATGCGAATTTTGACGCGCCTGCGCCAATTTTTTGCCTGTACTACACAAGTTGAGCCACAAACTTCACATTATATTTAATGGTCTCAACTCATTAATCGTCTCAATCATTAGATTTGTATATCAATTACTCTAGATTTGTATATAGTTTTATATTAAAAAATTGTGTTAAAAAAATCACTTCATTATTTTAAATAATGTACAGCTTCAGTTTAATTTTTCTCCACTACCTCATTACAAAGATATTATTTGCGATCAATATCTTGTTGATTGTATGGTTCTAAAATTTACTTAAAAAATGTAATATTATCTTTTTTCTTCAATATAGATAAGGTAAGATAAGATGCATGATTAAATTATATCTCATATTTGTCCAAAAAGAAGCATTGCAGTCATGTCTCTTGAATATATTTGTTAAAAATACATCTTTATACCATCTAAAATCTCATAAGGTTGGACTTCTAAGACTTGTTAAAATTAATTTTGAACTAGCTAGTTCTTGTTTAGGATTTCTTATAAAATGCATTGAAATTGTATATTTAATACTTCAACAACATTTTGAGTTTTTTGGATAGTTACAAATCCATCTTCATCTTCTACTTGAGTTTTTTCTACATGATTGAGTATTATTTGTTGAGTATTAAATCCTATACAATTATCCCACCAATATTTTAAAGATCCTGTAAGACCTACCACTATTAATTTAGCAGTTTCATGATCACTTGTTCTAGAAGCTTTATATGCAGTAGATGTCATACCCATTTCCTATAAAGTATTAATTATTTCATATTTTGATTTTCCATATATATTCCATTAATAAATTGAATCACCTAAATATTTATTGGACATAAATTGTTTTCTTTCTTCATGCATTAAATCTGGTGGACTAGGTCTTGGATAGTAAGTTCTTGTAGGGGCTTGTTTCCATTTATTCTTTTTAGTTATTTTATTTATTTCATCAATATCTTCAGATGTTGTAATTGATTGATTATTACTTTGTTGATTTTCATCTATGGTATTAATATTATTAGAGGTACTTGGTAATATCTTATGTTTTTGATTAAGTTGATCAATTACATCTATTTTAGGAAGTTTTACCGGTGTATTATTTTATTGAATTGGTTTAAATAATGGTGGAGATATATCTTGAGGAAATGTTATAGGTTGTTTTAATAGAATAATATCTGTTTGATCTTCTACTCTTGTAACTTGTTTTGATACAGTATGTAATAATTGATTATAAAAATATTTTGTTCACAGACTTTCTTAATATCTCCTAAAGTTACAGGTTCATTTTTTGGTTTATTAGATCCCCTTTTAAATGTGGTTGCTAAAATCTCCGTTTCATTTGTTTTTATCTTGATTTGTTCCAAAGGTGGGTGTATAGATTGAATTATTCCATGTTGTGTAGTTTCCCATTTATTAAATTCATTTGTTTGAACATTGACTTGTTGATTTTCATAAGGCAATTTAATATTGTGTTTTGATGTGTACGTGTTAAACCATATAAAGAAAGGAATATTAATTTTTAATCTTTTTATTTCATTATACCATTCTTCTCTAATTTCTTAAGTTTTTTGTTTCGTAAATGTACTAAAATACAATTTTCTTTTAAAATTATTTTCTTCTTGTAAAAATTCATTTCTCAAATATTCTTTATTTATTTCAAAGTCTTCTTGTTCAATAGTGTTAATAGTTTGAAAATTTGATTGTGTAGGTGACGTTGGTGGTCATTTGTTAACTGGTTCTGCTACAGGTGTTGTATAATTTACTGAATAGTTAGAATTATTATTTATTTCACTTGCTTGTGTACTCCTAATATTAAAAATACTTGATTTTGATAATGAAAAGGAACTCCTAGCAGATTTTATATCAGAATAACTTGATGAAGTTTCTCCTATTCTTAAGGAATTAAATCTTAATAATATTTTTCCTTCTAGATTTTGAGTAATTTGTGCTATTTCTTTTTTAGTTATATTTCTGGGTGATAATGGGTTATCTATTATCCATACTTCTGGTATAGTAATTTCATTCCATTTAAGTAATTTTGGAGTATAAGTTGATGTTGGAGTATTTTATTTTGTATTTACCATTAATATTATAGTTTCTCCCCTAGTTTCTTGTAATCGACATCTTGGATTAAATTCTAAACTAGTTTATTTAAAATATATTCTATAAAGTAATAAATATCCATGTCTACTTTGTGTAAAAATTGATTCTGGTAAATGTATATTTAAAACAAATAATGTATCTAATATTGTTGAATCTTGTAGATTAACTTGGAAATTTGAGTTACAATTAAAATAAATAGCACCATTACAAAGGTTTGATTGTACTACTTCTAATAAGGAATGTTAAAATTTTCGTAATGTTTAATCTCTTAATCCTATTTTTTATAATGGTTTGATTGCTATTTGTATTAATCCAAAATGTATATAATTAAATCTTTTTTATTTATAATTTCTATGGCTAATTGACTTAATAATCTAATTTCTTCAAAATCATTTTGTAGAGTTAAAGTTTCTTTGTGTTCTTTTATTGAATAAGCAGTTTTAAAGTCAAATATTCATATTTCATATATACGGTTTGGTGGAATATCGGGTGATGTATTTTTATTAAAGTTTGTTTAATATTAGTAATTTTTATCATTATTTCTCTTGAACTAATTATCTTGGACGTGTTTTCTACATTTAGAATGTAGATATTTTCTAATTGTAGATGCCATTTTTTAATTACTAATAATTTAAAATTTTACTATACAATCTTTTCAGCACAAGATGGCTACAGGAACACCTAGGCTTACCAACTGCTTTATGCTTTTTCACTCCTAGCTACCAGGAACACCTGGCTTGCCAACGTATGCACAGCTCTCACTGCTACCCTTCCCTATCCTTAGAATTTTATATACTAAAATTATGCGTTACTAATATTTCTCAAATGAAATCTTAAATTAGAATTCTAAATTCTACCTTTATTATTAAGCATCCAGTACCAAATTTCTAAGTCATAAATATGGTCTTCTAACTATTCTTGTTCTGGAAATAAATCTATCTTATCTTGTTCATCAAAATTATACCAGTTTTGTTTATGAAATCTTTTAATATTTCTAAGATCTATTATATGTCCATGAATATGTTCTCTTAGCTCAGAATGTTCTGTTGGCCTACGATCTTCTATTAATCTAATATAAACTTATCTATAGGGCTTTGATACCAATTTGAAAACAGGATCAAAGTAAACAAAGTAAATATGCAAATAAATGAAGAATATTATGGAATAAGAAAATCACTTACTTTGTTGGAAGATTCTTAATTTAAAAGATTGATGCTGAAAAGAGAACTAAGAAAAGAGAATTAAGAAAATTACAGATTAGAGCAAGAGACGAATAAAATTTTTATTTTATTGAAAGATTTGAAATACAGCAAGAGAAAATGACTTAGCTGGTTTTCTCAGCCGATGCTTTCTCCTTAATATAAGAGTTCTTTACGTAGATTTGAAACACGGACTTCAAACCATTATAATTCCATAACAATTATTACTAACTATTTTCTTTTTGACTAAGATCAATACATAACAATTCTTACTTTTGATGTGTACAATTATGATAACTACTTTTGACAATAGTTTATAGCATATACTATTTTGGATAAGCTTAAGTAGAATTTGATGATATTCACTGTAAAGGTCTATTTTATAAAAGATTTTAGAACCTTGCAACATGTTTAACATATCATTAAGCCAATGAATTGGAAATTTGCGGTACATGGCTATTATATTTTTTGGCTCATACTATTTTTAATGAATCCTTCTAAAATTTATTTAAAATTTATAGTCAATAGAAAAAATGGTAATTGATCAGCTTATTATTTCAACTTCCTTTTACTATAGTTCCTTTAACTCTTTCTTTTATAATTAAGCCCATTCATTGCCCTACCTTTTCAAAGTGTTTTGTAAATTTTGTTTCAGAGAACACAGTAAGGAAATATCTAAATCCCATCCAACTTAGAGGCCTCAGATATCTCCTCACATTTACTTGGTATCAATGCTATTTTTTTTTTATTATGCCAACAAAAAGCAATTATATTATCTTTGTACTTATGTATGGCATATACATTAAATTTTCATAGCCTCCCTAACAATAAGTGATATGCAGCCATGTCTATGACATCACAAGTAAATCTTTATGATGTTTGCCAAAAGAAAAAGGAAAATGACAAATATCTATTATGCATGTTGCCGCTCCTTTTTTAATCTAGCAAAGTTTATAAGGTAAAGAATTTTTTTGAATTTTCAATTGCAAGGCCTTTACTAGTTTTTCGAAAACCATAATTTCACTACTAACATTATCAATGACCATGTCACGTACCTTTTATTTGATTGTGCATTAGTATCTATGATATTGTGAAATCGGGGATTCTATTCTTTCTTGAGGTTAAGAGAAGCTGCTACACTACACATAGAACATGATCTCTTTCATGCTCTTATGTAAATTCAGCTCCTTTATCTTCATGTTTTACCGAATTTACTCATCCCTTATTCTGACATACATTGGATTAATGGTTTGGTTGTGGACATCGAAGACATTCATCTATCATAGGTTACAAATATGGATTATTTGTTGCTTTATTGTTATCAGTCTAACAAAATGATTACCCTTCCTAAAATCTTCTACTGCCAATACTAGAGTCTTTACTTGTAGATGTGCTTTACTTTTAAAATTCTACTTTATTTTAAAAGTTCACAATGCAAGTAAGAGTGGGAATCACTTTGATGTTGTATTACAAGTTCACAATGGAAGTGGAAGCAAGAATTACTTTGGAGCTACATCATAAGTTGACAGTGTAGGCAGAAGTGCAAGTGACATTATAACTACACAATTAACTATCACCCAAGTAAAGAAAATATGGTAGCAAATGCACTCAACCAGAAATCCTCGAGCTCTATATGCCATTTTAAGGGTAACATATCTACCTTTATTGATTGAGTTGAGGTCTTTGGTAATTAAGCAGTAAATAATTCAAGTGTGCTACTGGCCAATTTTCATGTTAGACTTACTTTAATTTATCAAGTTATAGATGCACAAGCACAGGTTCCTCAGTTGAAGAAATTGATAGAAGAAGTGGAGAAAGGCTCACGAATAGACTTTGTGGTTAGAGATAATGGGGCATTCCTCATGGGAAATAGACTTTGCGTGCCCAATATTGAAGATTTAAAGAAAGAGATTATGGAGGGAGCTCATTGTTTAGCCTATGCAATACATCCAAGAAGTAGTAAGATGTATCACACTTTGAGAGAACATTACTGGTGGCAGGGTATGAATCAAGAAATTACAGAATTTGTGTCGTGGTGTTTAGTTTGTCAATAAATCAAGGCTGAGCATAGAAAATCTATAGGACTTTCTCAACCACTTCCTATCCCTGAGTGAAAGTAGGAACATTACTATGGATTTTGTGGTAAGACTTCCACCTACTACGAGTGCTCATGATAGTATCTAGGTGGTTGTAGATCGCCTTCCAAAATCTATGCAGTTTTTACCTGTCAAAGCTACTTATTCATTGAATAGGTTAGCTAGTATTTATGTGGCAAAGATATTATGTCTCATGGTGCACCTATTTCAATAATTTCAGACAGAGATCCACATTTTACTTCCAAATTCTAGCCTAGCTTGCATATGGCTTTAGGGACAAAATTGAATTTCAGCACAGCTTTTCACCCACAAACAGATGGTGAATCTAACCATACTATTCAAACTCTTAAAGAAATGCTTAGAGCTTGTGTATTGGAGTTTACAGGCAATTGGGCTGTTTATTTGCCTGTAATAGAGTTTGCTTATAGTATTAGTTACCAGCCCAATATCGAAACGACACCTTATAAGGCTTTATACAAGAGAAAGTGTATAATACTAGTATGCTAGGATGAAATGGATGAGAGAAGATTATTGGGACCAAAACTTGTGCAGGATAGTTATCATTAGAAACAAGTTGAAGGTAGCTCAAGATCGGCAAAAGAGCTATGGTGATAAGTGTAGGAAAGATTTGGAATTTCAAGTAGGAGATAAGGTGTTCTTAAAGATATCTCATTGGAAAAGTGTGTTTCATTTTGGTAAACATGGGAAACTAAACTTGCGCTACATTGGCCCTTATGAGATTACAAAGCGTGTGGGAATAGTTGCTTATCATTTAGCTTTACCTCCTGAGTTATCAAAGATACATAATGTGTTCCATGTCTTCATGCTCCGTAAGTACATGTATGATACAAGTCATATCCTTCAAAAGCAGACGATTTAGTTGAAAGGCGACTTGACTTATGAAAAGGGATTGTTAAAGACAATAGAATGGAAACAGCAAGAGCTTCGCGCCAAGACTATTCTATTGGTTAAGATATGGTGGGGAAATCACTCGAAGGAAGAAGCTACTTGGGAGCAAGAGGATGCTATGCGATCTTAATACCCTAATCTATTTCTCTTAGGTTAGCAATTGTGGGGATGAAATTTCTTTTAGGGGGTAGTGTTGAACTAGCCCATCAACTTTTTAATAAATAAGGCTTGGCCCAACTGAATATTATAGAGTAGCCCATCATTTTAGCCCAGCCCATAACCCATTTTTTTTCCATTTTTCCATGCATTTATAATAGGAATTAATTAGAAAAAAATTGGAAACAAGAAAAGAAAGGGAGGTAGAGAGGGGGAAATGTGAAAAGGAGGGGAAAAAGCCATATGAAGGTTCCTTAAATTCCAAAGGATTTGGCGTCTTTTTTTGGTAATTTATTCTCCTATAAGCTAAATTAGATTGTATATTTGTTTTCTAGCCTTAGGCAATTGCTAGGAAGAGGTTATTTGGTATTTGGAAAATCGTTTAGGGAGAAAAATTAGAGAAAGGAGGTTTCTTTGCTTATTTAGGCTTGAATTTCTTGTATTTTAATGGAAATTAGATACTTTCTTATTGAATTAGGAGAATTAATATGAAGTTGGTATAATTTGGAATAAACCAATTTACCAAAAATTTTCTTAATTTATTTTGTTTACAAATATTTCTTAGATTTGTATTACTATGAAAAATTAGTGAAGTTCCTAGCCACTTTTAACTCTCGGAAGCACTAAATGTTGGATTTTCAATTTTAGTGTTATTTTGCCAAATTTTCTACAAGTGAGAAGTTGGGCTTTTTGTCTAATTATGTGGTTTGGTGCTTTTAAAGAGATTTGCTCACTTTTCCCTTAGGTGAGACTAGTTTCAAGTTCGGATCCGAATCTAATAGAGGAAAAGTTTGTCACACAAGTTGATCCACAAGATTGTGAGTGGGAAAATATGTTCTTACAAAGATTTAAATTATAATTTTAAATTTTTATTTTTGTACATGTTAGCAATGCTTTTTTTTTTGGTTTAGTTAAGCCATTTTTCTTTTATTAATTTATGAAGCATATTTTATAATTTATTAAAAAGAAATGTTTAGTATTTTAGAGATTTTAAATTGAAGTTAGTTTCCTAAAATATCATTAAAATATTTATATGGCTCTAAAGTAAAGAACTAAGTTTGTATTTTACTGAATTAGTACCCAATTCATTTAGTTAATAGATAAATAGAGGTCTTTGGGATCTGTTCAGACACACATAAAGGCTTTAGATTACGTGATTTGGACACTTAGCCCTTTGGGGGTAGTTATGCGCTTGCGTATGACCATTACAATGATTAGCTTGGCCCGAGCATTCTTAGCCCTGCCAGGTCATGATTAGCCATATTAGTTTAGGTACTTGATTAGTGAAACTATGACGATTTAAAAATTAAAATATGGACTAGTTTTCATGAGAATTAAAAGCTTAACTCATTTATCATATTTAAATATTAAATCAAGCAAAAATATTGTAGAAGATTTTGATATTAACATTGAGATTACATCAAAGGCATATAAATAATTTAAAGACTTCCTTCGTTATTTTGTATCATTTTAAATAGTTTCTTAATGAATGTTAGTAAAGTAAAATTTTAATTGTTAATTGCTATAACGTACTGTAGATAGGGCTTTCATCCTGCCATAGCATTTATGACCACAATACTATGTCAAAGCCTCTTTCAAGACTTAAAGGAGCATAAACGAGCCATAAGCACATTTGGAGAATGAAGTTTTCACCCAATTATTCAATTGAGAATGAATAGGGGCAATCTAATCCCTTACTTTAGGACCTAAACTACGCTCATCCCTACAAAGACGGGTTTGAGAAGTTAGGTGTGAGTCTTTCGACCCACTTAGATCAAGATCCAGCCTCCACTAGGAAATACCAAATAATAACATCTCATGTCGTTACTTAGTCCACTTAGTTTTGTTCGTCTTAGGCACACATTGTTCATTTTTATCTTCATTTAGACATGTGAAGTGAGTTCATTTATAGTAATTGTATATTCATACAAAGAAAGAAGGAGGAGAATAGAGTCATAATTCCTTCCAAACATGAGGGAAGGGGAAGAGGATTATAATAGTTGTTATTCAATAATAAAGTCAATTCTACTTTTAACACTTCGAATATAACATTCATTAATTTATACAATTGAAACATTCAATAATAGAAAGCATATTCATGCATATCAAGACATTCAATTCAAGACTTAATAAATAGTGAATTCCTCACCATCACATGTGAGTCTATTAAATGCTTATCAATCGTCTTTCATGGTATTATTCATGCCTTCATTCAATTATTCTAATCATGGTATATTCATGCATCCATTCGTATTAATCAATTAAAATTCAATACTAAGCCATAATTTAGAATCATGGCACTCTATCCTAAATTTGATAATTCTATCGTGACATTCTAACCTATTGCTATTCTAGCATAATTCATATTAATTCATGGTATTTCTAGCCTAAACATGGTTATCATGGCATTTTCTAGCCTACATCAAACAATTGAAGTCAAACAAGGTTATTTTAGCCCATTCTAAACAAGCAAGAGGCAATATGATAATTCTTACATATTCTATGCTATTTCCTAACATGCTTCGAAGCAATTATAAATCTTCCTAACATGGTTCTAATCATGTACTCCTAAGCATGATTCTAAGTATTCACAAAGAAAATTAAATTCTTAAACATGATTCTAATAAAGAAGGGATAACAGACTTACCTCTACACAGTTATCCATCTCGCAAAACAAATAAGTGTTAGACAATTCATAAAACCCTAAACATGCTCCTAAGCATAAAATTAAATCCTAAACATGCTTAATCTAAGTATGAAAAGTAAATAAGAAAATAAGAGGAAGAAGAGAAGACTACTCTCAAGACGTACCCTTTCCCAATTTAGAACAATAGAACCCCATAAAATCTTTATACTGAAAAAGACTTCTTGAATTCTTAAGCATGTCTTCAAGAGTAAAAGAGATGATTATATTCGATAATCGATGCGTTGAGAAGTGAGCCAATGGGGGTTTATATGGGTTATAGTTGAGGTTGAAAAGAGAAGCATAAAACAAGAAAAGGAAGGTCTGAATAGAAAATTTTTTAAAATTCATCACCAACAGCTTGGCATTTATCACTCAATAGTCGGGTGGTTGTCAAACAACTTCATAGCTATTGGTCAACTGCCCGGGTGGCTCTTCTCCCGCAATCCTTCCTATTTTAGGACTTTAGAGTGTAGTCCCTTACAACCTTCATCCATTCAAGCACTTTTAACTTTTCTAGTTTAACTCCAATTCATAATCCATAAATTTTTATGAAAACTAGACATCAGTAGCTTCGCAACGGTATATGACTCATCGTCATATTTCTTCTAGATTAATTTTCGTAATTTTTTTAAGTCATATGTCACTTTGCGAGGCCTTCATCAATTCCTTCTCACCATTCCTTTCTTAGCTTTCAAGGGAATTCTAGTCATTTTCATTTATAGACATTCATCTTTATTTCATTATTGCGCCTAAAAAATTTAGTGTCTACAGCTTTCCCTTACTTTGGAGAAGTTTGTGAGATGCAAAAATTGAAAACGTACTCTTTTTTTGTCTTTCTTTTGTCCATCTCGACATTCTTCACCTTCATCTTCATTCTATCAGACTTTCTCATCGTCTTCTTTCCTCTTCCATTCTTATAGAAAGGTATGCCTATTCAAGGGCTAAGGTGGCCATCTAAGGGCGGAGGTATGCTCAGTCAAGGGTTACTATGCCCACTTAAAGGCTGAGGTGCTCGGTCAAGGGCAAATGTGCCCATCTAAGGGTTGAAAGCATCCTTACAATGTTTATGACAAAACATGCCTTCAGTGTACCTACTTCTTAGGGTTTTAAATACTCTTCAGTGCACCTACTTTCTCAGGTTTGGTGACACTCTTCAGTGTGCCTATTATAAGGGCTTCAAACACTCTTAAGTGTACATACTTCTTAAGGTTTTCAACACTCTTTAGTGTGTCTCTTCTTAGGGCTTGTGCCTATTCCAAAGGCTTAAAAGAATCTTAAGTGCACCTACTTCTTGGGGTTTTCAATACTCTTCAGTGCACCTCTTCTTAGGGCTTGTGCCTACTACAAGGGTTTAAAACACTCTTAAGTGCATCTATTTCTTATTAGTTTCAACACTCTTCTGTGCGCCTCTTCTTATAACTTGTGTTTGTTTTAAGGGCTTAAAACATTCGTAAGCGCATCTACTTCTTAGAGTTTCCTTATAATGTATGCCCACTGGGAAGACTTCCATCGTGCATTGGTCCACGGTCCTTAGACCTTTTCATTCTTCGTACCTTCGGCTAAGTATCGTTCATACCTTCTTGGAATTCTTCGGACTTGCATTGCCTCTCTTCTAAGTATTCTTCATAGTTCTTTGATCTTTTTTAGTCTTTGTATTCATTAGGTTTCACACCCGTCTTTTGAATATTTTTCCTTCTATTCTTGATTTCTTCTAATCCATTGGGGAAATTTCTTGATTAGTTATGTTCTTACATCTTTCATTCTTGACTTTTCTTGCATTCATCATGTTGTTTATCGGGGAATTTCATATCATGTTATTTATTATCTAACTCACTGGGGATCTTTCCCTTGTCTTTGTTAATTCTTGCAAAATTCAAACATATCTTGGTAATGGAAAATCAAATTAAGTTTTAAATTGTTCGATGTGTTCTTCAACAAACTGCTTTCTAGTATCTGCAGGAATTCTTTCATGTGATTCTGGTCAAAGATTCAATTGACTAATATTACTCTTCTTTTCTTGTAAGGTGCTAAGCTATTGCCAAGGTCGAGTGCTTATCTCTAATTTTTCTTAAAAAATTTCTTTAGGGTCTTAGGGCTGATGCAGTGTCTTTCCTTTTCTTCCCTTTTCTTCTTTTTTTCTCTTTTTCTCTCTATTTTCTTTATCTCTATTTTCTTTTTTCTTTCTTTTCTCCTATTCCTTTTCTTTTTCCTCTTTCTTTTCTTCTCTTTTTCTTCTCCCTTTTCTTTCTTTTACCTTTTTCTCCCTCATTAAAGGGATAGTAGCCCGACCATGTGAGCACCACCCAGTGGTTAGTCAAGAGTCGCCCAATTGTTTGACTGTCGGTCGGTAGTTAAGGATTTGTATAACGTCCATTCATCCTCTCGTTGCTTCATTCGCGCGTAACTTATTCATTCTTCATTCTATTCACTCATGGTTTTTTCCTACATGTTCATCTCAACTTCCTCTTTCAAATGGCGAGTCATCTAATCCATCATGACTTGAATGAGAGTGATCCAATTTTGAATCTTTCAAAGGATCAAGGGGTGCTTATTGTTTATGATGTAGCTTCCTGCACAATAAGCCAGGTATGCATTCTTATTCTTTTTTTAGTTTTTCCATTTTCTAGGAATTTTCTAGGCATGTATTCATGTAGAGACTTTCATTTTTCATCTTAGGACCATCACAAGAATACCATGTATTTGTCTTTTTCTATAGCCCATAGTTGTATTTCGGAGGTAGAGAATGAGGTTGTTAGAAGTAGGATTGCTACTATTGGCTTCTATGAGTTTATCACTTATCCTTGAAATGTTTTCTGATACATTGATCATCAAGCATTAGCTACTTTATGTGAGTGGTAGATGGATAAGATCCATACATTCCATCTTCTGATTGGTGAGATGACCATTGTGCCTCTAGATATTGTCTTTTTGATTGCCCTTCCATGTGATGGTGAAGTCATCCGTGTTAAAGCCTATATCGTAAACTCAAGGAATCAGCATAACTTGATCCGATAGCTTCTTGAGTGTGATGTAAAGGTCAATGATAAAGTCCCGATTCGATACATTGCATTGTATGAGTATTAGAAGAGGAGGTCCAAGCTGACTCTAGTAGAGGTGGATCAACATGCACGTAGCTTCATCGTGTATCTACTTGGTTCGACACTCTTTGCCAATGTGTCAAACACCACCTTCTTGACTCTTCTTCTTACCCTCTGGTATCTCGACCAAGTGAGGAATTTTGACTGAGGCTGTGTTGCTCTTGGCTAGTTCTATTTCGGTTTGAATCGTGCCTATCGAGGTGTTTCGAGGGTTATTGGGTTTGCTCTGCTTCTTGAGGTAACTTTTTTGCTTCTCTACACCTTCGTGTTTTATCTACGTGAATTCCATATCTAATTTTGCCTCATTCATGACAGATGTTGGCACATGATTTAAGAGTTATTCTTGCCTGCTTTCTCTTGAACAAGGAACGGGCAGCATAGCATTAGCTTCAATTGAACAAGCTCAACCTTGATGAAAAAGAAAAGAAAGGTGGTAGGCTGAAGAACCATTGAACGCTTCAACTTGGCCACTGAAAAAGGCGAAGGCTGGGTGAGAGACTAGGCCAACTTACTGCTCTTCCTGGGAAAGGAAATTCTCCTTTTTAAACCTGCGAGCTCTAGCAAGAAAAGAATAAAATAAAGCTATGGAGAGCTTAGGCAAGTTTGAAAACAGGAATCTTGAAAGCTAGCAGTATCTTTTTAGCCAAAGAGGAGAATCTTCTAGCTTGCTCCTCCTTTGTGTACTCCCTGTTTATGAGGACTTTTCCTTCCCACGGATGAGGAGGTGGGCTGCACATCATGTTGAGCTTAAGAGGTCTCATGAGTTAGACTTCTTTCGTGATTATATCATACGATGACCTCGGACAAATTAAAAGACATTATATTCAATACTTCATTTACATCATAATCTTACCATATTTCTTCATCCTTTGCAGATTCGCTCCAAGTGGTGAGGTCCTAAGGAGAACTACTACCGTATTCCTCTAACTTGCATGAACAGCCTAATATGGTATTTAAGTGATCGCATGTAGGATCGGTTTGATGGCCCATCACGTCGCATGATTCCTACTTCACCACCGATTTTGATGATAGATTCAGCTAATTTATCCATGGAGCCAGAGATGTCATACCACATGATCTGTTTTCACTTGGGCACGTTCGAGTTTTCATCGATGACTTCTTACATCGACTAGGTTCAAGCCACCTTGTTACACATTAGACTTGGCCGATCTACTGATAAGACTCCATATCCCCCTACTGTGTCTGACCATACTAGTAGCTCTTCCATTTGTTGTGGGAAGAGATCGAGAGCTTTTTCTGCAGGTATTGGCACCTAGCTTCTGCCGTCGCTCAGTAGCTGACACATCCGAAAATAGGATTGTCTCCCAAGTATAGGAGTGTCGAAGTAATAAACCCGGTGAGACCGGGGTCAATCCACGAGGAAGGGGATTTTAGCGCTACAAATTAAAAGTAAGCAAATATGATATGAATGATCCAAAGATATGACAAGATCATATCAATGATAGATGAGAATAATTAAAATACACAAGTAAAAGGAATTAACACAATAATAATGAAAGCTAGGGTTAGGGGATCCGCCCTTGATATTTCGAATAAGGATTAACAACCTATTTTAGTTATATGAGTTATATTTGCTTCGTTACCAATATTTATACCACTTCTCGTAAATGGGTTCAAGCATCCAATGTGCTAGCCACTATACGTCTACAGCAAATCAAGGTTCCTAACTAGATTCATGTCGGTAAGGAAGAGCCATACGACATCTAGAAAGGATCCAAGCATTTGATGTGCCATGGATTGTCGACAATGGATCAAGACCTCCACTTTACGAATGATGTCAAGATTGATTAAGAAAATAAATAGAAATCATATAAAATAAACAACACAAGATTAGGATTATGAAGCACATACCAAGGGTTAGAGAATCCTTATTCTCATATCAAGGGTTTCACCCTTTCATCTTAGCAAGAGAGAAATTAGAAAGATATTATAAGAGAAAGAACACAAATTGCAAGAAAAAGGAAATTCATTAATAACATTAATACACAAGAGATACACACTACAAGATCCCAGCTAAGGCCAAGATGCCCCAATGGGTCACAAGGCACCTCTATTTATAGATACATTCAGGGGCAAACTTGTCAAATTATAAAGGAATAATTGTCAAATATTAGATGCACCAATTTTGACAATTTCGGTAATTAGGTGAACCAACTTTGACCACCGATTTTGACCTTGAATTATTTTGAATTTTAATCACATGTCTTCATGAAATTCATAGATATTTCTCTTAGCTTTCTAGAAAATCTTGATTTATACGATTTGGATACATATTCTGAGAGATATGGTCAAAATACTGAGGCATGGTCAGGCTGGGCTGAATCTATAAATGGGTTCATTTCAAGCCCATTTTTGGTCCACTAAGAGCTTGAATTTGATGAACTTTGTGAAATACAATCTTGTAGATAATTTAATTATTTCTCCAAAACATTAAGATTTGTACCATTATGATCTATAAATAGAGAGTTATGCCCATTTTACAGAACCTATAACAAAACCAAAATTAAGAGGAAGTTAATTGCAAAGACGCAAAGACTACAAATATGCTTAAGTTGAGTGATTTAATGACACTATTAATGCAATATAATGAACTAAGCTCTTATTAAACATGCATATTTAAGTGTTCATCACACCCCCCAACCAGCTTATTGCTAGTCCCTAGCAATTAAAGCGTTATTATTTGGAAGTGATTTATAGAATTTTACATCCAAGGTGGTCATTATTGCACTCCCCTTGATTTTATCCAAATAAACAAACTCTCAACCGTTTTTTTTATGACTCATGTACCCTTCAGTCAAGATATCAATAAACCTTCTTTTTGTGCTCAGTCAACACATGACTGTGGGGCTTATTAGAAAGAAGCCATATCGGATCTAATATTTGTTAAGGCTAACAACCTTAGGTAGGGGGCATTTATTCATTTTATATATATATATATATATATATATATATATATATATATATATATTTTTTCTTCTTTTCTTTCTTTTTTTTCTTTTTTTTTTTGAAGGAATGTATCTTTAACAAATGTAGCGAGCCTTAGGCCAATGACTCCTAGACCAGTTGGCCTTAGGGCATTAAGTGTTAAGACACCCCTACGAGCTTAACAACTCGGGTTGCCGATGCTTTATTTTTGCTTAGAAACTTGTGAATAGTGCAATGTTCAATCCCATTAAGCTTTCTCCTTAATCCATGTAGCGAGCTTTGGGCCAACAGCTCCCAAATCAGTTGGTCTTAGGGTATTAGGTGTTGAGGCACCCCTCGGGCTTAATTGCTCGAATTGAGGAGGCTACGAGACCAAACTTATCCACAATTGTTTTTTCTCTTTTTTTCTCTTTTTTTGTTTTTTTGTTTTTTTTCTTTTTTTATCTTTCCCCTTCCTTTGTGTTGTTATCCTAAACAAAACAAAAGAACTCAAATATTACAACATTTCATTTTGCCACCCACAATCATGCATCAAGGTATGTGTGTGTGTGTGAAGAAAGGTTCATGAATACTTGCTTAATGAGTACATAAGCATACAACTTATTAAATGATAAAGTTGTGAGAGTTCATAGATTTGAATAATTCAAAGTGAAACGAATAAGACTTCCTTGTTATAAAATTCAAAAATCAAGACTAAATAATATCAAGTTAGCTAAAATGAGTTAACAAAATCAAAATAAAATGACAAATTGGTTAGAATGGGTTTCAAGAGTTTAAACTGGTCCTCCTTACTCTGCCATTCCTGACCCAGAATGCGTCTTAAGAGGATTTGAACTCCTTACACCGCACTCTGAATCTAATTACTAACTCACTTTTTTTTTGTGTAAGAAAAAGGAAATTCAAGACACACTTATGTCTACTATCCTTCCCCCCTAACCAAAGAAACATTGTCCTCAATGTTTAAATGTAGAGAGATAAAGTATAAGAGACATTACCTGAAGCTTCTGTTATTCAAGAGAGATGACCTGAAAGACTCATAAAATAAAATGCTAAAAAAAAATAAGGAAAAGAAAAAATTACAAACGGAGATTCAGATCCAATTTGTACTTTTTGTTTTACCCTCCTGACCAATTAATTTGAGTACTAGCTGGGTCAGGTTCATACTCAACTGCTTGTAATTTGTCGAGTAACTCACTAGCAGAAGTGGTAGAAACAAGGATCTGTCTCGCCAAATGAGGGATAAAATTTTGTTCCACAGCTGCATCAATAAAACTTATTAAAAGATCAAAGAAATTGTTAACATTCAACAAACCTACGGGTTTTTTATGGAGATTCAGTTGGGCCCAAGAAGCCATTTGAACAATTTCTTCAAAAGTACCAAAGCCACTTGGTAAAGCAATAAAGGCATCTGAATTGATGAGCATATGTGCCATGCGTTCATGCATAGAGGAGACCTGTAACTCTGTCCCAACCGTTTTTCCAACGACGCTTTCTACAACCAAAGCTTTGGGAATAACTCCTAAAACTTGACTACCTCCTACATGTGCAACTCTTGACACACAACACATTAACCCGAGGCTACCTCCCCGATAAACCACATGAATCTTTCTTTCAGCCAGTAGTCTACCAAGATAATTTGCTGCCTTGACAAACACTTCACTTTTACCCGGTCGAGATCCACAGAATACACATATCGTTTGGATTCGACGTTTTGAAGTTCCTTCCATGTTTATGCAACTCTCTAACTATGTGTGAAGAAGAGAACAAGAGATGTGGTATTTATGGAGTGCAAAAAGGTATTCTGATGATTACATCTATATAGGTAGCTCGGTTGTTTGTTGAAAAAGTTGACAATAGTGCATAAAAACTCAAAAAAAAAAGATGATAAAATGAGACACCATAAGTCAAACAAAAGATACAAATTAAAAAATGACAGCTATGAGGCATTAAAATTAAAAAATGATGGCATGCATGCATATGTACAGGTAGTGACTGTGGCTCACATCTTCCTCTGGTTTTACGTCTAGAAACGACTTAAATACCTTCTATGAGTTGGGGATATGCTTCCCATCTAATTTTCATATAAACTGGCAAACAGGGTCGTTTTTTGAGTCAAATTCCCAAGACTATAGTGTTCCTGCTCATCTTGGAATTGTGTCCACAATTGAAAAATTTCACGTTGCACAAGTCCACCAGAATGCGTCTCAAGAGTCATTCGGATATCATCCAAAGACTCCTTACTCAATCCATTCTTGATGAACTGTGGTTTATCCTCTCGATTGTTAGACAAATATCCCAAGGAGCGGCAATGCTGGTTACAAGTCCATCTTGCACATTTGGGACAAATTTATAACCTTTTCGTTCTTCGCTTTTGGGCGTAAGAGCTTTTTCCCATACCTCATTGTCGGGTATGCATCTTCTTATTATTTGGTCTGGACAATATTTGAACAGATATGGGTCATCCCAATAAAAATTTTTCACCTCGGTTAAAAATTTTCTTTTGTCTTGAGCATTCCAATGAGGTGGCATTTTTCCTGTTGCAAGGAAATTTACAATGTTAGCAAACCAAGGTACAACAGCAACGAAAATAAAAATTCATCAGGAAAAGAATCATTGATAGGTGAAGTTTCAATTAATTGTCTCTGTCATTAGTCTTGAAAGATGATCAATGAACGGCTTTTCTTATCATTATTATCCTTGGAGCAATAAGATCCACCATATCAATCTAGGTTTTGCATCCTGTTTAGACATTAAATATCTCACAGCTGCATGGTCAGTGTAAACAATTGTTGGAGAACCAATTAAATAGGATCGAAATTTGTCTAATGCAAATACTACTGCAAGTAGTTCTTTTTCAGTTGTTGTGTAATTCATTTGTGCATCATTTAAAGTCCTACTTGCATAGTATATGACGTAAGGCTTACCTTCTTTTCTTTGTCCTAAGACAGCACCAACGACATAGTACTTACATCACACATCAACTCAAAAGGCAAGGACCAATCAGGAGATTGCATAATTGGAGCAGTTGTTAAAAGTCCAATTAATGTATCAAAGGCATTTTGACATTCTTGAGTCCATTCAAATGAAGTATCTTTTATTAAGAGGTTATAAAGAGGTTTAGATATAGCACTAACATTTCTTATGAACCTTCTATAAAATCCAGCATGCCCTAAGAATGAACGAACCTCTTTAACTGTTTTTGGTGGAGGCAAATAGGAAATTAATTCCACTTTTGCTTTGTCCATTTCAATTCCTTTAGAAGACACTACATGACCTAAGACAATTCCTGAAGTGACCATATAATGACATTTTTCGCAATTCAAAATAAGACCTTTTTCTACACACCTTTTTAGGACTTTCTCTAAGTTTTCAAGACAATTGTCAAAAGAGTTTCCAAAGACAGTTAAATCATCCATAAAAACTTCTAAACAATGCTCAATCATATCGCTAAAAATGCTTAACATGCATCTTTGAAAAGTGGCTGGGGCATTACAAAGTCCAAAAGGCATTCTCCTAAATGCAAAAGTGCCGAAAGGGCACGTAAATGTGGTCTTTTCTTCGTCTTCGAGTCCAATGGGAATTTGATAATAGCTTGAGTATCCATCAAGAAAGCAGTAGTAGGGGTTTCCTGCTACTCTTTCAAGAATTTGGTCAAGGAAAGGTAAGGGAAAATGGTCTTTTCTGGTGACAGCATTTAATTTTCTATAATCAATGCACATCCTCCAACTAGATGAGACTCGAGTTGGCAATGATTCCACCTTTTCATTTTTAACTACTGTAATGCCATATTTCACAGGTACTACTTGTGTAGGACTTAAACACTTGCTATCAGAAATAGGATAGATAATTCTCACATCAAGTAGTTTAAGAACTTCTGCCCTAATAATCTCTTTCATGTGTGGATTTAATCTCCTTTGAGGTTGTTGAGATGTTTTGGCATTTTTCTCTAAATGTATTCTATGTGTCCAAATTAAAGGGTTAATGCCTTTTATATCTTTTAAAGTCCACCCAATTGCATTTTTATGCCTTTTAAGCACTTCTATAAACTTACCTTGTTGCTCGCATGTGAGGGATGAAAAAATAACCACCGGATATGTCTGATTCTCCCTAAGATAAGCATATTTCAGTCCTTCAGGTAAGGGCTTTAGTTCTAACTTGGGAGCTTCCTCTTCCTTGCTTTCATTTATTTGCCCCAATTCTTCGAATCTTGGTTTTGAGCATTTTTCCATCACCTGTGCACAATCCAATAAAGAACATATATCAGAAAGATCAGACTCTAGTTTCATACTTGATTCTAATGAATTCACCAAATAAGTTTCCAAAGGGTCAAAAGAACTCCCTTTTTGGATATGATCTTCCACAATAGATTCAATCACATTGGCCTCATCAATTTCATCTTCTTCTTCATTTGGTTGTTTGCACATATTAAAAACATTAAGTTCCAATGTCATGTTCCCAAATGATAACTTCATGACTCCATTCCTGCAATTAATCAAAGCATTAGAAGTAGCTAGAAATAGATGCTCTAAAATAACAGGAATTGAATTGCTTGCTTCCACTGGTTGTGTGTCCAAGATGATAAAATCCACTGGGTAAATGAATTTATCGACTTGAACTAATACATCTTCTACTACTCCTCTTGGTACTTTAATTGATCTATCAGCAAGCAAAAGAGTCACAGAAGTCGGCTTTAACTCACCCAGATTGAGTTTCTGAAAAACCAAATATGGAAGCAAATTCACACTAGCACCAAGATCAAGTAAAGCTTGTTCAATTTTATGGTCTTCAATAACACATGAAAATGTTGGACAACTTGGATCCTTATATTTCACTGTATTATTATTTTGAAGAATAGCACTTACGTGCTCGGCTAAAAAGGCCTTCTTTTTCACATTCAGTTTTCTTTTTACAGTGCACAAGTCTTTCAAAAATTTTGCATAAGAAGGTACCTGTTTGATCACATCAAGCAAGGCAATGTTGACCTTTACCTATTTGAAAATTTCAAAGATTTTAGAATTGTGAGTTGGCTTCTTTTGTGTGGCTAATGCTTGAGGAAATGGAGGCATAGATGAGGATTTGGTTTCTTCTTCGCTAGGTGTTGGTTTGGCCACCTCTACCTGTCCTTTAGAGATCGATTCTTCTTCTTTTTCACAAGGGTCGGGAATGTGTTTTTCAACAATCTTACCATTGCGAAGGGTCATGACTGACTTGGTTTGGTCAAAATAATGGTTACTTGAACTCCTGCATTTGAGTTAGATTGATCTTTGGGGTTTTGCAATGTTTGAGAAGGAAATTTTCCCTTCTCTTGGATGCTAAATGTATATGCAAATTTTGCAAGAGTTTCTGACAAATTTGCTAATGTTTAAGCAGTTTGACTATTGAAAGTCTCTTGCTTTGTAATGAATGAATGCAATGTTTCTTCAAGGTCATTCCTAGGAGGGGGAGCATATGCATGATCATGAGAATTTTGAAATTTTTGTTGTGTTTGAAAAGGGACTTGTGAAGATTGTGCATGATCGTCATTTTTTCAACTGAAATTTGGATGATTTCTCCAACCAGGATTGTAGGTTTGAGAGTATGGATTGTGATTTGGCCTTTTGAAGGTTTTTAAGGCATTGACTTGTTCATGGAGACATTCCTTAAAGGCAGGCAAAGTTGGGCAATCATCAGTAGAATGGTCATTGTCATTACAAATGTTACAGACATTTTCTTGAATAGAATTCAATTGACCATTCTTCTTCATTTCTAAAACCTCGACTTTTCTAGCTAGGGATGCATATTTGGCTTGAAGGCCATGGTCTTCCCTAAGATTGTAAATGCCTCTATTGGATGTTGAGGTTGGGGCCTTGCTTGGTACCTCATAGGTGCCAGCAGTGTCCCAATTTTGTGCCTTTTCTGCCAATGAATCTATGTAGTCAAGTGTTTCCTCAGGGTCTTTTTTTTTAAATTCTCCATTACACATTAATTCTACTAGTTGCCTATCTTGAGGTGTTAACCCTTTATAGAAGTGTGTAACTATTCTCCAAGTTTCAAAACCATGGTGAGGACAGGTATTAAGTAGTTCCTTATACCTATCCCAACATTGGTAAAGGGTTTCCCCTTGTTTTTGAGAGAAATCAGAAATTTGTCTTTTAAGAGAATTTGTTCTATGGGTAGGAAATTTTTTTTTTCAAAAATTGTTGTTTCATCTCATCCCATAAACTGATGAAATTTGATCTCAAATTTTGTAGCCATGTTTTAGCTTTATCTTTTAAAGAAAAAGGAAAAAGCTTTAATCTAATGGTGTTTATGCTACAATTTGGGTTAGTGTAGGAATTACATACCTCTTCAAAGAGTTTTAAGTGCGAATATGGGTTCTCCACATCAAGGCCATGAAAGGTGGGTAGAAGTCGAATAAAACTTGGCTTGAAATTGAAATGGATTGAATCTGGAGGAGAAACTACACAAGATGGTGCGCTAGTCCTTACCGGATTCATGTAATCTCTGAGGGTTCTTCGTTGGTTTTGATCATTTTGTTGGGAACAGTTGTCCCCTTCGTTCGTGAACCTTTCCACTAGATTGTCAGCCATGTTTTCCAAAGAAGATGATGTTTTTCTAACAAGTCTACCACTAGATGTTCATGACCAAATTTTCATACAAAAAAAGAAAGAAGAAAAGAGAAGAAAAGATGAACACACAAAAAAATAAAAAATTTAGATCTAAGATGAGAAAAGAGAACACTTACAATTTTGCACGACAATTTTTACCTTCCCCGGCAACGGCGCCAAAAACTTGACACATCCGAAAAAGGATTGTCTCTCAAGTATAGGAGTGTCGAAGTAATAAACCATGTGAAACCGGGGTCGATCCATGAGGAAGGGGATTTTAGCGCTACAAACTATAAGCAAGCAAATATGATGTGGATAATTCCAAGGGATGGAAAGATAATATCAACAAGTATGAGTAAAGAACATGTTCTTAAATAATAAATGAGAATAACACAAGAGAAATTAACACAATAATAATGAAAGCTAAGGTTAGGGGATCCGCCCTTGATATTTCAAATAAGGATAAACAACCCATTTTAATTATATGAATTATATTTGTTTCGTTACCAATATTTATACGACCTTTTGTAAATGGGTTCAAGCATCCAATGTGCCAATCACCATATGTCTACAACAAATCAAGGTTCCTAACTAGGTTCATGTCGGTAAGGAAGAACCATACGACATCTAGAAAGGATCCAAGCATTTGCTATGCCAAGGATTGGCGACACTGGATCAAGACCTCCACTTTAAGAGTGGTGTCAAGATTGATTAAGAAAATAAATATAAATCATATAAACAACATAAGATTATGTTTATTAAGCACATATTGAGGGTTAGAGAATCCTTACTCTCATATCAAGGGTTTCACCCTTTCACCTAAGCAAGAGAGAAATTAGAAAGACATTATAAGAGAAAGGAAACTAATTACAAGAAAAAAGAAATTCATTAATAACACACAGGAGAGAATAACAAGAGATACACAATACAAGATCCCAGCTAAGGCCAAGATGCCCTCATGAGTCACAAGGCACCTCTATTTATAGATACATTCAGGGGCAAACTTGTCAAATTACAAAGGAATAATTGTCAAATATTAGATGCACCAACTTTGACAATTCAGGTAATTAGGTGAACCAACTTTGACTACCAATTTTGACCTTGAATTATTGTGAATTTTAATCACATGTCTTCATGAAAGTCGTAAATATTTCTCTCAGCTTTCTATAACATCTTTATTCATACAATTTGGATACGTATTCTGAGAGATATGATCAACATACTGAGGCATGGTCAGGCTAGGCCGAATCTGCAGATGGGTTCACTTCAAGCCCATTTTTGGTCTAGTAAGAGCCCGAATTTGATGATTCTTATGAAATATAATCTTGTAGATAATGTAATTAGATTTCCAAAAAATTAGGATTTGTACCATTCTGATCTATAAATAGGGAGTTATGCCATTTTTACTGAACCTGTAACAAAACCAAAATTAAGAGGAAGTTAATTCCAAAGATACAAAGACTACAAATATGCTTAAGTTGAGGAATTTAATGACACTATTAATACAATATAATGAACTAAGCTCTTATTAAATATATATATTTAAGTGGTCATCAATGCTCTGCACCGTTCTTGCCTTCTTGTGCCAGTATAGCACTGATGGCTTCTTCCTCGAAAGTCAAGTAGAGAAATAAATTCTTGCCAGGTTTTGGTGGTCTCAAAACTAGTAGATACTACAAGTACTACGTAATCTTTTGAAATGCCTCTTGGCACTGATCATTCCATTCCATCGACTAATCCTTCTTTAAAAGCCTGAATATCGATGCACAAATAGTTGTTTGTTTAGCAATAAATCAACAAATATATTGGATCTTCCCAAGAAACCTTCAATCTTCTTTTTCAATTTTGGGTGACGGCATCTCCTAATCACTTTAACTTTGTCTGGCTCTACTTCTATCCCCTTCTTACCAACTACAAATCCTAATAACTTTTCGAAGGTAACTTCAAAGACACACTTCTTCGAATTTAGCTGCAGCTTGTATTTCTTCACCCTTTCTAGGAATCTGTCTAAAGCTTTAAAGTGACCTTCTCGAGTCTTAGATTTCATCATCATGTCATCCAATAGACTTCTATCTTCTTATGCATCATGTCAAGAAATAGTATTGTTGTCATTCGTTGGTAAGTTGCCCCTGCATTCTTCAATCCAAACAACATCACCTTGTAAGAATAGGTTTCATATTCCATAATGAAGGTCATTTTCATCTTGTCTTCTTAGGCCATAATTATCTGGTTGTAACCAGAAAACCTATCCACAAAGGAAAACATCACACTAGCGGCGATGCTATCCGCAAACACATCAATGTGAGGTAAAGGAAATTCATCCTTCAACAAGGCCTTATTCAAGTCTCAGTAATCAACACACATTCAGACTCTTCACCACTTATAGAAGCTTGGCTTTAATCTGTTTGGAGACTTCCTCCTTGATTTGTTGAGCCCATTCCAGTCTCAACATTCTCAGCTTCTGTTTGATAAATTTCATGTGTGAATATGTTAGAATCGTATGCTTAACAATGCTTCTCTCGATTCCAGGCATGTCATCATACGACCAAGCAAAGACTTCTTCATGCTCCGTTAAAAATTTTTGAAATTTCTCTCTCTTCAAAAGTTATAAGTGTAATATATATTTTCTTGGGTTTTTTATTGTACTAAGATTAATGTCATTAGTTTTAATGATATAGATGTCAAATATACTAGTGAAATGCAAATTATGATGGAAAATGCCATTAGGAAAGACATCACACGACTAAGCAAATTGATTCTTTATTGCTTTAAATTCAGAAACATAAACAATGTCTTCTTCTTCAAAGAGGTTGGGCACAAATATATCCTTATAAAAGACATCTCTCATTCCTTTTTCGATAAAGGCACCAAGGTCGATAGAGGTCTGTTACCGGTGCTTGATCTTGAGGCTTATCCTTTCAAGATGGTCATCTTCTCTATTTTCTCAACCAAGTCTTTCTCCTTAGGGACTCCTGCATGAAGGATGTCTTTGAAATTCTCAAATTTGAGCTTCAATAATCCATTAAAAACCCATGGTTTGGCAGGCCCTACATACTTCGTATCTTGGGCCTTAACAAATTTGATGATTTTTTCCTCCTTAGAAGTCTTTCTCTTCCCCCTTGGATTCATAGCCCAAACCTCTTCTAGAGGTTTGGCCTTTGAAATCTAAAAAAAATGGTAAACCACGTCCATTCCTCACAAGCCCATTTCCCAGCAAGTATCGTTGTTTTTTCATTATCCCAACTACAATTGGGTTGACTTTGTCAATCATGGCTACGTAAAAGCCTCTTATATAAGGTATTTCTCTAGCCTTCACATTTAAAGTAGCTAGCGCAATCGTTAGAGCTGCATGAATGATCATAATCTCCACATCAATATTGAATCTGATTTTTTGATATAAGGCGGAAGCAACTTTACCAAGTGAAAGGAACCATGCTCGTCTTAACAAAGCAGCAAAGGCAACTGGAATATCAAGAGCTGTGAATCCCATCATAACTTCAACTGCCCTAGTCTTCACTAATGCCTTGAGGATCCCATTGGTACTCCCCTTCAAGTCATCCTAGGCTTTGATCACTGTCTTATAAAGCTCAAGCTCATCTTCATTGACCTTGTACTTGCGTAATATTTTCATAAGCATAATGCTAATGACAAACCAATCACCCACCATTATACAAGGAGATGTCTTCCCACCAATTTCTGCAGTGATACACACTAGTCTGTTATGATTCCTCCGTTCAAAATGTAAATCTTCATCAGTGAAGGTGATCACCCGCCTCTTATTTACCCCTTTGGGTGCTCATCTGATCAAGACAATCAGCATTTTATTTGTAATGGCAGCCGTTTATATTTCCACCTCTGTCAAAGCCTTCACCATGACTTCTTTATGCTTTTGGGATGATATCATCAAATCCTAGCTGCTAGCATTTACTTGGGTATTCTTTAATTGCTTCATTACTTGATCTTCTTCTTCTTCCTTGGCAACTTCTTTGCCCTTCTCAATGGTATTCTCAATTAGATTCTCTTTTTTCTTCTCATGGTAAAATCTACCACTCCTTGTCACTCATTGGATATTCGTACACTTACCCTTGAATGTTCTCCCTCAACTCTCACTTCCTCTTCTTCATCACTACTATGGGAATTTGGGAATTTGGGTATCCTCCACTTTAGATTCTCAACTCATTTCCCTTTCCTAACTTCGCTATCCTTATTCACTTTAAGCTTTCTAGACGATAGGCCTTTTTTAGCCCCTTTTCTGGCTATCCACTTCTTGGTAAAGGCATTCGATAGTATAGACTTCTTCTTGGCGGGTGGCACTTCAACTTCTTCCTCTTCTTTTTATTATGGCTTTTCCTCTTCTTGGTCATGACACATCCGAAAAATAGGATTGTCTCCCAAGTATAGGAGTGTCAAAGTAATAAACCCGGTGAGTCCGGGGTCGATCCACGAGGAAGGGAATTTAAGCGCTACAAACTATAAAGTAAGCAATATGATGTGGATGATTTAAAGAGATGACAAGATAATATCAACAAATATAAATAAGGAACAAGTTCGTAAACAATAAATTAGAATCACACAAGAAAAATCAACACAATAATAATGAAGGCTAAGGTTAGGGGATCCGCCCTTGATATTTAAAATAAGGATAATTAACCCATTTTAGTTATATGAATTATATTTGTTTCATTACCAATATTTATACCACTTCTTGTAAATGGGTTCAAGCATCCAATGTGCCAATCATCATATGTCTACAACAAATCAAGGTTCCTAACTAGATTCGTGTCGGTAAGGAAGAACCATACCTCATCTAGAAAGGATCCAAGCATTTGAGGTGCCAAGGATTGTCGACAATGGATCAAGACCTCCACTTTACGAGTGGTGTCAAGATTGATTAAGAAATTAAATATAAATCATATTGAATAAACATTGTAAGATTAAGATTATTAAGCACATATTAAGGGTTAGAGAATCCTTATTCTCATATCAACGGTTTCACCCTTTCACCTTAGCAAAAGAGAAATTAGAAGAACATTATAATAGAAAGAAAATAAAATGCAAGAAAAAGGAAAATTATTAATAACATAAACACACAAAACACAATACAAGATCCTAGCCAAAGCCAAAATGTTCCAGCCAAGGCCAAGATGCCCCAATGGGTCACAAGGCACCTCTATTTATAGATACATCCAGGGGCAAACTTGTCAAACTACAAGGGCATAATTATCAAATATTAGTTGTAAATATCTTTGACAATTGGGATCATTAGGCACCGATTTTGACCATCAATTTTGACATTGAAATGTTGAGAATTTTTATCACATGTCTTCACGAAAGTTGTAGATATTTCTCTCAACTTTCTAGAACATATTGATTTGCACAATTTGGATATGTATTTTGAGAGATACGATCCAAATACTGAGGCCTGGTCAGACTGGGCCGAGACTATAGATGGGTTCACTTCAAGCCCAATTTTGGTCCACTAAGAGCCTGAATTTGATGATAATTGTGAAATATAATCTTGTATAAAATTGAATCAGCTTTCCAAAACATTAAGAATTGCACCATTATGATATATAAATAGAGAGTTATGCCCATTTTACCGAACCTGTAACAAAACCAAAATTAAGAGGAAGTTAATTCCAAAGATGCAAAGACTACAAATATGCTTAAGTTGAGGAATTTAATGACACTATTAATGCAATATGATGAACTAAGCTCTTATTAAACATACATATTTATGTGTTCATCAGGTCACTAAGGGCATGCAAATTCAGGCTCTAGGCTTCGCTTAACTCCCTTCACTATAATATTGGCTCATCTACCCTTCTTGGTGTAAATATTGGCTACCGAAGGAATGTGCTCATCTTCTGCCCTCTCAATGATCTATTTGGGCCATTCTCCTTTTGGTTTTTTGACCTTAGACTCTTCAGCCTGAGACATCTTCTTCACGGTCACCTTTATAGTGGACCCTTCTTGTTGCTCAAGCTCAGACTTCTCCCTTCTCTCGACTCCCTCAGCCTTCTTCGATCTACTTTCTTTAAAGTAATTCATGACTTGCTCTTTAGTCAAGCATAACCCAATCATGTTGGTTGGTAGAGGATGTACCTGTTATAATTAGGTAGTGGATTACTTCTCATGTTAGGCTCATGTGTCTTTGGGCCAAGAATCTACGCTTGTCGATTAAGTCTTGGATCTTATCGCAAAGATAAGTGTAGTCATCAATCTTGTGATTAATCAGTTATAGGAATTCACACTTCTTATGATAACTCCATTTCCTTGGTAATGAATTTGGAAGTTCTGTTGGTGATAATGACTGCAAGATCCCTTCAGCTCTCAATCTTGCAAAGATCTTAGAAAGTGGTTTTCCCAAACTGCTGAACTTCCTTTGCTGGGCAATTGCGTTCACCTCACATGCTTCGTGTTCGACCTACTAGCTTGTTGATACTACTCTTGACTTCTTCAAGGATAGCTATGGTTACTTCTCTTTTGTCTAGATTCTAAATCTTCTATTTGGATTCCTAAATCATATAAGTCTTCAAAAGTTTTGATAGGAAAGCCCGTCAGTCTATCACTAATAAAGGTATGGGCTCCATTGATCATCATGCAAACTTGGTCCTTCTCTGTAGGCCTAGTGGTCATCTTGGCGACCTTGGTGCTCTAATGGACCAGATAATCTGAGAAGATCTTGTTGGCCTTCTGGTGTGTAGTCTCCAAATCCTTCAAAGTAGCCCTAATTAGGTATTATGACGATACGGCTCTACAAATTGCTCGAAAAACTCATCCCAATCTCCTCAAACTGTCTTAGGGAGGTTATGGTACCATACTACCTCATCATCTTTTAAGGATAGCATGAAGTACTTCAATATGTACTTCTTTGACAAATGAGAAGTGGCCATGACAACTGCATACTATCTTAAGTACATTTTTGGTTGACCCTTGCATTGAACTTGGGCAAGTCTGGCATGCAAAACTTTGGAGGGAAATCATTGTCCCTAATGAGCATGATATCGTCTAGGTCTTTGACACCTTTCATTCCTTTCTTCTTCAAGAGAGATTAGACTTTCTCCATGCCTTTGGCCAATTGCTTGACTGATTTAGGCTCGTCTTGATTGATTAGGCTTTTCTCCTTATCTCTGCATTGGCCAGTCTCGCTATCATCACCATCATTATCCTCGGGTGGAGGTTGATTCATATGGTTGGCCCATTCTGTAAAGCTTGGATGAGTTGGCAATTTATTATTAGAGCATTGTGATGTCAACCCTCACTTGAGCCATTTCAGCATTGTTGTTGTTGGGTGTGACCATTTCATCAACTGGTTCTTCTTGCTTTGTCAAACAACTATCTTGTCTAACCTAAGCTATGATAGCTGAAAAACAAAGGTGTTAATGCCATACATCCATACATATATGCATGACATGATGCATACACCTTCAAGGGCATAGACACGTTTTCGGCATTCTAAACTTATTTCTCTCACACACGTGAGATCGAGTCTCTTTTTCTAAAATTGTTGGCTTCATTCCCAAGACATTATCATGGGATGTGGGTATGCGAGATTCTTTCTCCTAATTCTAACATTCATGTTGATGTTGGATTCTTTATAATTATCATAACATGGTTTTCTTAACGTTATGATAACCTTAACTCATGGTAATTGTTCCCATTTTATTCTTATGGGTGACCTGACATGTGGCATTCATTTATGGTTCCATGAGGTTTTGAGTTCATGTTATTCTAATCATAGGGAATTTGCATACATAGACACACATTTCAACATAGGTTTCAGATATTCATCCTATTAGAAATTTCTAGAGTCATCTATATGCGCTTAAGTCTCAAGGGTTGAATGGTCTGGGCTCCTTCGGGCAAGAGATGCCCCCTTAGGCTGGTCATTTTTTATACCAATTTAATGTTACGTGTTCAAAGGTAATGACATCAACATGAGTTGTTTAAGGGTCGAATGGAGCCAAAGACTTCTCATTCCAATGCTACACGACTAGTTTAGGCTGTTCGTGCTCATTGTGTGCAAAAGTGTAGTGATGCAAGGACTCATTATATCGACATAAGCTATTTGAATTTAGTATTCCCATCCGAATCAACTTCTCTTATCGCAAATGAAGTTGTTACTGTGGACGATGCTTTATCCTACCAGAGCACTTGCGATTGTGACATTGTGTCATAGCCTTTTTCGAGACTTAAGGGAACAAAAATAAGTCATAGGCACATTTGGAGAATAGAGTCGCCATCCAATTATTCAATTGAAAATGAATTGGGGCAATCTAATCCCTTGCTTCATGACCTCAACTACCCTCGTCCCTTCCGAGATGGGTTCAAGAAGTTAGGTAAGAGTCTTTGAACCCGCTTGGATCAAGATCCGACCTCCACTAGGAAATACCAAATAATAACATCTCAAGCTATTACTTAGTCCACTTAATGTTGTTCATTTTAGGCACATATTATTTAGTTTTATCTTTATTTAGACATTTTAAGTGAGTTCATTTATAGCAGTTGTATTTCATATAAATAAAGAAGGAGGAGAATAGAGTTTTAATTCCTTTCAAACATGAGGGAAAGGGAAGACGATTAAAATAGTTGTTATTCAGCAATAAATAAATTCTACTTTAACACTTCGAATATAACATTCATTCATTTATACAATTGAAACATTCAATAATAAAAGCATATTCATGCATATCAAGACATTCAATGCGAGACTCAATAAATACTGAATTCCTCGCCATCACATGTGAGTCTATTCAATGCTTATTGACACATCCGAAAAAGGATTGTCTCCCAAGTATAAGAGTGTCGAAGTAATAAACCCGGTGAGTCCGGGGTCGATCCACGAGGAAAGGGATTTAAGCGCTACAAATTATAAGCTGAGCGAATATGGTATGGATAATTCAAAGAGATAACAAGATAATATCAACAATATGAGTAAAGAACAAGTTCTCAAACAATAAATGAGAATAACACAAGAGAAATTAACACAATAATAATGAAAGCTAAGGTTAGGGGATTCGCCCTCGATATTTCAAATAAGGATAAACAACCTGTTTTAGTTATATGAATTATATTTGCTTCGTTACCAATATTTATACCACTTCTTATAAATGGGTTCAAGCATCCAATGTGCCAATCTCCATATGTCAACAACAAATCAAGGTTCCTAACTAGATTCGTGTCGGTAAGAAAGAGCCATACGATATCTAGAAAGGATCCAAGCATTTGATGTACCAAGGATTGTCTACAATGGATCAAGACCTCCACTTTACGAGTGGTGTCAAGATTAATTAAGAAAATAAATATAAATCATATAAACAACATAAGATTATGATTATTAAGCACATATTAAGGGTTAGAGAATCCTTACTCTCATATTAAGGGTTTCACCCTTTCACCTTAGCAAGAGAGAAATTAGCAAGACATTATAAGAGAAAGAACACAAAATGCAAGAAAAAGGAAATTCATTAATAACATTAAAACACAATAGAGAAACACAATACAAGATCCTAGCAAAGGCCAAGATATTCTAGCCAAGGCCAAGATGCCCTAATGGGTCATAAGGCACCTCTATTTATAGATACATTCAGGGGCAAACTTGTCAAATTATAAAGAAATAATTGTCAAATATTAGATGCACCAACTTTGACAATTGGGGTGATTAGGTGAACCGAGTTTGACCACAGATTTTGACATTGAAATTTTGAGAATTTTAATCATATTCTTCATGAAAGTCGTATATATTTCCCTCAGCTTTCTAGAACATCTTGATTCATACGATTTGGATACGTATTCTGAGAGATATGGTAAAAATACTGAGGCATGGTCAGGCTGGGCCGAAACTGCAGATGGGTTCACTTCAAGCCCATTTTTGGTCCACTAAGAGCCCGAATTTGATGATACTTCTGAAATAAAATCTTGTAGATAATTTAATCAGATTTCCAAAACATTAAGATTTGCACCATTCGGATCTATAAATAGAGAGTTATGCCCATTTTACTGAACCTGTAAAAAAACCAAAATTAAGAGGAAGTTAATTCCAAAGATGCAAAGACTACAAGTATGCTTAGGTTGAGGAATTTAATGACACTATTAATGCAATATGATGAACTAAGCTCTTATTAAACATACATATTTAAGTTTTCATCACACCCCCCAACCAGCTTATTGCTAGTCCCTAGCAATTAAAGCGTTATTATTTAGAAGTGATTTATAGAATTTTACATCCAAGGTGATCATTATTGCATTCTCTTTGATTTTATCCAAATAAACAAACTCTCAACCGATTTTTTTTTTTTAATGACTCATGTACCCTTCAGTCAAGATATCAATAAACCTTCTTTTTGTGCTCAGTCGACACATGACTATGGGGCTTATTAGAAAGAAGCCAAATCGGTTCTAATATTTGTTAAGGCTAACAACTTTAGGTAGGGGGCATTCATTTATTTTATATATATATATATATATATATATTATATATAGATATATATATATATATATATGTGTGTTTTTTTTTTTGAAAGAATTCATCTTTAACCCATGTAGCGAGCCTTAGGCTAATGGCTCCCAGACCAGTTGGCCTTAGGGCATTAGGTGTTAAGACACCCCTTCGAGCTTAACGACTCGGGTTACCGATGCTTTATTTTTGCTTAGCAACTTGTGGATAGTGCAATGTTCAATCCCATTAAGCTTTCTCCCTAATCCATGTAGCGAGCTTTGGGCCAATAGCTCCCAAACCAGTTGGTCTTAGGGTATTAGGTGTTGAGGCACCCCTCGGGCTTAATTGCTCGAATTAAGGAGGCTACGAGACCAAACTTATCCACAAGTACTCTTTTTTTTTCCTTTTTTTTTCCTTTCATTTTTTTTTTTTTACTTTCCTCTTCCTTTTGTTGTTATCCTAAACAAAATTAAAGAACTCAAATATTGCAACATTTCATTTTGCCACCAACAATCATGTATCAAGATATGTGTGTGTGTGAAGAAAGGTTCATGAATACTTGCTTAACGAGTACATAAGCACACAGTTTATTAAATGATAATGTTGTGAGAGTTCATAGATTTGAATAATTCAAAGTGAAATGAATAAGACCTCCCTGTTATAAAATTCAAAAATTTCAACAAAAGGGGGGGGTGGGGGGGGGGGGGGGGACAGCCTAAAGTAATATTCAAGTTAGCTAAAATGAGTTCACAAAATCAAAATAAAATGACAAATTGGTTAGAATGGGTTTCAAGAGTTCAAACCGGTCCTCCTTACTCTGCCATTCCTGACCCAGAATGCGTCTCAAGAGGATTTGAACTCCTTACGCCGCACTCTTAATTTAATTACTAATTCGCTTTTTTTTAATATTTTTTTTTAAGAAAAAGAAAATTCAAAACATACTTATGTCTACTATGCTTCCCCCCCCCCCCCCACCCCCCCCCCCCCCCCCCAACCCAATGAAACATTGTCCTCAATGTTTAAATGTAGAGAGATAAAGGATAGGAGACATTACCTGAAGCTTCTGTTATTCAAGAGAGATGACCTGAAAGACTCATAAAATAAAATAAAGCACAAGAAAACATTACAAACGGAGATTCATATCCAATTTGCACTTTTTGTTTTGCCCTCCTGCCCAATTAATTTGAGTACTAGCTGGATCAGGTTCATACTCAACTTCTTGTAATTTGTCAAGTAACTCACTAGCAAAAGTGGCAGAAATAAGGATCTGTCTCGCCCAATGTGGGATAAAATTTTGTTCTACAACTGCATCAACAAAACTTATTAAAGGATCAAAGAAATTGTTAACATTCAACAAACCTATGGGCTTTTTATAGAGGTTCAGTTGGGCCCAAGAGGCAATTTGAAAAATTTCTTCAAAAGTACCAAAGCCACCTGGTAAAGCAATAAAGGCATCTGAATTGATGAGCATATGTGCCATGCGTTCATGCATAGAGGAGACTTGTAACTCATGCCCAACCATTTTTCCAACAATGCTTTCTATAGCCAAAGCTTTAGGAATAACTCCTAAAACTTGACTACCTCCTACACGTGCAACTCTTGACACACAACCCATCAACCCGAGGCTAGCTCCCCCATAAACCACATGAATCTTTCTTTCAGCCAGTAGTCTACCAAGATAATTTGCTGCCTCGACAAACTCTTCACTTTTACCCGGTCGAGATCCACAGAATACACATATCTTTTGGATTCGACGTTTTGAAGTTCCCTCTATGTTTATGCAACTCTCTAACTATGTGTGAAGAAGAGAACAAGAGATGTGGTATTTATGGAGTGTAAAAATGTATGCTAATGATGACATCCAAATAGGTAGCTCGGATGCTTGTTGAAAAATTCAACAATTATGCATAGAAATTCAAAAAAGATGGTGAAATAAGACACCATAAGTCAAACAAAAGATACAAATTCAAAAATGACAGTTATAAGGCATTAAAATTCAAAAATTATGGCATGCATGCATATGTACAGGTAGTTGTGACTGTGGCTCACATCTTCCTCTGGTTTTTCGTCCAGAAACGACTTAAACACCTTCTATGAGTTGGGGATATGCTTCCCATCTAGTTTTCTTATAAACTGGCAAACAGGGTCATTTTGAGCCAGATTCCCAAGACTATAGCGTTCCTGCTCATCTCGAAATTGTGTCCACAAATTAAAAATTTCACGTTGCACAAGTCCACAAGAATGCGACTCAAGAGTCACTCGGATATCATCCAAAGACTCCCTACTCAGTCCATTCTTGATCAACTGTAGTTTATGCTTTCGATTATTAGACAAATATCCCAAGGAGCGGCAATGCTGGTTACAAGTCCATCTTGCACATTTGGGACAAACTTGTAATATTTTCGCTCTTCGCTTTCTGGCGTAAGAGCTTTTTCTCATACCTGGCATATGAGACACAAGATTATCTGAAAATTCATAAGAAAATCAAACCTTGGCTTCAATTAACCATCTTACTTCGAGAGGCATACCCTTACACATCAACATCCTTAGTCTTTCTGCACGAGCTTTGTAAATTTTAAGCAAATCATTTTGAGAAAGAGAGGGAAAATGTTTGTGTCTTTGTGATTTGTTTTCTTTCAGGAATCTTTCATCTACCGGTTTTCCCTCAGATGACAAGGTCTCTGCTATTATTCAGGATGGGGATTGGACTTTTCTTGATGGTGGATCGACCCTTGGACGAATTTGGGACTCTATCAGCTTCCGGCCTATGATAGGGACTCCTGATCGTATTGTTTGGAAGGGCCACACCTCTGGAGTTTTCTCCATTGCCTCAGCATGGGAGTTTTTACGGAGTAAATGAGCCGTGAATTCATTTCATCATCTTCTTTGGTTCCCTGGCCATGTTCCAATACATTCTTTTATTCTTTGGCTTGCCTCCTTGGGTTGTCTTCGTACTATGGATCGATTACAGCGTCATGGAATGTTATCCTCTTCGGGCTGTGTTCCCTGTGCCTCAGCAAATGAGACTCATGAGCATCTTTTCTTTAGATGTCCTTTCTTGTCTTCTGTATGGGAGGAGATTACAGTTAAGACTTCATCATTCATTTGTTTTCTTGGAATTTATTTTGCTAGATTGAGCTAATACGTCCTTTTGTTTTTATTGTTTGAGTGATCTTGGCTATGTTGTGGTTGGTTTTGGGCCTATGCGCAATCGTTTTGTCTGGGGCCTTTGGCTTTTATTCTGTTTATTCGTTTGAAACCTTTGGGCTTTGTTATTTCCTTTTGGACTTGTGAGTACTAAATACTCTTCTTGGGGTATGCCCCTTGTATATTGTACTATCTTTTTTCTTTTTATGTGAATAGTAATTTTTTTCGAAAAAGGAAAATGTTTGTGCAATTTTGAGAGAATGGTATCCATGTGAAGAAAATGAGAGAGAAGAAAAGAAAATGGATGCAAGGTGAGCAACAGTTTTTAGGGAACTGAAAAAGCGACTTTAAAAGCCACGGAGTACCGTATCCGCCACTTGACCGGGAAAAATCAATCCTTAAAAATGATCGATTAAAGCAATGGACTCTTCATTTAGGTCAAAATTTTCAAAGAATGGTTTTAACCGTTGACCATTAACTTTAAACACATTACCATTCTTTGGGTTCTCAATTTCAACTGCTCCATGAGGGAAAACATTTTTAACAATGAAAGGGCCAGTCCAACGTGATCGAAGTTTACCAGGAAATAAGTGCAATCTTGAATCATACAAAATAACTTTTTGTGAAGGTTCAAAAGATTTTCTAACAATGGATTTGTCATGAAAAACCTTCATTTTTTCTTTGTAGATTTTAGAATTTTCATAAGCCTCATTCCTGATTTCTTCAAGTTCACTCAGTTGGAGTTTTCGTAACTTGCAAGCATCATTCAAGTTTGTGTTAATGTTTTAATGGCCCAATAAGCTTTATGTTCAATTTCCACTGGCAAGTGACAAGGTTTTCCATAAACTAATCTATAAGGAGACATTCCAATGATGTTTTGAAAGCAGTTCGGTAAGCCCAGAGTGCATCATTAAGTCTTAAAGACCAATCTTTACGATTTGGGTTAACCGTTTTTTCTAAAATCTGTTTTATCTCCCTATTAGCTAATTCAACTTGTCCACTTGTTTGTGGATGATAAGGTGTAGAAATTTTATGGGTTATTCCATATTTCTTCATTAAAGTTTCAAATGGTTTGTTACAAAAATGTGTACCCCCATCACTAATAATGGTTCGAGGAATTCCATATCTACTCAAGATATTCTCTTTCAAGAATTTGACAACTGTTTTGTGCCTCGACCCATTTTGAAACATAGTCTACTGCAACAAGGATGTACACAAAACCAAATGACGGTGGAAAAGGTCCTATAAAATCAATACCCCAACAGTCAAAGATTTCAACGACAAGAATGGGATTCAACGGCATCATGTTTCTTTTTGAAATAGATCACAATTTTTGACAATTTTCACACGTTTTGCAAAATGCATGTGCATCTTTAAATAAGGTGGGCCAATAAAATCCATATTGTAAGATCTTAGCAGTTGTTTTTCTAGATGAAAAATGTCCGCCACAAGCTTCGGAATGACAAAAGTTAATGACACTACTTACCTCATTGTCGGGTATGCATCTTCTTATTATTTGATCCGAACAATATTTGAAAAGATACGGATCATCCCAGTAAAAACTTTTCACCTCGATTAAAAATTTTCTTTTGTCTTGAGCATTCCATTGAGGTGGCATTTTCCCTGTCGCAAGAAAATTTACAATGTTAGCAAACCAAGGTACAGTAGCAACGGAAAATAGAAATTCATCAGGAAAAGAATCATTGATAGGTGAAGTTTCAATTAATGTCTCTGTCGTTAGTCTTGAAAGATGATTAGCAACGACATTTTTGGCTCCTTTCTTATCCTTTATTGTGATGTTGAATTCTTGGAGCAATAAGATCCACCGTATCAATCTAGGTTTTGCATCCTGTTTAGACATTAAATAGCTCACTAGCCTGACACCACATGTCGTCAGTGGAAACAATTGTGAGGGAGAAACAATTAAATCAGAAAGAAATTTGTACCAATGCCAAATAACCTACTGCCAAGTAGTTCTTTTTCAGTTTGTGTAATTCATTTGGATCATTTAAAGTCTACTCTGTATAAGTATAATGACATAAGGCTTACTTCTTTTCTTTGTACTAAGACAGCACCAACGGCAGAGTCACTTGCATCACACATCAGTTCAAAAGGCAAGGACCAATCAGGAGATTGCATAATTGGAGCAGTTGTTAAAAGCCCAATTAATGTATCAAAGGTATTTTGACATTCGTGAGTCCATTCAAAGGAAGTATCTTTTATTAAGAGGTTACAAAGAGGTTTAGATATAGCACTGAAATTTCTTATGAACCTCCTATAAAATCCCGCATGCCCTAAGAATGAACGAACCTCTTTAACTGTTTTTGGTGGAGGCAAATGGGAAATTAATTCCACTTTTGCTTTATCCACTTCAATTCCTTTAGAAGACACCACATGACCTAAAACATTTCCTGAAGTGACCATATAATGACATTTTTCCCAATTCAAAATAAGACCTTTTCTACATTACACTATTTAGGACTTAGTTTAAGTTTTCAAGACAATATCTCAAAATGAGTTTCCAAGGCAGTTAAATCATCCATAAAAACTTCTAAACAATGCTCAACCATATCACTGAAAATGCTTGACATGCATCTTTGAAAAGTGGCTGGGGCATTACAAAGTCCAAAAGGCATTCTCCTAAATGCATAAGTGCCGAAGGGGCACGTGAATGTGGTCTTTTCTTGGTCTTCGAGTGCATTGGGAATTTGATAATAGCCTGAGTATCCATCAAGAAAGCAGTAGTAGGGGTGTCCTTCTACTCTTTCAAGAATTTGGTCAAGGAAAGGTAAAGGAAAATGGTCTTTTCTCGTGACAGCATTTAATTTTCTATAATCAATACACATCCTCCAACTAGATGGGACACGAGTTGGCAATGATTCACCCTTTTCATTTTTAACTACTGTAATACCAGATTTCTTAGGTACTACTTGTGTAGGGTTTACCCACTTGCTATCAGAAACAGGGTAGATAATTCCCACATCACGTAGTTTAAGAACTTCAGCCCTAATAACCTCTTTCATATGTGGATTTAATCTTCTTTGAGGTTGTTGGGATGTTTAGGCATTTTTCTCTAAATGTATTCTATGTGTGTAAATTAAAGGCTTAATGCCTTTTATATATTTTAAAGTCCACCCGATTGCATTTTTATGCCTTTTAAGCACTTCTATCAACTTACCTTGTTGCTCGCATGTGAGGGATGAAGAAATTACCACTGGATATGTCTGATTCTCCCTAAGATTTGCATATTTTAGTCCTTCAGTAAGGGCTTCAATTCTAACTTAGGAGCTTCATCTTCCTTGCTTTCATTCATTTGCCCCAATTCTTCAAATCTTGATTTTGAGCCTTTTTCCATCACCTGTGCACAATCCAATAAAGAAAATATATCAGAAAGATCAGACTCTAGTTCCATACTTAGATTCATAATGAATCACAGAAAGTTTCACCAAAGGGTCCAGAATGAACTCCCTTTTTGGAGGTGATACTTCACTCAATAGATTCAATTACAGTGCGCTTCATCAACTTCAATCTTACTTCTTCATTTGGTTTATTTGGACATTATGTGAAAAACATAAGTTCTAATGTCATGTTACAAATAGATAGCTTCATGACTCCATTCCTGCAATTAATCAAAGCATTAGAAGGAGCTAGAAATGGACGCCCTAAAATAACAGGAATTGAATTGCTTACTTCCACTGGTTGTGTGTCCAAGACGATCAAATCCACTGGGTAAATGAATTTATCGACTTGAACTAATACATCTTCTACTACTCCTCTTGGTACTTTAATTGATCTATCAGCAAGCAAAAGAGTCACAAAAGTTGGTTTTAACTCACCTAGATTGAGTTTTTGAAAAACGGAGTATGGAAGCAAATTCACACTAGCACCAAGATCAAGTAAAGCTTGTTAAATTTTATGGTCTCCAATAACATATGAAATTGTAGGACAACCTGGATCCTTATATTTCACTGTATTATTGTTTTGAAGAATGGCACTTACTTGCTCAGCTAGGAAGGCCTTCTTTTTTACATTCAATTTTCTTTTCACAGTGCACAAGTCTTTCAAAAATTTTGCATAAGAAGGTACCTGTTTGATCACATCAAGCAAGGGAATGTTGACCTTAACCTGTTTGAAAATTTCAAAGATTTTAGAATTGTGAGTTACCTTCTTTTGTGTGGCTAATGCTTGAGGAAATGGAGGCACAAACGAGGATATGGTTTCCTCTTCGCTAGGTATTGGTTTGGTAACCTCTTCTTGCCCTTTAGAGATCGATTCTTTTTCTTTCTCACAAGGGTCAGGAATGTGTTTTTCAACGACCTTACCATTGCGAAGGGTCATGACTAACTTGGCTTGGTCAAAATAATGGTTACTTGAACTCCCTGCATTTGCATTAGATTGATCTTTGGGGGTTTTGCAATGTTTGAGAAGGAAATTTTCCCTTCTCTTAGATGCTAAATGTAGATGCAAATTTTGCAAGAGTTTCTGACAAATTTGCTAATGTTTGAGCAGTTTGACTATTGAAAGTCTCTTGCTTTGTAATGAATGAATGCAATGTCTCTTCAAAGTCATTCCTAGGAGGAGGAGCATATGCATGATCATGAGAATTTTAAAATTTTGTCGTGTTTGAAAAGGGACTTGTGAAGATTGTGCATGATGATCATTTTTCCAACTAAGATTTGAATGATTTCTCCAATCAGGATTGTAGGTTTGTGAGTATGGATTGTGATTTGGCCTTTTGAAAGTGTTCAAGGCATTGGCTTGCTCATGGAGACATTCCCTAAAGGCAGGCAAAGTTGGGCAATCATTAGTAGAATGGTCATTGTCATCACAAATGTTACAGACATTTTCTTGAATAGAATTTAATTGACCACTCTTTTTCATTTATAAAGCCTCGATTTTTC
Source organism: Boswellia sacra (assembly GCA_013180625.2). Lineage (NCBI taxonomy): Eukaryota > Viridiplantae > Streptophyta > Magnoliopsida > Sapindales > Burseraceae > Boswellia > Boswellia sacra. Next base: position 404,389 of record SNVD02011059.1, read on the forward strand.
TAGCTAGGGATGCATATTTGGCTTGAAGGTCATGGTCTTCCCTAAGGTTGTAAATACCTCTATTGGATGTCGAGGTTGGGGTCTTGCTTGGTACCTCATAGGTGCCAGCAGTGTTCCAATTTTGTGCCTTTTCTGCCAAGGAATCTAGGAAGTCAAGTGCTTCCTCAGGGTCTTTTTCTTTAAATTCTCCATTACACATTAATTCTACTAGTTGCCTATCTTGAGGTGTTAACCCTTCATAGAAGTGTGCAACTATTCTCCAAGTTTCAAAACCATGGTGATAACAGATATTAAGTAGTTCCTTATACCTATCCCAACATTGGTAAAGGGTTTCCCCTTGTTTTTTAGAGAAATCAGAAATTTGTCTTTTAAGAGAATTTATTCTATGGGTAGGAAAAAATTTTTTCAAAAATTGTTGTTTCATCTCATCCCATGAACTGATGGAATTTGACCTCAAATTTTGTAGCCATGTTCTAGCTTTATCTTTTAAAGAAAAAGGAAAAAGCTTTAATCTAATGGTGTTTATGCTACAATTTGGGTCAGTGTAGGAGCTACATACCTCTTCAAAGAGTTTTAAGTGCGAATATGGGTTCTCCATGTCAAAGCCATGAAAAGTGGGTAGAAGTCGAACAAAACTTGGTTTGAAATTGAAATGGATTGAATCTGGAGGAGAAACTACACAAGATGGTGTACCAGTCCTTACCGGATTCATGTAGTCTCTGAGGGTTCTTCGTTGGTTTTGATCATTTTGTTGCAAACGGTTGTCCCCTTCATCCGTGAATATTTCCACATGATTGTCGGCCATGTTTTCTAAGGAAGATGATTTTTTTCTAACAAGTCTACCACTAGATGTTCGTGACCAAATTTTCATGCAAGGAAGAGAGACAGAAAGAGAAGAAAAGATGAACACACAAGAAATTAAGATCTAAGATGAAAAAAGAGAACACTTACAATTTTGCACGCCAATTTTTACCTTCCCCGGCAACAGTGCAAAAAACTTGACACATCCGAAATAGGATTGTCTCCCAAGTATGGTATGGATAATTCAAAGAGATAACAAGATAATATCAACAATATCAGTAAAGAACAAGTTCTTAAACAATAAATGAGAATAACACAAGAGAAATTAACACAATAATAATGAAAGCTAAGGTTAGGGGATCCGCCCTTGTCTACAACAAATCAAGGTTCCTAACTACATTCGTGTTAGTAAGAAAGAACCATACGACATCGAGAAAGGATCCAAGCATTTGATGCGCCAAGGATTGTCTACAATGGATCAAGACCTCCACTTTACGAGTGGTGTCAAGATTGATTAAGAAAATAAATATAAATCATATAAACAACATAAGATTATGTTTATTAAGCACATATTAAGGGTTAGAGAATCCTTACTCTCATATCAAGGGTTTCACTCTTTCACCTTAGCAAGAGAGAAATTAGCAAGACATTATAAGAGAAAGAACACAAAATGCAAGAAAAAGGAAATTCATTAATAACATTAAAACACAATAGAGAAACACAATAAAAGATCCCAGCAAAGGCCAAGATATTCTAGCCAAGGTCAAGATTCCCTAATGGATCATAAGGCACCTCTATTTATAGATACATTCAGGGGCAAACTTGTCAAATTACAAAGAAATAATTGTCAAATATTAGATGCACCAACTTTGACAATTAGGGTGATTAGGTGAACCGAGCTTGACCACAGATTTTGACATTGAAATTTTGATAATTTTAATCACATGTCTTCATCAAAGTCGTAGATATTTCTCTCAGCTTTCTAGAACATCTTGATTCATACAATTTGGATACGTATTCTGAGAGATATGGTCAAAATACTGAGGCATGGTCAGGCTGGGCCGAAACGCAGATGGATTCAATTCAAGCCCATTTTTGGTCCACTAAGAGCCCGAATTTGATGATGCTTCTGAGGTACAATCTTGTAGATAATTTAATCAGCTTTCCAAAACATTAATATTTGCACCAGTCTGATCTATAAATAGAGAGTTATGCCCATTTTACCAAACCTGTAACAAAACCAAAATTAAGAGGAAGTTAATTCCAAAGATGCAAAGACTACAAGTATGCTTAAGTTGAGGAATTTAATGACACTATTAATGCAATATGATAAACTAAGCTCTTATTAAACATACATATTTAAGTGTTCATCACTTATCAAGTCACTTTCATGGTAGTATTCATACATTCATTCAGTTATTCTAATCATGGTATATTCGTACATCCATTCGTATTAATCAATTAAAATTCGATGCTAAGCCATAATATAGAATCATGGCGTTCTAGCCTAGATTTGATAATTCTATCATGGCATTCTAACCTATTACTGTTCTAGCATAATTCACCTTAATTCATGGTATTTCTACCCTAAACATGGTTATCATGGTATTTTCTAGCCAACCAAAATCAAACAAGGCTATTCTAGTCCATTCCAAAAAATCAAGGGGCAATATGATAATTCTTACCTATTTCCTAGCATGCTTCAAAGCAATTATAAATCTTCCTAGCATGGTTCTAATCATGTGCTCCTAAGCATGATTCTAAGCATTCGCAAAGAAAATTAAATTCCTAAACGTGATTCTAATAAAGAAGGGATAGCAGACTTACCTCGATACACTTATTCATCTCATAAAACAAATAAGGTGTAGACAATTCATAAAACCCTAAACATCCTCCTAAGCATAAAATTAAACCGTAAACATGATTATTCTAAGCAAGAACAGTAAATAAGAAAATAAGGGGTAAAAGTGAGGATTGCTCTCAGGACGTACCCTTTCCAAGTTTAGAGCAATAGAATGCCTATAAATCTTTATACGAGAAAAGACTTCTCAATTTCTCGAGCGTATCTTCAAGAGAGAAAGTTATTAAATTTGATAATCGGTTTGTTGAGAAGTAAGCCAAGGGATGTTTATAAAGGTGAGGGTTGAGGTTTAAAAAGGAAGCAGAAAACAAAAAAAGAAGGTTTGACTTTTTAGTATAGTCCCTTTTGACCTTCATCCATTCGGTCGCATATAACTTTTTCAATTTAACTCTCATTTACAATCTATAAATTTCTACAAAAACTATATCTGTAGCTTCGCAATGGTATATGGCTCATCATTAAATTCGTCATGAATTAATTTTTGTGATTTTTTTGAAGTCACATGTCAATTCCTTCTCACCTTTTGTTTCTTGGCTTTCAAGGGCATTTTGGTCATGTTTATTACTCGACATTCATCTTTATTTCATTATCGAGCCTGAAAAGTTCAGTTTCTACACGTACTATTTTATTTTATGCAAATTTTAATTATCTTAACCCTTACTCGCTGAGGTTATACTCACATTTTTTTTCTTTTTTTGTTTTTCTAAATACCCTTTTTCCCTAGGAGATTGCAGTGTTCAATTGGAGCACCACTAGCTATTTGAGGTTGGCCACCCGATGATGCTTGATAGCATTCCTTTTGACATTTTGTTCTATTATTTTGGATGATTTTTGGTATATGTATTTTTTTGATACTATACATAAATCGAGGATTTTCTTTTAGTTTCCTCTTAAAACTTTTTGCTTACTTTTCATGCATAAGTTTTTTATGACACTTGCATAAAAATCCTAGTTATAATTTTTGACATGTAAATTTATTATATTTGAGGCTGGAGGCCATGGTTTACTATATTGCTTGTTTAGGAAACAAATGTTTTATTAGAGGACCCAAGGTCCTAGAAGGAAGTTAATAGTTATATAAATATTATGGAAGTGTTGAATTTTGTGTGCTTGGTAGGGGGTTTAGTTCAAAATACAGGGGAGACTACCAAATCTTCTTAAAATGATATATTTTAATAGGTTGTTTTCTTAGCACAATTTTAGGCATGATTTGCCCGTGTTAGCTAAGGGCGAGTCGTGTCAACTTGGTATCAAAGCATGGTGTTTTAAGATTCTGTTAACTCTTATCTGTTTGCGTATGCATGTTGTTATAATGATATAAGAAGCATGATCTTTTTTAGGCATCACCATGAGCCAACATATGGGTAGGCCTCGCACTAGAGCCATTGGCATACTGAACCCAACTACAAATCCTCCTCCTCCACTACCAGCTAAAGGTGGGAGAGAAAATGAACATAGCCATGGAAGTAAAGAATAGTCAAATACAAGAGGGAATGAGAATAGGAACCACATTGATCCTCCTACTATTAGACACTTAGTAGATGCACTTGCCCAACTGGTTGCCACTGTTACTCAAAATCAAGGCCGTGTTAGAGAAAATAACACTATTGAGCGAGTTAGAATGTTGGGTGGTTAAAGCTTTGATGGTAATGTTGATCCTCCTAGAGTAAAAGCTTGGTTAGGCAAGTTGGAGCGTACATTTGGAGTTATGGGATGTACCAAGGAGTAGAAGTTACTTTTCTCTATATTTTTGTTTTAGTGAGCAGCATATTACTAATGAGAGTCAATTTAGCGTCGTTACCCATCACATGAAGTTATTAACCGGGCTATGTTCAAAAAGGAGTTCTTTGAGCATTACTTTCCTATTGGGAACAAAGACATCAAGCGTGGTGAGTTCTTGAGGTTATTTCAAGGGTCTAGATCAGTGAAGGAGTATGAGAAAAAATTTTTAGAACTCTCCAAGTTTGCTCCTTCTATCGTGGCTGATGAGGAGGAAAGGTGCAAAAAGTTTGAAAAAGGATTGCGTAGAGAAATCAAAGTTGTAATTGCTGCTAATAGTTATGGTGAGTTTGGCAAGTTAGTACAAGCTGATATGAAAGTTGAGAGAAATTTGGTAGATTCCAACCAAGCTGATTCAAGCCAGAAATGCCATCATATGATAGCTGATAGTGGCAGCCATAGACCAAGCAAAAGAGGGAGCAGTTATTGAGCTTATTCTAATAGTTACAAGGGTATTTAGAGATAGGGTCCACGAGAGGAGCAAAGATAGAGTTCTGATCAGGGATCTATGTAACAATATGTAGAAAGTAATTCCAGATATTAATGATTAGGTAGAAAGGGAACAGACAACATGAGGACCAATCCAGAATAACTCCATATCCATTATGTGAGGTTTGTGGCAATCTTTATGAGGGAGGTTGTCGATTTGGTAAACTTAGGTGTTATCATTGTGGTCAAAAACAGAATTTTAAGAAATTTTGTCTTGCTTTAACTCAGGGTAGCAATTTTGTTCAAAAAGATGTGGACCTAGGAGGCTTGAAACAGGGACATCCACTTCTTCGGCTAGAAACCATACTAATGCCCTAAAAAATAGTAATAATCAATAGGGTAGCCAACCAGCTCGACAAGCAGGAGTCTTTGCCATGACTTAACAACAAACACAGGCCACACCAAAGGTGGTTACTAGTATGTTGACTATCTTTGGTCATGAGGATCAAATTTTGATGGATCCTGGATCTACACATTCCTTTGTTTCTTGTATGTTTGCTATGCATGTTGATAGAGATTTGAAATAATCAAAGTGTACTTCGCAGGAGCCACACCTATAAGAGATTCCATCTTGGTAGGATTGCATTGTAAAAGTGGGTGATCATGATCTGTTTGTAAACTTAATTCCTTTAGACATCTAAGACTTTGATGTGATATTAGGAATGGATTGGCTTGCTACCCATCATGCATTTGTAGATTGCTTTAGTATGGAGGTGGTGTTTAGAATATCTGAAACACCTGAATTTACTTTCTATGTAGACCGATGTATCCTTCCTACTTTTTTAATATCTGCCCTTGATACTAACCGATTACTTGAAAAAGGGTGTTCAGCCAATCTAGCTCATGTGATGGACACTTCAGTGGGTGAGGCAAAAATAAAAGATATTCCTCTAGTGCAAGATTTCCTTGATGTGTTTCCAGAAGACTTACCTATATTGCCGCCAGATAAGGATGGCTCTAGCAGAATTAAAGGAGTTAAAAGTTCAGTTGCAAGAGTTGGTTGACAAGGGGTTTAACAGACCTAGTGTTTCACCAATCCTGTTTGTTAAACAGAATGATGGAACAATGCGATTACACATAGATCATTGACAGCTTAACAAGGCGACCATCTGCAACAAATATCCTCCCCCTTGTATTAGTAGAAATTAATAGTTATGTAAAAATTTTAGAAGTATTGATTTTTGTGTGCTTGACAGGGGGTTTAGTTCAAAATGCAGGGGAGACTCTGTCAAATTTTCTTAAAATGATATATTTTAATAAGTTGTTTTCTTAGCACAGTTTATGCACGATTCGCCCGTGTTAGCTGGAGGCGAATTGTGTCAATAACATTAATGAAGCATTATAACTATTGACAAAGAGTTATAAACCAAATTGAAGTGTACTATGAGTCAATGCAACTTAATTGAGAGGTTGCATAGTATACCACCACAAGAAAGCGTACATTTTACAACTAAATAATTTAGATGCAAAAGATATTATTGAGTTGCAACTAAATCTTTTTAGTCATGTGACCAACGCAGAATCGTTGTCATATAAAGTTCCAGCAACTAAAGTGAAAATAGTTGCTGAAAGAAAGAATGAGCGACTATGTATCTAGTCCAAAATGTATAAATAATTAGTCCCTAATTGTAGTGAAAAGCAATTGAAAAGGGAAGTATTAAAATCATTGATAACTAATAAAATATATTAGTATCAAAAGGTTTTATTTAGTAAATAATATTAAAGAATACATCTTTTTTGTGAGGAATATTTTCATTGAAAACTTTATGTTCACTTCTACAATCAAATATATAGTCTAAAAAATAGTTTCAACTATTAACTTGTAAAGTTGCATAGTTTAGTCTTAGTATTTAGTTTGAAACTTTTTATTTGTAGTATCTACATATTTGAACATGTGTATCTATCATTTAAGTTTTGTTTCAAGTTGAAAGTTGTTCAAATTACAAACAAATTAAAAACTTTGAAACAAGTGCGAAACGATACCCATCCATGAGATGAAGGTCCTGCACTTAACATTTGCTTCAAACTGCTTTTCTAAGTCCTGCATATAAATACTTTAATAAATAAAATAAAAAATATGTGTAGTTATTAAGAACTAATTTAGAAAACAAATATAAGCTAATGACTTACCAAAGAAAGATCAAAAAGAAAGGAAAGAAAAGAAAGAAAATTTTGTATTCTTTCTAGAAAAGTACGTAAACATCAACAATCTATAGATATTCGAAACATATCCAAGTCAAAGGACTTTGACTCTAAACATGGAAATAATTAATGCACATCCTGGAAATAATGGACTTAACATTAGGGGTAGGATTCATGTTGTGTCGTGTCGACCCATTTAATAATTCTTGTCGAGACATGAAACACGAATCTAACACGATTATTAAACGTGTTACCAGCGTGTTGTAATCGTGTGATATTTAATTCACATAATTTACTTAATTGTTTAACCTAGTTATGCATAATATATTATATTCTACATATTTAAATCAATTAAAATTATTTTTAGAATATAAATCATTGTCAGTATAAAATATTATTAAAATCATCTTAATTTATTATTTTATAAATTAATTTATTTTATAATATAAAAGTTTCAGTTTTATAATATATATGTTGTAAGTAAGTAATTATTTATATCATTGAATGAACTTACATATTACGGATAGACAAAATATATTTAAATATTTGTGTCATCAAACAGGTTGGCGTGTTGAACACCTTCAACACAAAATCGACCCATTTATTTCGGTGGGGATTCGAAATTGAAGACAACGGAGGGAATTCAAGGAAGAAAAGGGGATTCGGACTGAGACAAATTGAGGCTGAGCAGAGGTAGATCTTTGGGGTGATACGAACTTGGAGAGGGATTGCTTAAAAAAGGGAGGCAAAAATTGGACAACCATCATCTTCATCATCAAAGATTCAACTCCCCATAGCTAGTTTTTTTTTCTATCCCTATCTTCACTTATGTTTAAAAAACATGTTTATATTTGTGTTGTTTGTAATTTATAATATGAACTAATTTCCATTTTCTAGGGTGACGATGTAGCCATATTTTGATGTTTACTTTCTCTTAATTTTGGTTGATTGATGTTTATTCGAATATTGTTGAGCAATTTAATTACATGCTTAATGCTTGTGATTTTTCGGCCAATTGTTGCATGAATTGAGATGTGGATTGAGACTGAGAAGTGATGTTCGCATTAGTCCGTAATTATCTTGCCATAAATCATGTGAGATAGAGATATGAATGTGATTTGTGCAATCTTGTATGATTGCTTCCGCTTAATGGGAATTAATAGTGAGTTAGATAAGACAAGGATGTAATTCTAATCTATTGATATACATCATTATTGCTTGAGAAAGAATAATAATCAAATTAGAGAAATCCATTGGCAACAATAGGAGTAAATATTGGTTAATTGAATCAGAGAAGTTGAATTGATTAATTTGGTGAAATCAGATCCCTAGATCTTTAATTATAAATTTATTCTATCTAGAATTTCCGTGAGTGTACATAGTGTTAATACAATTTCAGTATTTAGTAGCAGCAGTCCTTGTGGGAAGATACTTATACTCTCATTTTATTACTTGTACACGGTATCGTATACTTGCGATTTTATGCAACAAGTTTTTGGCGCTGTTGTCAGGGACTGTCTTGTTACCAATATCGAAATCTTTAACACTGTTTTAGCTTGAATTTTTATGTTGTGTGTAATTTAATGTCAATCTGTGTCTGAAGAGTGATAAATTAATGGTAAAAGTGATAAATCTGTGTTTTTGTAGGTCGAAGAAAGTAAAAAGTGATAAATATGTGTTTTTGTAGGTCCTTGTGTGTAAATTACTTTTAATTCTCTTTAGCCCTAGTAGTTTGTAATTTGACCATTTCATCCCCAAAAAGACTGTTAAACTTTTTAATTTAAATTTTTGTCTTGCTCTTTTAATCCTCTATAGTTAGTATCTTACCAGAATATTAAAAAAAAATTAATGGTGCTAATTTGTTGTGTACTATTTTCAAGTGTGTGCAAAAATTTGGAAGTGAGAAGCTACTCCAATTTGATCCTGAAATCGAGCGCACTTGTCGAAGAAATAAAAAGGAAAAAAGAGAGGATATTAGGCAGCGAGAAACCATGGCGGAAGAAATTCCAATAATTGTAAGAGCAACAGGAACTCAGCCAAATATAGAAATAGCAAATGAAGACAACCATACACTTATGGATTATGCTCTTCCAATAGTAACGGGTGTTCATGAAGCCATCAGGAAACCAGCAGTTCAGGTCAATTTTGAATTCACACCAATAACCATGCAAATGATCCAATATTCACCATTCAGCAGGCTATCGCATGAAGAACCCAATGATCATATAGGCAATTTTTTTGGAAATCTATGAAACTACTAAATGTAACGGTGTTTCAGATGATGCTGTTCGCCTGAGGCTGTTCCGATTTTCCTTGACGGATAAAGTAAAAAGTTGGTTAAATTCCTTGCCTGCTAGTTCCATAACGACTAGGGGTGAGTTAACTCAGAACTTAGAAAGTCTTTTCTGCCTTCCAAGACAGCAAAGATGTGGATTGAGATTTCAAATTTTGCTCAGTCGAGGGAGAGACACTTCATGATGCATGGGACCAGTACAAATAGTTGCTTAACAAATGCCTTTAGCATGGCATGCCCAACTGGATCAGGTACAAAATTTTTGTAATGGATTGAATGGTTCAGTGATAACCTTGCTCGATGCAGCAGCTGGTGGAGCATTTATGAAAAAGACACAGAAGGCAGCCTACACATTACTAGATGAGATGTCCCTTAATAATTCTCAATGGCCTAATGAAAGAGTATTGCAAAGGAAAGTGGCCGGAGTGTAAAAGGTTGATCCTATTCTTGCCATGATAGTCCAAATGACTGCACTCAACAAACATCTATAGAACAGCAATGTGACAATTAATGCAATCAACACTCCATCTGTAGTATGTAAATTCTATCAAGGAAACCATTTAAGTGATGATTGCAATGAAAGGAATTCATTTTTGGGGCAGGAAGAACAAGCAAACTTTGTAGATTACAATCACCCAAGAAACAACCCTTATAGCAACACTTACAATCCTGGTTGGCGAAATCGTCCTGATTTCGCATGGAACAGTCAAAATATGTTGGAACCTCCACAAGCACAACCACTACCAAAAAGGAAATCATCACTTGAAGAGGCAATGGCTCAACTAGCAAATATGACCAGTTAGTTAACGGATAACATCAACAAGATGGCAAGCAAGACCTATCAATTCATGAATGAGACAAAAACCAACTTCCAAAATTAAGTTGCACAAATCAGAAATTTGGAAGTTCAAATGAGTCAAATTGCTAATTCTTTTTTAGGTTGACAACGGGGTAATTTACCTAGTTTAATTGAGGTGAATTTTAAAGAACATTGCAAGGCTATCACCTTGAGAAGTGGAAAAGAGTTACAAATGTCGATGAGAACTGAAAAGCCAATAGAGGTCAATGAAGATGATCCAGTTGAAATTGTTGCACCTCCATAAGAAAAGATAGAGGATATACCTAAAGCTCAGACAACAATCACTAAAGAGCCAGCACCTAGAATTCCATTTCCTTAATGTCTCCAAAAGAGCAAGCTAGACAAGTAGTTTTCCAAGTTTTTAGAAATTTTCAAGAAGTTGCATATTAACATTTCTTTTGCTGAAGCCTTGGAACAAATGCCGAGCGATGTTAAATTCATGAAGGACATACTATCAAAGAAGAGGAAATTGGAAGACTATGAGACAATCGCACTTACTGAAGAATGTCAAATTTAGTTGCTTCCAACGATCAAAATTTTTGAATTGTACCATATTTATCACTTTTTACCCGATAAATATGGCTTACTAACGGTCAAATTTTTTAAATTTTATCATATTTGACGCTTTTTGACCGATAAATATGATCCCATTATGAATTACACCATATTTATCACTTTTTGCCCGATAAATATGGCTTGCTAACGGTCAAATTTTTTAAATTTTATCATATTTGGTGTTTTTTATCGGATAAATATGGCTCGCTAACGGTCAAATTTTTTAAATTTTATCATATTTGGCGTTTTTGACCGATAAATATGATCCCATTTTGAATTGTACCATATTTATCGCTTTTTGCCCAATAAATATGGCTTGTTAACGGTCAAATTTTTTAAATTTTATCATATTTGACTTTTTTGACCGATAAATATGATCCCATTTTGAAATTTACCATATTTATCGCTTTTTTCCGGATAAATATGACTTGCTAACAGTAAAATTTTTTAAATTTTATCATATTTGACGTTTTTTGACCGATAAATATGATCCCATTTTGAATTATACCATATTTATCACTTTTTGTCCGATAAATATGCTTGCTAACAGTCAAATTTTTTAAATTTCGTCATATTTGACGCGTTTTCCCGATAAAGTGGCTTGTTGACAGTCAAATTTTTTTAATTTCATCATATTTGGCGCTTGTTGACCGATAAATATGTTCCATTTTGTATTGTACCATATTTATCGCTTTTTTCCCGATAAATATGGTTAAATTTTTTAAATTTCTTCATATTTGATGCTTGTTGATCGATAAATATGATTCCATTTTGTATTGTACCATATTTATCGCTTTTGATATACTATAATAATATGTCCAAGACAAGATCTTAATATCCAAGTTAAAAAATGACCCCCAAATAGCTAAAAGCCTTATACCTATTTTCATAAATCCCAGCAAGTTAATAAAGCAACATATCCTAACTTAAATATTACCACCAGAAAATGTTGATATAAGACATTTCAATTGCAAACAGTAAAATAACAAAAACAATTGACGCAAGATATTTACACGAATCATGAAAATTAAAAGATGTTTTGACATTAATAAATTAATAGAGTAGAATGAACACAGATTGACAAGAAGCTAAGTGTTGATTGGCTTGCCGCAAACAATGAAGAGAAAAATTATTAGGAGAAAACCTAAGCGGGTGGTTTCCCTTTGTTTAGATCTTGCTCCTTTCCCTCTTCTGTCAATTTTTCTTTAACATATTCAATTTGTTCATCCTCCCATTGTGCTATACTTGCGACTTCTTGAAGATAAAAAAAAACCATTTAATACCCACAAATGGAAGACAGTTAACAAAAATAATAATAAAATAAAATAAAGATTAGAAAAGGTATAGGAAACGTAAGAAAAGATGAAAAGTAATTGGCTATGGTACCATACATATAGGAACACAAATAGTGCATCTAGAAGAGAGATAATTGGTTCATAGCATAACATCATGTTGTATTATTTCTACCATGTTGACTATTATGGTTAAACTGTTTAGGTCCATAAGCAATCAAAATACATGTAAATTAAACAAAACACATTACGAAAAAACAGCTATGTAACCATATTAATTATTCATACAAAGTTTACTGTTATCCTTTCAGATTTATGGCACTTATATACACAGCGATAGATTTACTTATTTTCCAGATTTCTCCTTAAAACACCACTGCCCTGCAGCAAAGCAATTTTCTGCCAACAGCAATCTAATCCAATCTCAAACCAAGGTTAATAATTTTTAACAGGGATTTGCATTTCCAGAAAAACAAAAGGACATAGTAAAATCCCAAACAAAGTTAAATGATTTGTAAACAAGCAAGCATGCTTTTCCTGGAAAACAGAAAGATACAGTAAACCTTTAATTCAAGTGAGAGGGATAGAGACAAATAGACGAGGCTACAGGTTCATACATGACATCCATTTGAAGACAAGAATCAGTAACATTGCCCACCAAATGCCTAAGGTTAACAACACATTACTTAATAAACTTCTAAATGTAGCCAATCAATTTGAAGAGCTCTACAGAAGGCAACGAAATTTCCTCAAAGACAGTATAAAGGGCAATAGAATCAATTTCAAATATCGATTACATGAAAAATATCGGTAAACTGGAAAATAAGCAAAAGATATACTCCACAGGTCAATGACTTCTTTTTTTTTTTTTTGCCTCTTCTTCGTTCATGTTGTTCATGATTGAATACTTTATATCAAGCTCTCAAAGTGGCACAATGCCCAAGAAATAACGCAAGCTGTTTGCTAACAGAACAAAAGATGAATTCCAATACATACCTCCATTTATAAATGACAAGAGATCATCAACCGAGCGCTCATCCAGATGTTCCTCCTCAACCTCAACATTCTGACATATAGGGAAAACAGTTTGTTGTTAATGCAAAGGCATGTACTAATGTTTGAGCTCAAACACATTACATTTTATAAACTTCAATATTTCTCAATATGTTTGTGTTTGCCATGTGCCTTAATAAAAATCAATGTTAAGGAGATACTCAGGGCATACTCATTTATGATGCTATATGTACGAAGGACCTTGTCAACAAGAAAATTGTAAAGACTTCCAAAAATTCCTCCAATAACTCCAAGAAAGATAACTGCAATTAGATCTGGAAGGCTATAGGTGCCCATTGCTGAATTAACATCAAACATGATCAAACCACCTTTCCCGAATAGTCCACAATTTCCACTCCAACAGAATTCAATCAAACCTCTCAGCACCACAGCAACTACAGCTATTGTAAAAAATGTCCTCCAAAGCAGAGCACTCCGCCACCTGAACAATTTTATAAGCAAAATTAAAAATCCGAATCCATGGAGCTATCACATGTTCCTTTAGTTATATTTATTTTATCATTGTGATCATTGAGCTGGAACCTTATTGATGTATCTTTTCAAGTCATTTTTTTCCCTCTCTAAATCTGAAGTATTAGGTCCTACAATTCAAGTTGGAAAGCAGCTATTAATTGACAGCATCTGTAGGAAAAAGGGCAGGTAGGAATATACCATGAAGCTGCTTCTTCAAGGGCGAAGAGAACGCCACCAACAGGGGCTCTGAAGGCGGCTGCTACACCAGCAGCTGCGCCACAAGTTATCAAATCCCTCCAGTCCCGATCATTTTTAAAGTATCTGAGCCATCTCTAAGCCAAACAGTACTTTTTGGAACCACCTTGTCCAAGTAAATTGGCTATACAAGCACCTGTGTGTACCATAGGCCCTTCCTTTCCAACAACAAATCCAGTAGCAACTCCAAACATGGAACCAAAAATCTGTAACATTTAGGTTTCTAAGTTAAGTTTGCTTTCAAATCACAGCTTAATAAAAAATAGGCATCAAAGAATCCTTGTCAGTTCATTGCGTACAAATGGTGGTAAGTTCTATAGCCGCCTCCAAGAAATGGTCCGTGCACTGTGAACTACTAAAACATTCGGATGAGGTTTCAGGTCCTCCTATACAATCAATTCTAGCTAATTTCTTATACACACCACAAAAGAGAGAGAGAGAGAGAGGGAGAGACTTTTATTTTCTGACTCACTTTTACAAAGAGGGTACTTGGAGCCAATATAGAGTGAGCATCTATGCCATTGAGGTAGGCTTTCACCTCAAGAATACCAGAGCCAGCTGCAACAGGTGCAATGTAAGCACAGAGGACTGTAGCAGCGGCAGCCAAAGCCATGTTGCAACAAGCATATGCTGCCAATGCCTCAGAATACCTGTAATGGAGTAAGGATCATTTCATAGTTAATCCAAAGTATTACAAACTCATGAAAACTTTTTCAAAATGTAATTCAGTAAAGAAGGTAGCTGAGCAACAATTAAAGTCAACCACTAATTTTATACGTAGGAGAATGACCACACTCAAGTAAAAACTATAGCATGTTGGAACAAAAAAAAGCAAATTAAGAGTTAATTTTCAAACTTAACAGAAATAATAAAAGAACAACCCTAACCCCAAACAAGAAAACTTAATAAACTTCTAAATGTAGCCAATCAATTTGAAGAGCTTTACATGAGGCAACGAAATTTCCTCAAAGACAGTATAAAGGGCAATAGAATCAATTTCAATTATCGATTACATGAAAAATATCGGTAAGCTGGAAAATAAGCAAAAGATATACTCCACAGGTCAATGACTTCTTTTTTTTTTTTTTTGCCCCTTCTTCGTTCATGTTGGTCATGATTGAATACTTTATATCAAGCTCTCAAAGTGGCACAATGCCCAAGAAATAACGCAAGCTGTCTGCTAATAGAACAAGAGATGATTTCCAATACATACCTCCATTTATAAATGACAAGAGATCATCAACCGAGCGCTCATCCACATGTATTGAAGGAAACCAATAAATTAATTTTGTCAATTAAAACCAAAACTCTGATTCAAGATTGTCTTATTTGTACTAATAATACTTTTGATATGACCTAGCCTTGTATTAGAATTCATTAATTTCAATCCCATTAATCAAACTTTAATTAGGTACATTATTGGATCGAAGTCGATTTTGATGATCAATTTTAACACAAAAAGAAACAACTATATGTATTATTTAACCAAAGTATAAGAACAAGAATCATAAGATCATAGAATCAACATAACCTGTCAAAATTTTTCATTAAAAATCTATCTACTATATAGAAAATTAAAAGAAGATCTTCATGAACACAAAGGTGCTTCTAAAATTTAAAATACAAAAGAAAGAAAGAAATAAACTTTCCCTCCACATCTCAAAATTTTAAATTTTGAGAAAACAATAAGGAAGTGGAAAGAACAATGAATCTAGGAGGAGACGTGCAGCAACATTAGGAAAGATGAGGGGCAAAAAGGCAAGTGAAATTGCCAAAAGAAATGGCTTTTACTTAATCTGATGACGACTCTGATAAAAGAAAAAAATTATGTAATTAACAATTGAAACAAACAAATAAACTAAAAAATCCATCAGGAGAGCAACCTTAGAACTTTGTTAATGTCCTCTTCCTCGTCTACATATTTCATCACAGCAATTAAATCTCCACGTTTCAGCTCCCCGAGGGTAAGACGGCCATTTCCTAATCTATTGATATGGTAAAAAATTATGTATATGACAGTTTCAGCTGCGCAATTACCACAGATATTTATTAGTAATAAGTATCTGAATGCCCAGTTGATTTGTGAGGAAAAAAATAATAATAATAAGAACGGTGAATAATAACCGTTGAAATGTCCAGAAGAATCAATCTAGAATTTCACAAATCCACTTTTTGCCAACTGGAAAATTTTAGATTTAAAAAAAAAATAAAAGGAAAAAGGAAAAATGTGAAAAAAGCAAGAAAAAAAAGATGGTTTAACACTGCAACTAGATGGTATACAAGTAACTTGACAAAGGATTAAGCACAAACCGTATCTTTCTTGAAATTCAGGTGTGCTCTGTAAGAACTCTAAACCAGGATGTGTGGCCAAAAGCTCTCGAAGAATAGGTTTGAAGTCAACCTTTATCAAGACTCAGAGAGATGTAATTATAAAATGAAGAAACTGAAGACGTAAAGTGAAATCACAAGCACATCAACAAAACAAAGCCAATATCAAAATGCAATTTGTTATATATGCTGCTCAGAGAAAATAGAGGACTTGGAAAACAAACCTGAGTAAGGTATTCACAATATGGTTGCTTTAGAATTTTATATATTTGAGTTGCGTTATCCATTGTCAGCACATTGCTATTAATCCAGTACCTAATAAATGCATCCCTATAGAAAAAATAATTTGACTGAACTTATACGTAGAAGTATTTACCCAAAGAATTAAGTACTCTCAGAAAAACACTTAATGAGGAAAGCTAGAACGATTTAAAATTAAAGCAAACAACTGAGCATTCCATAGCCTAATGTAACTTCAACATCTTCTCATCAACACAAAGCTTAATTCCCTGACTTGAGAACCAAATCTGATTACCATACAGTTAGAAACCAACAATACTTTTTCATATCATACATGATTGGTGTACAGAATTTTGATGGATTCCAATTGACTTACGTGCTTCCAGTAAAACAGTTTAAAAAGGGGAATGAAAATTGAATTTGAAACTTGACAATCTACAATCTTCTTAAGGTGCCAACAAAGTACTAAGCCAGAAATGTGCTGTGAGGATAAGCTCTAGAAAAGAAGATAAAACCAGAATCAACACGTTTGATTTAGCAAAAGAAGCCTATAAATGGTAGTCGATCACAACATACAAGTACTTACATGTGTGTAGCAATAGGAGGCAAGTCATATGGAATTTCGCCAAAATATAATTGGAAATAACATCCCTATTAGCACAAAACCAGAGTGAAGAACTGAAGTATAACGCAAGAGCTAATAATATTAATGCAGCAAATGACTCACAAGTGCTTCAAGCCATGGACATTATAGAGCTTCCCTCCAAGATAGCCCCTAAGGTTTAACCCATTAAGTTTACTACATAATTTAGAGAACAAATTAGAACTTGCCAATTTCATACCACTTACGTAAAATTAAGTTAATCTCACATAGTAGTTGAATCAGATAGGGAGTATAGTGCATTACAGGTATATCACGGATGAACCAGAGCAAGACACTCCTGTCCAAGATTCCCCGCATGGATCCCCACCATCCTGTCTCCAACTCTTCAACTGTGGTGGAGTATTTAGGGCTAAGTACATATCTTGAAGAGCTATGACTGCACAACATTAGAGACTTGAGATATGAGATTTCACATGATCTGTGGTCCATAATCTAAATGGTCCAACATGATCAAGTTGAAGTAATGACGCGCCAACAATCAACACGTCAAGAATCCAATGAAACTTGAATGATTGATTGTAAAGGCATGCACAAATAAAATGGATTTATTGCAAAGGCATGCACAAACAATCAACCACATCAATCTGGGAATCCAAAAATATGCAAATTAAAACTAGAAACTTGAGATATCAATACAGAACAAGGTAATAAAAACTTTATCAGCAAGAGAAGGACACTAAACAAATCTGATTAAGACCTTGCTTTTTGTCAAGCATTACTTAATCAAGTGATTTGAAAAGGCCTCTGTGTTGTCCCAATCATTTTGCAAACACCAAGAATAGCAAGTAAAAGTTAGAAAAAATGGCTCATGGTTACGACTTTTAAGCCAACATAATCCAAGGAAAGCAAAATTACTTACAGCCCTAGAGCAATGACAGTTGCTGGCACATACAACAAGAAGTAACAAAAGCTCTATTCATCTATTGCTACCAATATCAGGGAATGGCATTACTAATCTGGAAATGGTTCAAACAAGATACTACAGCAGGTAATCATTAGATCATGGAAATTTTGATTCCTGTGGAAACTACTGCAGCTGGTAAATTTCTAGGTCATATATGATAACAATTGAGCTTAATAACTCGTCATGTCCACATACAACTTAAATCCAGTGGAAAAACATTGGATAAAAAATTAAAATGAAATAGGACTTTGCACTATTTAGAGGACTTTGAGTGCATGAGTACTATGAACATTAATTCTAAAAGCATGCTTTTCCTGAGCAGTGAATATCAAAAGAGGCAGCACATGTATAACTCGAAAACAATATCTGAGTTGTAAATAATTAACTTTGTCCTCCTCAGCATAAAAGAACAAAAATTCATTTAAAAGCGGGAGCCTCCTTCATAAAAACAGTAATACCTAAACCAACAAACACACTACACAACTATAACTTTTCCAGAATTCCATTAATACTAGGGACATCTCGGTGGAAAATATTTATTTTATTCTGAATATTGTAAAAGCACTGAGGTTCATTTAAAACAGAGGGCATCATTGGTGTATATAACTAGTGCTAGAAATTAAACAAATCAATGAGTTTAACAAAGCCACTTAAAACATTTATTCAAACTCTTTTTGAAGGAATTTGACTAGCCACAGACAACTAACTTTCATAAAGTGCGAAATTTTAAAAGATAAAGGTTCACTTTTATTTAAACCAAAAAAAAACTCACAATACCAAGGATAAATAAGAAAAGCTTCCAGAAGGATACTTTCTAGACACAAGTTCAGATATATGTAATAAAAATTCAAGTGTGTGTTCAACCAGGAAAAGGAATGGATAAACTTGGTAGAATAAAACTAAACTTTCACATCTTTCGATGAAACTTGGAAATTAGCCGTTTTCAAATATTGGATCTAACATGCCAGATGTTCATATCACCAGCAAAAGAATCTGAATTCAAGTTCACCTGAGGATTTACTTGGTGAGCTAGATTGGTTGGTCTTTTCATCAGCTCGATTTTCAAGAATTGATACAAGTCTCTAGAAGTCACTAGTTGCTTTGGCATAGTCTCAAATCATCTCATGTAAGACAGCTCTTCTAGAAATTACCTGTTCAACGGAAGGAGGAGTCAAGCTTAATAAGACCAATAGAGAGCTAATGTAAGCAGAAAAGATAGTAAAAGTTAATTTCAACAAGAAATTAAATGATAAATAAAATATGGGTATTCTTACCTCATTCCCTTTTAGAATCTTGAGTGATTGGTCAAATGTCGAAGCAATTTCTACACCAAGGAAATAAAAAGAGAAAATAAAGAGGCAAAAAAGAGTAAGATTAAGAGAGAAAATTTTTAACAATAAAAGCTTTTGCATCACAAACAAAGGATGAAACGTACTTTCTTTTGGAAGAGAAAAATTGAAACTCAAAACAACAGACGCAGAAACTTGTATCATGCTCTAGAATGAACATGAAATTTCAAAAGATAAAAGAGAAGAAGTAAAAGAATCTGAATTCAAGTTCACTTGAGGATTCGGATTTGAACAGGAAGCATCTTGAACCAAAGGGTAGATAAGAAACAAACTTAAACACGAGTTATTGAGTCTAATGATTAAGAATTCACAAAATTGAATAAAAATAATGAGGAAAGTTTGAAAATTGATGAAAATTAAGAGTGAAGGATTTCCAACTTGAAACAAGTAACCCATAAGCAGAGGCAGTTCTGGATAGCCTAATTTGAAGCGAAAAAGCGACTGAAAATCAGCTTTTGGTTGCTGAGAAAACAACTGACACTCATCATATAACACTTCAAAAAGCCAATGCAAAAACTTCACCGATAGCAAAACAAAAGTAAAACAAAAACCATTTCTCCTTTGGGGAATTTGAACATACAGCAAGTGAGCAAATGCAAAGACGAACAAAAACACTTGGCAAGGCTCAGAATTCCCAAATAAATAGGTAAAAGTGATAAGAGGACTGACTGAAATTGGAAGTTAAAGTGATATCTTACCATGAAAAAGAGTGAGTTGGACTGTGTAGAGAGTCAAATATTCAAGTAATAAATAAAACAAAGAGTAAACAAAACCAAATCAAACCATTCCAAGTATCAGCTATCATAAATTTTTCCAAAACCAAATTATTCATAATACATATAATATAAAAACTACGTAAAACTAGCCAGCATCATATGGCTTTTTACATGCGTGATGGCAAGGCATAAGACACCTAGGAAGAAAATTAATGTTTCAGTAGAACAACCTCAGCATAAAATCCACAATTTACCAATATTAAATCCCTCATCCCAAGTCAATAATAGCCCTTGACAGATGGCTTCTAGTACTGCAACTACATTGGCTCAAATACCCAATAAAACAGAAGTTCGAAAGTCAATAACACCTTAGAAGTTGTAATTTTTTTGGCAAGAAACAATCCATTCCCGAAAAACAGAAGTTCGAAAACAAGTAAAACAAAGTTATCAAAGTCTGAAACATAACAGGCATACAAGATTCAGAAGTCGTCTCTCCTATGTGCCAAAAACAAAAAAAAAAAAAATTTAAGAAACGAAGAAGAAGAAGAATACTTGTAACGGCGATCTTAGGGCCACATAATGAATCTCTTGAGCTTGACTCTGCCATTACTCCTTGCACCAAGAGACGAAAAAAGTCCTGTTGAAAGACTGTAATGGCTTCGATCTCTGGACAACTGCTCTATCTCCTCTTGACCGCAAACTGACACCCTAAACATCCCTTTGTTTATCCCGCTCGCTATTGCTCACGCCGCTTAAACCTCTCCTCTCTTTCTCGTTCCCTGCTTCTTCTTTTGGTCTCTTTCATGAATTTTGTGATGAAATTAAAATGATTTGTGAATTGCGGCTTTGATGAGAAGGATAAGGAGATGGGCGAGAAGAATAAGAAGCGGCTAGGGCTATTTCATATTCTTTATATAGTATTATAAAATTCAAAAAACCCATATCTATTAAAAATTATCAAAATCATCCCCAGTTCAGTCCCAATATTTCAAACTTTTTCATTTACACCATTAAACTAATTTTTTATAATTTTTAAAGCACTAGATGTTTTAATTTAATTTTTAAAATAAATTATAATAATTTTTTGCATATTTAAAATGTTATATTATTACAAAATAATTTTTTAGATATTTTTAGTTGCTTAATTTTCATCAAAGCAATTAAATAATGTGATTTTCATCACTTTAAAATTAATAAATAATTTTATTTATTTCATAAAATTTACACATCTAAAAATTTATTTTTCTAAAATTTAATATTTAAAAATTTATTCTTTTCATAAATATAATAATGTTATCTTTAATTTAAAGATTTTTAAAAATTATTTTTAATTTTAGATTAAAATAAAATTATATTGTTTAATTATATTTAGATAAATTTATTGAAATTTTAAATATTATATTC
This sequence comes from Boswellia sacra, assembly GCA_013180625.2. Classification (NCBI taxonomy): domain Eukaryota; kingdom Viridiplantae; phylum Streptophyta; class Magnoliopsida; order Sapindales; family Burseraceae; genus Boswellia; species Boswellia sacra. Next base: position 425,847 of record SNVD02011059.1, read on the forward strand.
ACATATTTGAAAGAAAAATGAAAAGAAAGAGGGAAATTTGAGAGGGAAAAGAAAAAAATTGCATTTTCACATACTTGTCAAACTTTTATAAAAATGTGATATATATATATAATTGAATAAGACAAAAAGTGACAAATAAGATGAATTAATAGGTTTGACTTTTAAGAAATTGTTAAATTTATCACTTTTTCAAAAAACTGCCAAATAAAAAAATTGTAAAGTGACAAATATGTAAAAAATTCTTGTAGTGTATAACAAGCCATTTGAATCTTTAATGAAGAAATATGGAATCACCCATAAGGTTTCTACACCTTATCACCCATAAACAAGTGGACAAGTCGAATAGAGAGATAAAATAAATTTTAGAAAAAATGGTTAACCCAAAATGTAAAGATTGGTCTTTACAACTTAATGATCCACTTTGGCCTTACTGAACTGCTTTTAAAACATCACTAGGTTTGTCTCCCTATAGAGTAGTTTATGAAAAAGCTTGTCAATTGTCTATGGAACTTGAGCATAAAGATTACTGGGCCATTAAAATATTTAACACAAACTTGGATGATGCTTGCAAATGACATACACTCTGACCGAGTGAACTTGAAGAAATCAGCAATAAGGCTTATGATAATTCTAAGTTCTACAAAGAAAAAATGAAGGATTTTCATGATAAACACATTGTTAGAAAATCTTTTGAAGCTTCATAAAAAGTTCTTTTATATGATTCAAGAACGCATTTGTTTCTTGGTAAACTTCGATCTCGTTGGACTATACCTTTCATTGTTAAAAATGTTTTTTCTCATGAAGCTGTTGAAATTGAAAACCCAAAGAATGGTAATATTGTTAAAGTTAATGGAAAATGATTAAAACCATTCTTTAAAAATTTTGGTCAAAATGAGGAGTCCATTAATTTAATCGATCCTCTTTAAGGGTTGATTTTTCCCAATCAAATAGCGGATACGATACTCTGTGGCTTTTAAATCTATTTTTCAGTTCCCTAAAAATTGTTGCTCATCTTGCATTCATTTTCTTTTCTCTCCTCTTCTTTTCAAATGGATACCATTCTCTCAAATTGGCAAAGATGTTTTAGTTAACCCTAAGGCTACATGATAATTTTAGTGATAACAATACACATTAATTCATTAAGGTATTACTAAAATGTTTATTTATGTGCAAGAATAAGATCAATGAAATACTTGCAAAATCAAAAGGAGACTTATTAAAATGAAATGTTGAAGCTAAGAAGAATACTATATGTTAAAGGCACCAAAGTTTAAGAATAAGGTTTGACTCAAGGAATGTGACATATGAGTAATGTTCAATCAATTGGTCATATATTTCTCTATAAATATCCAAATGATGTGATTCCTGAGCCTTTAGAAAGCTTACTCAATTAGTAACATTTTATATGTTTAAAAAAAATTCAAATTTTAAGTGAAATGTTGTCCAAATCATCATGTAATTTAAAGGACAAACAAAATCAGTTGACATGAGCACCGAATGCTATTTTTGACATATCTTGAGCTAGAGATATCCAAATCACTTGATTCTTAAGGCGTTGGAAAGATGATTTAATGGAGCACATTTCATAATTTTTGGAGAAATTCAAATTTCAAATGGAAAGTTGACATAATTATTATGCAAGTCGGTGGAATGACACAAGAAAGAAAAATCAACTGACATGAGCACTGAATTGTATTTTGTCCATATCTTGAGATAGAGATATCCAAATCACTTGATTCTTAATGTTTTGAAATGCTTATTCAAATATTCAAATCTTTTATGTTTTGAAGAAATTCAAATTTTAAATGGAAGGTCGACAAATCATCACTCAATTTAGTAGAGTGACACAAGGAAGAAAAATCAACTCGCATGAGCACCGAATGGTCTTTTGTCGTTATCTTGAGATAGAGATATCCAAATGACTTGATTCTTAATGCGTTTCAAATCTTATTCAAATATGCAAATCTTTTATGTTTTGTAGATTTTCAAATTTCAAACGAAACATTGACAAAAATGGTAGACAAGATTACGGTTTTTATGGTGGGCAAAAAATTTGGAGTTGGTGCCTTCACTTGATTAAGTTCATCTCATTTGCCTATAAAAGGAGCACTTCTCCTATGCATTCAACAAGAATCCATCAAGCAACAAACAAGAGAAATATCAAGTGTAGAGAGCTTTTATATTCTTTATCTACTCTTTGAAGGGAGTTGTACTTTTATTGTAAACAATTTTCTTTGTTCTTGTATAATGGTGAGAGTGAGATCATTCTTGTAAAGGATAATAGTTATCCTTGAGAGAACTCTTGGTGTGGTGTTATCAAGAGTTAAACAATTAAGAGAACTCTTGGTGTAGTGTTATCAAGGATTGAAGGAAGAAGCCTTGGTGAGGTCGTTCATCAAGCAAGTTGTAAAGAACTCTTGGTGTGGTGTTATCAAGGGTTGAAGGAAGAAGTATTGGTGAGGTTGTTCATCAAGCAAGTTGTAAAGAACTCTTGATGTGGTGTTATCAAGGGTTGAAGAAAGAAGTCTTGGTGAGGTTGTTCATCAAGCAAGTTGTAAAGAATTATGCAACTTAGTGGAAAGCCTAGCTTATGGAGGAGCTAGGAGCCCGTGGACGTAGGCAAGGTTTGCCGAACCACGTAAATTGAGTTTGCACTCTCTCTATCCCTATCCTCTATATATTTACTTGCACTTGTGATTGTTCAGTATTGTTATCCTCTTGATTACATCTTAGATAACTTCTAATTTCATCTTCTTCACCTTTATTCTCAAAGAAAGAGTGAACTAATTTTGATCTTTCAAGAAAAGTTTTATAAATTTGTTTTTAAAAATAAAAACTCAATTCACCTTCCCTCTTGGGTTACCATACCTGGGTCAACAAGTGGTATTAGAGCAAGGTTGCTCATTTTTTTTTTAAATCTTAACCTATTTTGAGCTATGGCGACTTTTAATCCAACTTCATCTGTTGAGGGGCTTTCTATCTCTAGACCTTCTTTTTTTAATGGAAGTGATTACTCTTATTGGAAAACTAGAATGAGTATTTTCTTGCAATCTTTTGATTATGATTTATGGTCTATTGTTTCGAAAGGACCTTTTGCTCCTAGCAAAATTGAAAATGGAGAAAGCATGCTTAAAGAACCTAAAGAGTTTGAATGCTAAAGCTATAAATATGTTATATTGTGCTCTAGATAGAAATGAGTTTAATAGAATATCTACTTGTTCTACAGCATAAGAAATATGGCATACATTTGAAGTAACTCATGAAGGAACTAGTCAAGTTAAAGAATATAAAATTAGTATGCTAGTTCATGGTTATGAGCTTTTTAAGATGAAACCGGATGAATCAATTTCTGAAATGTTTACTAGATTTACGCATATTGTCTATGGTTTGAAGTCTATTGGTAAATCTTATTCTAATGTTGAAATAGTGAGAAAGATTCTTAGGTGTCTACCAAAATCTTGGGAGGCAAAGGTGACAGCAATTCAAGAAGCAAAGAACCTCACTAAACTACCATTAGAAGAATTTATGGGCTCTCTCATGACTCATGAAATCACCTTGAAGGAGAATGAAGAAGAAGATTGCGAAGTGGCAAACATGTGCTTAATGGCTTTAAGAGAAGATGAGCTAAGTATTCTAAACTATGATCCTAAGCTTTTATATGATGAATTACTTGAAGCATTCCAAAATTTACATGTACAAGTTGATAAAAAAAATTCAAAAATCAATGCTTTCAAAAAGAAGTCAAAAATCATGTTATCTTAATTAGAAGAGTTGGTGGAAACAAATGAAGCTTTAGAAAATGAAAATGAAATTTTAAAGCAAAAAGATTTTGAAAGTTTGAAAAATCAAATACATTTATTGAAAACTGAAAATGAGATTTTAAAACAAAAGGATTTTGATAAATTAGAGAAAGAAAATGTTATTTTGAAATAGGAAAATAATGACTTAAGAAATATTGTTGATAGTTTTACAAAAAGCAAAAAAAAAATTGAACTCTATGTTACAAAAACAAAGGTGTGTTTTTGATAAAAGAGGCTTACGATATAAAACTCATAAAAATCAAAAGTATTTTAAAAACTATTTTACTCATGCATCTTCTAGGAATAATTCTAATCATTCATGTACTTATTATGGAAGAAAAGGACCCAAAGTACATTCTTGTTATATCAAGAGAAATCCTAATTTGAAACAAATATGGGTTCCAAAAAGTACCATAGCTAACCTCCAAGGACCCAAGAACATTTGGGTACCAAAAAGTCGCTCTTTGAATGTTGATTGTAAAAACAAATGAGTGGCAAATATAAGTGGTACTTAAATAGTGGATGCTCAAGGCATATGACCAGAGCTGCCTCCAAGTTCTCAAGATTAATCATAAAGAAATGAGGATATGTGACCTTCGGTAATAATGCCAAAGGAAGGGTAATCGGACACGGTGATATTGGTAACCCTTCTTAACCTATTATTGAAAATGTTTTGCTTGTTAATGGTTTGAAACATGATTTGATTAGCATTAGTCAATTGTGTGATAAGGGATATTTTGTTACTTTTGAGCCTAATAGATGTGTGATTAAGGATTTTAGTAAAAATAAGACGTTATTTATTGGTAATAGATGTGGTAATATTTATACAATTGATATTGATGTTAATGATCATGTAGAAAAGTGTTTCATTGTTAATCATGATGCTTGGTTATGGCATAGAAGATTAGGTCATGTTAGCATGGACACAATTTCGAAAATTTCTAAAAATGATTTAGTCGATGGTCTTCCAAGAATAAAATTTGAAAAGGATAGGATTTGTGATGCTTGTCAGTTTGGAAAGCAAGTGATAACTTCTTTTAAACAAAAGAATTTTATTTCAACTAATAAACCTCTACAATTACTTTATTTGGATTTATCTGGACCTTCAAGAACTCAAAGCCTTGGTGGAAAGTATTATGTATTTGTTATTGTAGATGATTATTCAACTTGGGTGTTATTCTTGAAAACTAAAAATTAGGCCACACAAGCTTTTTCAAAATTCGCAAAAAGAGTCCAAAATCAAAAAGGGTGTTCTATTGTGTCCATTAGAGTGATCATGGTGGTGAAGTAGACAATGTTGCATTTGAAAATCTTTGCGATGAAAATGGTTTTGAACATAATTTTTTCGCACCTAGAACTCCACAACAAAATGGTGTTGTTGAGAGGAAAAATAGGATTGTCCAAGAAATGGCTAGCCCATGTTAATTGAAAATATTTTTCCAAAATATTTTTGGGCTGAAGCCGTTAGTACCGTATGCTTTATAATCAATAGAGTCCATATTAGAGCTTTAATAAAGAAAACTCCTTATTAACTTTGAAAAGGAAGAAAACCTAACATTGGATTTTTTAAAGATTTTGGATGTAAATGTTTTATTTTAAACACCAAGGATAACCTTGGAAAATTTGATGCAAAAGCCAATGTTGGAACTTTTGTTGGCTACTCTAACCATAGTAAAGCATATAGATTTTTTAACAAAAATACTCTTGCTATTGAAGAATCTATGCATGTTGAATTTGATGAAACTAATGTGATTTCTTCAAAGAATTTAGATGAAGATATTGTTGAGGTAGAAAGGCAAATCAAGGAATCAAGGCTTGATGAAAAGAGCCAAGATGAATTACAACTTCAACAAGAAAAGCTTGAGGAAGTAATTGATTCTTCCCAAGAATTGCCAAAGGAATGGAGGTACGCAAAGGCTCACCCTAAAGATCTCATTATTAGCAAACCATCACAAGGTATCAGAACTAGATCTTCTTTTAGGAACTTTTGTAATCATTTTGCATTTGTCTCTCAATTTGGACCAAAATCTTTTAAAGAAGCCGAAAATGGAAAAAGTTGGATTTTGGCTATGCAAGAAGAATTGAACCAATTTGAGAGAAATCAAGTTGGGGAATTAGTCCGTAGACCCAAAAATCATTATATTATAGGCACTAAATGGATTTTTAGAAATAAAGTAGATGAAAATGGCACCATTATTAGAAACAAAGCTAGACTTGTTGCTCAAGGATACAAGATGAAGGTATTGATTATGAGGAAACCTTTGCACTGGTTGCTAGATTAGAATCCATTAGAATGCTGTGTGCATTTGCATGTTATAAAAATTTTACATTATATCAAATGGATGTCAAAAGTGCATTTTTAAATGGTTACATTATGGAGGAAGTATATGTCGAGCAACCTCTTGGTTTTCCAAATCATGGTTTTGCAAACCATGTTTTCAAACTCAAAAAGGCACTTTATGGCTTGAAACAAGCACCAAGAGCATGGTATGATAGATTGAGCAAGTTTTTCATCGATAATGGTTTTGAAATGAAAAAATTTGATACTACTCTTTTTGTTAAAACCAAAAATGATGATTTATTAATTGTTCAAATCTATGTTGATGATATTATATTCGGTGCTACTAATGTTTCTATGTGTAAGGAATTTTCCAAGTGTATGCAACAAGAATTTGAAATGAGCTTAATGGGAGAATTAAATTTCTTCCTTGGACTTCAAATCAAGCAATCAATAGATGGGATCTTCATAAATCAAGCCAAATACACAAGAGATCTTCTCAAGAAGTTTGGCATGGATACAAGGACATATAACACACTTATGGGTACATTAACCAAGCTTGACAAAGATGAAAAAGGAAAAGATGTTAAGGTAACAATATATCTATGTATGATTGGCTCTCTTTTGTATTTAACTGCTAGTAGAACCGATATTATGTTTAGTGTTCGTACGTGTTCAAGATTTCAATCTTATCCAAAGGAATCTCATGTTAAGGCTGTCAAGAGGATATTTAGATATCTTTTTGGAACCATAAATCTAGGCCTTTGGTATCCTATGTGTGATAATTTTGATCTAATTAGTTATTCCAATGCGGACCTTGCCGGAAGTCTTCTTGATAGAAAGAGTACTAGTGGCTCTTGCCATTTTCTAGGACATGCATTAGTCTCATGGTTTAGTAGGAAACAAAATTTTGTTACCTTATCAACCGCGGATGCTGAGTATTGCAGCAGGAAGTTATTGTGCACAAGCTCTTTGGATGAAACAAATTTTAAGAAGATTATGGTGTGGTATTTGATCATATTCCCATCAAATGTGACAATACAAGTGCCATCAACATTTTAAAAAATCCCATACAACACTCTAGGACTAAGCATAAAGAGATTAGACATCTTTTCATTAAAGATCATGTGAAAAAAGGTAATATTTCTTTAGAATTTTTTCCTACCAATAAACAATTAGCCGAAATTTTTACTAAACCCCTTAGTCAAGATAGATTTTGCACTATTAGAAGAGAATTAGGTATGTTGGATATGTCTTAATTTTTCTTTTATATGATAATCTTTGAATGGTAGCATATGTTAAGGGGGAGAATATATTTAGGGGGAGTAGTTAATTTGATTACATCTTTTTGATGATAACAAAAGGAGGAGAAATGGTTGGATTGCTTGTTTTTATAACAACTGTTCTCTTTTTGCTTATTCTTGATTTTATATTTTATATTTTCATTCTTGTTTTTAGATATTATTTTAAAGCAATCAATGGTTTGTCATCATCGCAAAGATGTTTTTGTTAACCCTAAGGCTACATGATAATTTTGAATGATAACAATACACATTGATTCATTGAGGTATTACTAATATGTTTATTTATGTGAAAGAATAAGATCAATGAAATACTTTTAAAATCAAGAAGAGGCTTATCAAAATGAAGTGTTGAAGCTAAAGAGAAGACCATACGTTAAAGGCACCAAAGTTTAAGAATGAGGTTTGACTCTAGGAATGTGACACATGAGCAATGTTCAATCAATTGATCATATATTTCTCTATAAATTTTCAAATGATGTGATTCTTTAGCCTTTAGAAAGCTTACTCAATTAATAACATTTTATATGTTTTAAAGAAATTCAAATTTCAAGTGAAAGGTTGTCCAAATTGTCATGCAAGTTAAAGGACAAACAGAATCAGTTCATATGAGCACCGAATGCTATTTTTGACATATCTTGAGCTAGAGATATCCAAATCACTTGATTCTTGAGGCATTGGAAAGATGATTTAATGGAGCACATTTCATATGGTTTAGGGAAATTCAAATTTCAAATCCAAGGTTGACATAATCATCATGCAAATTGGTGGACTGACACAAGGAAGAAAAATCAACTGACATGAGCATCGAATTGTATTTTGTCCATATCTTAAGATAGAGATATCCAAATCACTTGATTCTTAATGTTTTTGAATGCTTATTCAAATATTCAAATCTTTTATGTTTTGAAGAAATTCAAATGTCAAATGGAAGGCCGAACATAATAATCACTCAAGTTGGTGGACTGACATAAGAAAGAAAAATCAACTCACATGAGCACTGAATGGCCTTTTATCCTTATCTTGAGAGAGAGATATCCAAATGAATTGATTCTTAATGCGTTGGAAATCTTATTAAAATTTGTAAATCTTTTATGTTTTGTAGATTTTCAAATTTCAAAGGAAACATTGACAAAAATGGTAGACAAGGTTACGGTTTTTATGGTGGGCAAACAATTTGGAGTTGGTGCCTTCACTTGATTAAGTTCATCTCATTTGCCTATAAAAGGAGCCCTTCTCCCATGCATTCAACAAGAATCCATCAAGCAACAAACAAGAGAAATATCAAGTGTAGAGAGCTTTTATATTCTTTATCTACTTTTTGAAGAGAGTTATACTTTTATTGTAAACAATTGTCTTTGTTCTTGTATAATGGTGAGAGTGAGATCATTCTTGCAAAGGATAATAGTTCTCCTTGATAGAACTCTTGGTGTAGTGTTATCAAGAGTTAAAAAATTGAGAGAACTCTTGGTGTGGTGTTATCAAGGGTTGAAGGAAGAAGCCTTGGTGAGGTTGTTCATCAAGCAAGTTGTAAAGAACTCTTGGTGTGGTATTCTCAAGGGTTGAAGGAAGAAGCCTTGGTGAGGTTATTCATCAAGCAAGTTGTAAAGAACTCTTGGTGTGGTGTTACCAAGGGTTGAAGGAAGAAGTTTTGATGAGGTTGTTCATCAAGCAAGTTGTAAAGAATTATACAACTTAGTGGAAAGCCTAGCTTGTGGAGGAGCTAGGGGCCTATGGATGTGGGCAAGGTTTGCCTAGCCACGTAAATTGAGTTTGCACTCTCTCTATCCCTATCCTCTTTATATTTGCTTGCACTTATGATTGTTCATTATTGTTATTCTCTTAATTATGTCTTAGATAACTTCTAATTTCATCTTCTTCACCTTTATTCTCAAAGAAAGAGCGAACTAATTTTGATATTTCAAGAAAAGTTCTATAAATCCGCTTTTATAAATAAAAACCCAATTCACCCCCCCTCTTGGGTTGCCATACCTAGCTCAACAGTTTTCCCTCTCTTCCTCAAAATGATTTACTTAAAGTTTACAAAGCATGACTGGAAAGACTAAGGTTGTTGATGCGCATGGGTACTTTTGTTGATTTAAGATGATTAATTGAAGCCAAGGTCCGATTATCTTGTGAGTCTTTGGATGGTTTTGTTTCTCATACACCAAGTTTAAGAAGAAGCTCTTATGCCAAAAAGCGAAAAGTGAAAAGCTTACAAGTCTATTACAAATGTGCAAGAGATGGACTTATAACCAGTGATCCTGCTGTTTGGGATTTGTGTCTAACAATCAAGAGGATAAAATTCAATTCATCAAGCATGGTTTAAGTAAGGAGTCTTTGGACAATGTCCTATTGACTCTTGAGACGAATCCTTGTGAAATTGTGCAACGATGAAATCTTAAAACTATGGATCCAATTTCGAAAAGAACATGTACTTGACAATCTCGAGAATCTGAGTCAAAAGGACCTTGTTTGCTAGTTTATAAGAAAACCGGATGGGAAGCATATCTCTAACTCATAAAAGGTGTTTAAGCCATTTTTGGATATAAACCAGAGGAAGATGAAGCCAGTGTTACCGCTACCTATATATATGCATGCGCGCTATCATTTTGAATTTTTATGTCTTATTGCTGTCATTTTTGAATTTGTCTTCGTTATTCTGTTGAATTGTGCATGTGTGTTGTAATTTTTATGTTTATTTCTGTCATTTTTGGATTTCGATGCCTAATTTTTAAACTTTTCAACAAACAGCTGAGCTACCTATATGGGTGTTATCATTGCAATATCTTATTACACTTCATAAATACGATATCTCTTGTTCTTCATTTTCACATACATAGTTAGAGAGTTGTTTAGACATGGAGAGAACCTCATCTTGTCAAATCCAAAAGATGTGTGTATTTTATAGATCTCGACCTGAAAAAAGTAGAGAGTTTGTAGAAGCAGCAAACCATCTTGGTAGACTATTAGCTGAGAGAAAGATTCATTTGGTTTATAAGGGAGGTAGCCTCGGGTTAATGGGTTGTGTGCCAACAGCTGAACTCTTAAGAGACAGTCAAGTTTTAGGTGTTATTCCTAGGGCTTTAGTTATAGAAAGCATCACTAGGAGAACTCATCTATGCATGAACATATGGAATATATGCTTCTCAATTTAGATGCCTTTATTGCTTTACCAAGTGGTTTGGTACTTTCAAAGAAATTTTTCAAATTGTCTCTTGGGCCCAACTGAATCTCCATCAGAAACCCAAAGATTTGTTAAATATTAATAATTTATTTGATCCTTTATTACATTTTGTTGATGAAGCTGTAGAACAGAATTTTATCCCACATTTAGCACGATGGATCCTTGTTTTTGTCACTACTGCTGAGGAATTGCTCGACAAATTAAAAACAGTTGATTATGAACCTGACCCAACAACAACTCAGATTAAATGGTCTGTGGGACACAACAAAAAGCATAAATTCAATCTAACACTTAGTTTGTAATTTTTCTTGCCTCTTGTTTTATTTTACATATTGCTTAAGTGTCTTTCAGGTTGTTTCTTTTGAATAACTAGAGCTTCAAGTATTATCTCCTAAACTTTATCTCTCTATATTTAAATATTAAGGACGATGTTTCAAATTGGTTCTTGCCATCAAGACGGTCGGTGAGACTCTCAATCACATTGTCCATCCCCGAGATGGCTTGTTCTATGCTAGCTATACGAGGCTCCAAGGCTTCCGCGGGTGGAGCTTTGGACTTGCCATGTTTGCCTTGTGGGTGTGGTTGTGGCTGAGGTTGCTCCTCACGTCCGCATACTTGCTCTTCCATCGTCACTTCAATGTTAGATGCCATGTTACTCTAGTGCTCAAACTGCGGGCATTGGCAAGGGATAGTAGACATGAGTATGTCGTACATTTCCTTTTTGCATTTCTTTATAAAAAAAAAAGTAGACAATTAGATTTAGAGTGGCTAAGTAAGGAGTTCATTTTTTCTTGAGACGCATTCTGGGTTTATTAGATCAATAATGACAGAGTAAAGAGTTTAATTTTGAACTTTTGAGACACATTCTAAGTGACTTGTTATTTTGTCTTGATTTTGTACTTTTCAGACTCATTTTAGCTAACTTGTTGTTATTTGATTTTTGAATTTTATAATGAGGTTGTGTTATTCACTTCTCTTTGAATTATTCAAATCCATGAACGCTCAGAACTTTATCATTTAATAAGTTGTTTACTCATGTATTCATTAAGCAAGTATTTATGAACCTTTCTTCACATACACACATACCTTGATGCATGGTTGTGGGTTGTAAATTGAAATGTTGCAATATTTGAGTTCTTTTGTTTTGTTTAGGGTAATAACTAAAGGAAGGAGAAAGTCAAAAGAAAACAAAGAGAAAAAAAGGAAAGAGAAAAAAAAAGAAATAAATAAATAAGAAATTGTGGACAAGTTTGGTTTCGTAACCTCCTTAATTCGAGCAATTAAGCCTGCATGGTGCCTCAATACCTAATACCTAAGACCGACTAGTTTTTGAGCTATTGGTCCAAAGGTCATTATATGGATTAAGGAGAAAGCTTAAGGGGATCGAACATTGCACTATCCACAATTTTCTAACAAAAAATAAAGCATCGACAACCCGAGTCGTTAAGCTTGAAGGGGTGTCTTAACACCTAATGCCCTAAGGCCAACTGGTCTGCTTGTTACATGGGTTAAAAATGCATTGTCGAAAATATATATATATATATATATGACCCTACCAAAAGATGTTAGTCTTAACAAATATTAGAACTAATATGGCTACTTCCTAAAATGCCCCTTAGTCATATGTATTAAGTGAGCACAAAAAGAAGGTTTGTTAATATCTTGATTAAAGGGTATACGAGTCATTAAAAAATGGTTGAGAGTTTATTTATTTGGATAGAATCAAGGAGAATAGAATAATGATCACCTTAGATGTAAAATTCTATAAATCACTATTGAATAATAACACTTTAATTTCTAGGGACCAGTAATAAGCTGGTTGGGGGATGTGATGAACACTTAAATATGTATGTTTAATAAAAACTTAATTCATCATATTAGACTAATTGTGTCCTTAAATTTCTCAACATAAGTATATTTGTAGTTTTTGCATATTTTGAATCAGTTTCATCTTAATTTTAGTTTTTGATGCAGGTTCGGTAGAATGGGCATAACTTTCTATTTATAAATCAAAATGGTCCAAATCTTGATTTGGTAGAAAGATGATTAAATGTTCTACAAAGTTGTATTTAAAGAGAATCATGAAATTTGAGCTTTTAGTGGACCAAAATTGGGCTTGAAGAGAATTCGTCTGCAGTTTCGGGCCAGCCTGACCATGCCTCCGTATTTTAACCATATCTCCTGAAATACGTATCTAAATCATATGATTCAAAGTGTTATAGAAATCTAAGAGAAATGTCTATAACTTTCTTGAAGACATGTGATCAAAATTATTAATATTTCGACGTCAAAATTGGTATGCAAAGTCGGTGCACATGATTATCCAAATTGTCAATAATTGCTTCATTTGTAATTTGACAATTATGCCCCTCAGTTGTGTCTATAAAAAGATGAAGTTGTGACCCAAAGAGGGCATCTTGGCTCTTGGCTAAGATCTCCTAATATTGTGTTTTTTCTTTTGTTTTGTTTTTTTAATATTATTAATAAATCTTTTTCTTCTTGCAATTTATTTCTTTCTTGCATAATGTTTCACTAAATTCTCTTTTGCTAAATTGAAAGGGTGAAACCCTTTATATGAGAATAATGATTTTCTAACTCTCTGATATGTGCTTAAAAATGATAATCTTGTGTTATTTATTTTATATGTTTCATCTTTATTTTCATAATCAATTTTGACACCACCCATAAAGTGGAGGTCTTAATCTATTATAGACAATCCTTGGCACATCAAATTATTGGATCCTTTCTAGATGTCGTATGGTTGTTCCTTACTGACACAAGTCTAGTTAGGAACCTTGATTTATTATAGACATATGGTGATTGGCATATTGGATGTTTGAACACATTTACTAGAAGTGGTATAAATATTAGTAATGAAATAAATAGAATTCACATAACTAAAATGAGCTTAACTGATATAATTTTCTATTGGAACCTACTTGATATGTGAATTATAATTGAGTCATAAAAAGGGTTAGTGTATCTTTATATAATGTATCAAGAGTGGATCCCCTAATCTTAGATTTCATTGTCATTGAGTTCTTTTACTTGTGTATTTTAAGTATTCTTATTTATTGTTTATGAACTTGTTTTTTCATTTCCTATGGTAGGTTTCACCACCTATTTTCATGGTTCGCTTTAATATCCCTTATTTTTATTTTACATTTGAATGATCGGTCATACTGCCCACTATCTTTACTTTTATTTGTTAATATTATCTTGTTATTTACTTGAATTATTCATATTATATTTGCTCATCTTTTGGTTTATACCTCTAAATCTCCTTCCTTGTGGTTGGACCCCGATATTGCTGGGTTTATTACTTCGACAATCCTATGCTTGAGAGACAATTCTATTTTTGGATGTGTCAAAGAAAATTGAAAGAGAAGGGAAAAAGGGTGAACAAAATGCCCAGTGAGTGGAATAAATTTTAGTAATTCATAAATATTTTGTAATCATATAAAACATAATAAATTCATGAATATTTATATAAAAATTTATAAATCATTATTTTTAATTGAAATATAATAATAATAACAACAACAACAATGACAACTTTAACCCAAGAACAATTCCATACTTCAAATAATCCGAAAATTATTAATAAAATTCACACCAAATAAGTACCAACGGGGAATCTGTCATACCTGGTGCATACAGACAGAGCGAGGCAATCTCGTATCACATTATATTACCAACATACTCATCATCCATATAACATCATTTATTCCATCCATATCCTCATATCAAATCCATATATCACGGGGAGGGGGCAATCTGTCATACGTGGCAATACATTCGTCTAGGTAGAGGGGGGCGATCCAACAATAACAAGAAAGGGTACTTACATGACGATTTTTTTTTTCTCACAAATAAATTAAATTTACTCAATTTCATAATGAATAATAATTCCAACGTCACATAAAGTTTTCCCATAATTTTTCCATAAATTTTGAAATTTAATCAGAAATTTGTAAAGCATGCAATTCATCATAAATTCATAATAATTTTCTGTATACTTTTTCTCAAATTCACAATTTCCGTAAACTTTGGCTCAAAATAAAGAAATTGAATTTTCTTCTATTAAATTCAATCAATCATCATAAAAAAAAAATTCTATTTCCTAAACTCATCAATAATTTAAATTTGCCATACTAAAACGTAAAACAGATAAATATAGTTTTCACTCACTAAACTAGGAATCAATCATGGTTAGCTCCAGGGCCTGCTAATTGATCAACAATTGTATTTTTTCCTTTAATAACAAAATTTAAATATTTTATTAAATACCACAATCTAATCATTAATGATTAAAATTAAAAAAAACTGAAAATATAAATAAACAAAACACGATCATGGACCCGATTGTACAATGTACTTTGCTCCTCTGTTTTTCCTCCTCGAAAATTTCTTTCTTCTTTTCTCTTTACTTTTCTAGCCTCTATTTCCTTGTCCAAACACCTAGCTTCCAATAACTCTCACTCTACCTTTTTACATAAAAATTATGCTTCACCTGTGCCTAATCCTTTCCATGCATAGCTCTCAGTTTCTCTCAGTTGAAGACAGGTTGATTAAGCTTAATATATATACATACTCAGCTCTCCCTCTCTCTCCAGATCTATCTTTTTCTCGGTCTCTCTATATCTTTCTCGTGTAGTTTCTTCTTTCATTGTCTTTATAAACATGTAAATATATATATATATATATATATATATGCTTCAAATTAAAAAAATCAAGCTTATTAAATTATTTGCCAAGAGACAAAAAAAATTAATGCCACTAACGCTTGTGCCTGCCACTTCCACGTTTCTATCAAGAAAAATCTCATTCCCTAAAACCAATTTATCCAGTCATTATTTACCATTTAGTAAATTAGTTTTATAATCATTCCATTATATCATATGCCATTTGATTGGACTAGACTTAAAATCCAGTAATTGTGCCGGGTCTAAGAACTTGATCCAACTTCAAATAAGGAAAGAATTAGCCCAAACACATTTGTCAATTAAAAATATAAGCTCAATGCCATTTAACCCATGAGACATTACATATAAAATATCAGAATTAGTTAATATAATATTTAAGCAGTTCGGAGCTTAATGATTCCATTACTCATGCTGTTTGTTGAGTACAAATACATTAATATGGTGCAGTGCGTCCCCAAAGATATAAAAGAAAGTTGTAATTTACTGTTGATTGATTCCCTTATGCAGATTTTAGCATAAATTTTTTATATAAATAAATTTATGACCTCTCATCAAATCTAATGGTTGAGACTGAAAGTAAAAAAGTTGCATTTAGTACTGCCAACTCATAATCATCTCAACACTTAAATTTTATGGATTAATAATTATAAATTTACGTTTAGTTTTGCGTCAAAAAAATTAACTCAAAAGATTCATAGATTAATTAATTTTATATATATATATATATATATATATATATATATATAGTATTCATATGATTCCATTCCATCCTTAGTTCTCTAGATTACTTAGTACAAGAATCATCATAAGTGCTCTCTAGATTCTCAAATGAAAAACAGTTTATGGATATATATAATAATAATAAATCGACCTAGTTATCGATGTATCAAAGCATCAGCAGTTCACCCCACCTCCAAGCAATTGACAAATACATAAATTATTATAAAAATATGTAATTTAATTATTCGTAACTTGATTTTATAATTAACAGGGCTGCAAGGCATGCGTCCATACATGCAGTTAGCATATGGCGCACTTGAGCCATCAAGTGAAGTAATCGAGAGTATACGATAAATCCGTTTAAGGTTTCTAATTTATAATTAATTAACACTTAATGAAATGGAATCATCCACAGATAGCAAGCTACGCCCAAACTCCCTTGTGCTTAAGACACTTCTGATTGGGACATATAGATTAATTCATTAATTAAATTATAATCTGTCTTAGGCTTAATTTACTGTCTCTCTTATCACCATCTAGAAAAATCAGTTATTCCATGCAACTGTAGTCTCCTCTCATGATCAATTTCCTTAATTTCCCAAAAAAAGAAAAAAAAATTGTGAGGGTCCAACAATAAATTAAGGGGCGATTCTTTTTTTGTTTGAAACCTAAATAAATCTAAATATATATATATCTAAATGATATGTTTGTTTTTCCAATTTCAAATTTTGAATTAAAATATAAGAAATTAATATTGTTGGTTTTGAAGGCGATGGATTGTTAAGCTGAATATAACCGAAAACAATTAAGTAAATTGACACAAAAGGTTTTACGTGGTTTGGTTATAACCAACCTAGGGCAACAAGAGCCGTAATTCAATATGTTGTATATATTTACACAACTTAGGACATTTTATACTGATAGACCCCCTCTCACTCATTCACCTAGGCTATGTACACTGCTCTATCTGCAATTAAACCACTAGTCTCACTTGTACTCTTTTGATGCTACTATTTTTCTATCATGACTCTTTTAACTAACCACAGTCAAGAATGACATAAAATCTGATCTAGTTGCAAACTTATGTGGTAGTTTTACTCTCTCAAGCTTACTGTTACAGCCCGCCAATATACTTGGTAGAATGGCCCAAATGAATGTGCAAGGCTTAGCCTAATTTCTAAAAAGCTTGTAAGGCCTAGCCCATTTTTTTAGAAATCTTTAGCAAGCAGATGTACTAAAATGTCCCATGTAAATATCTTTGTAAATATCTAGATATTTATGTAGATGTGCCTAGAGTGTAAATATTAACCGTTGGCTGTATTAAATCCTAACCATCCATTTAGGAAAAGGATTACTATAAAAACCCCTCCAAACTTCATTTGGAACCCAAGTTGTAATCACGCAATTTTAAAGAGTTTTTATGTAATACAAAGCTTTCTTACTTAGCAATACTTGTCTCCAATCTTTCATCACTTCTCTTCTCTTTGCATATAAGCTCTTTAGCTTAATGATCCTAGTCTCCAAGCTTCTTCTTAAGTGAAGTAAGCCAACAACAAGGCTCACTTAGCAATTTTGGGTTTAAGTTATCTAAGTGTCGCACGCGTGTGCTGTGTAAAACTCTAAGCTCGTGACATTACGCTATCTATAAGTCTTAGCCAAAGCCTAAAGCTTTATTCAAGACACAAAAAACTTGATCTCTCTTGCTCTCTCTCAATTGCCCTTGAATGCATTGAATGCGTGAGTCCATAAGCTACGAAGATAGTTTTATACAGTGTTCCCATCCAGTTATAATTCCTTCTTGATTTTGCAAGATCTCATTACAGTGATTACAGTGATTAGGAAAGAATCTCATATTATAATCCATGTGAATAGGAATCAAACATGGATACTCCTAAGTGAATTAGGATAACCAAGTTAATGTCCCAATGTGATATAGAATAATTAATGCAATGCTCCTCTTTGACAAGGAGTCCAATTTTAACTTATCATGTTGCTGTTAGGATTTTCCTAAATTGAAATGGTTACAATTTAGTTAACCACACAAATAGGAAAATAATCACATTAGGAATTCAATCAAATCGACGTTTTCATCACATGATGGCAGAACAAATTGTCATGTGCTATGCATGTGCAACGTAAAAACCAACATTTATTTTTTACATATATATCCTTATTATTTGTTCAATGTTGTTTTCATTTGTGTTTTATGACACGTTAATAATATTTGTAAATTAATTTTAAAAAAATTAATATTAAAGTATTTAATATTTATATTTTATAGTTTTAAATATTTAATTAGTATACTATAAATTTTCTAAATTAGTAAAATAATAATTTGTAGTGTAATTATATATATAGTTATTTAAATATTAATGGTATGAAAGTCGCTTATGAAAGGCATAAAAAGAATTGGATATGGGCATTTGTTAGAATTAAGGGTAATATTAATCATCAAGATATTGCATTAAGATAAAGAGTAGTTCTATTCAGCCTCCAGTTCTAAACTCATTAAACCCATTTTTTATTTTTCAGTTTTTGACTATTTTATCCTTAAATAAAATTACCAAAAGGTAAAATCCTAAGAGCATAGCTATATCATATTATATTTATAGGTTAGAAATCCTAAATTCTCTTAAATATTTTGATATTTAATATTTATCTTCTTCCTTTTTTCCTTTAATAGATATGTATTAATCTTGTAGTTATAAAAAATAAATTTTCCTGGGCAAACTAGATTTATTATAGTTTTTATTTTTCTATCTTTTCTTTAGTAGACTTCCAGATGAAAGGGTGCGGAACAATGAAAAATGGTTATAAACAATTGAAAGGAGTAAGAAACCTTGAGACCAGATAAAAAGAATAAATGCCAAAAAGTTTACAATAAATCTTATGGGCTGCTATATCTGAGCAAATCACTTTTGCTTTCTTGATTTTTCCTGCTGCAAGTCGTCATCAACACAGCAAATAACAAATCAAAATCAAAATCTACCGATTTAACCCAAATTCAAAAGTTAATGTTAGTAAGATTTGAATCAAGCGTAAGATTCGAGGAATCAATGGCTAAAGTAAGTGAAAACACAATAAAGTTAAACTAGGATGACGAAATATTATTGTAATGATATTTATTTAAAACTCAAATATTATTTATGGTTAATGAATAGTTTTATAATGAAAGGTTAATTCGGAAATTAAGTGGAGTTTAATGAGAAAATAATATAAGTTTAAAATTTTTAATGGGTAAACTGAGAAACGGGGTCTAATGAGTTTAAAAGTGTGGTTGAATAAAACTACTCTAAGATAAAAGCTAGATATTTAGGGTATTTTTGTTTCGGCTTCTTTAAATAAAACTTATTGAAGTAGATTTTTTTTTTAATAGAGCTTCTAATAATAGAGCTTTTATTAAAAAATTATTGATTGTTTAATAAGATAAACACAAAAACACTTATTCTAATTAAATTATTAAAATAGAATTTTGTTATAAGGAAAGAATCAAGTAAAATATTTAAAATTAAATGAGTGTATTTTTAACATTTCAAAACTTTAAAAAAGCTCAAAAAGAGCTTTTCCTAAAAGCTTTAATTTTAGGCTTCTCTCATTAGACGTAAAATAGTTTTTTTAATCATCACTAAGCTCTTCTTATTTGGCAGCCAAACGCGCTCTTAAGCTTTTTTTATTTAGATAAAAATATCTTAAATTAAGTTTTAAATAAAAAAATTAAAAAATCTGAAGTTTGAAAATAAGTTAAATTCAAACTTGAGAGAAAAAAATAATCAACCCCTTAATTTGCAATAGAATGATCTAAATTCTTCTAAGATTTTAAAGATCTTATGCTACAGTAGACGGTGTACATGCAAACCCTAGAAGATCTAATGCTTTCAATCATATCCCTAATCATGACTCCTCGAAGAAATTTTATAATAAAGTTGTTGCATGTTTGTATATATTCCATAAACAATTGGAGTTATATCTTTGATAACAGAATCCAAGGTTCAAACTTGTAACTTCAATCACGTGTTTGAATAAAGTGGTGAAAGGTGGGATAGCGACTTTGCGAATAAAAGGATGATATTTGAGGTGTAATAGAAGTCCCCTCAGAACAATGAAGAATTCTTACGAAAGAGGTCTTTCTAAGGGGACTGCTTGTAGGTTTATATATATATATAGGGAAAGGACGCACAAACACACACACACACACACACACATATATATATGCATATATGTATGATGTTTATATGTACTTATGTCAAAAGAGCTTTCTCAACATTTTTTTAATTATTTAATTGTAAGAAAAAGGAGGTTATAAATTTAAAATTAATTTTCACCTTAAAGGGCGATTTTGAAGTTTTCTTTTTCGATTTTCAAAAATGTAAAAATACTGAACATTATCTGTAGGACTCCATCAGATCCGTGCTTGTATATTTTATGTCAAGTTGAGATAGTTAAAAAAAAAAAAAGATCCTATATGTTAAAACCAAATAATTCAATCTAATTTAATTGGATTTGGTCAAATTCATCCACAGAATCCAAAAAAAAAAAAAGGTTTAGATTAAAAGAATATAGTCCAGTTGGATTATGTAAATATTCTAAATATTATATTATGTAAAGAATATAATCCCAAAACATATATTATAGGCAATTATTCAATTTACTTTTGTTAATAAAGTAATCTAAAAATATTGTACAATATTTTTAGTTTTTCACTATATCATATAAGATTTGATTTATGTTCTTTAATCAAATAATAGGCTTGGTTAGATTTTTCTTAAAGATTGGATTGGATTGAAAATTCTTCAAATCAATTAACATATATTAGATTGCATTGGTTAGTAGTAAGCTAAAGTTGTCTTTTGGGCTCTTTAAAAAACGATAAAAAGAAAAAAAAAAAAGCTCTTTAAAATTGTCTAGTAGACCAAAAGCACTTCAATTTCCATCCCCCAAATTGTGAAAATACAAAAGAGTAAAACTATATACATAACCAAGTTATATAACTTAACTCATAGAATATAAGGTGATATAAATTGAATGGATAGGTAAAAAAATAAAAAAAAATTGAGCAAAAAGAATTTTTTTTATAGATGAAGTGGGAAACAGCTGCTCAATAACTTTGTTGAATATGTTATATTGTACAATTTAGTTGTATACCTAGAATTATTATTGCAGAAATCATTTTCCTATGGTTTTATTGTATCTTTATCAAAGAATTATAGTTTAAATATTTCCTGAGTGAAAAGGAAAATAAATATCTTTATCCATTTTTTAGATTCAAAATTACTAATTCAAATAATAATACTATGCTTATAAAAGAAAAAAATCATGCAAATATGTATTTTAAGTGATAAAGTAATTAATACATCAATATCATACAAATAAAATAAAATGAAATAATGAGTAATATAATTAGACAAATGAATTTCTACACGACCTAAAATGCAAAATTAGGATAAAACTTGAGATGTTTGACGCATTAATAGAGTGGGATATATTACCGCGCAAAAGCTTGTAATTTTGATTAAAATTACTTAAATTAAAATATAGTGCTTACATTCCAAATATGAGAAATGAAACTTTGACGGGATTAATAGATGAATGTTTTGGAATATCTAATTGAACAAAGCAAAAATTTGCAAATTATTTTTTTTCTTCAAGCACCCAAAGAGAAAAAACGACATATTCACTTCAGGCTGCTAAATGCAAACGCTAATGTGATATGTGAGATGATGCAATAAATTCCCGTTTATTTAAGCAGACCTGACGATTAACGACTTTGTAGACTTTTGACAAATTACTCCTTAAAAATCAGATGTTAACCAAGTAAAATCCAAAGAACATTTAATATATATTTATATAGTGGAAACGAGAGTAGGTTTGTGCAGGGAAGGGACGTGCGCAGAGAAATGACAAAATGCCAGCTATATGCAAGAAAATGATATTCATTGTAGACTTTTCTGTTCATTTCTTGAATCCTATATTGCTTGTGTGTTGATTCTGCAAATGGGTGTCACGTGTCCGCTGTTTGTTGCAGATTGGGTGGCGGTGTTGGTCAAATTTATCATGATCCATGATAAGGGGGTTGAGCTATAGCTTAGGAAGCTTGCTAATCATAACGGGGTTGCAAATGGGTGTTACATTTGGGCTTTCCTTTTCCAAGATTAATTAATTAATTTGAATGCTAATCTGTAAGTCGTAATTTTTCTACAAGCCAATCTTGGTTTCAGTTTTTTTTTTTTTTTCAAAGTTGAATTGATAGTATTTGTTATGGCCATAACAATATTGGGCCTTAATTATTTCTAATACAGTAAGCCCATTACTGAAGCCCATTATTTGGGCCCATTATCTAGGTCCCATAATAGCCCATCCTGGCTCCTATATAAACCCTCCGAATTATTACTCAATGTATGCACACTTTTCTGAACTCATTCTCTCTCTAGATTTCCTTCACTTTTGAGAGCTTCTCTCTCTAGGAAATTCTCCCAGAAAATTCCGGAGTGCCGGAAACTGACTTGAGCGTCGGAGGGTCTTCACCGGCACCCCTGACTGTTTTCCTTTGCTTGCAGGACTAGACCCGACGTACGACCCGAGCTCCGACCCGCTTCCCGGCCGTCCGAAAATCGTGTATCAACAGTTGGCGCCGTCTGTGAGAAACGACAATTCAAGCCTCTTTAGTTGTTGCTCCCATCCAAACTTATTCAAACGCATCATGAGTCACGAATCCCAACACTCAACCTCCCTAGAGGTTGACGAAGAAATCGAGGTTGAAGCACCTCCTCGACGCCGAAGGGTAGTTGATACAGGGAGATCATTGGTGATATCCTCAGGGGTGGGACCTAACCTCAGGCAACCCCGACTCCCACTTAGAA
This sequence comes from Boswellia sacra, assembly GCA_013180625.2. NCBI lineage: Eukaryota > Viridiplantae > Streptophyta > Magnoliopsida > Sapindales > Burseraceae > Boswellia > Boswellia sacra. The sequence goes on from SNVD02011059.1 coordinate 448,696, forward strand.
GACCGAAGAAGGGTAAGACAAATCGATTAACTACTATGGAACATACCATGCGAAATTTCAGTGAACAGATGAATCGTATGGTGACTGTGTTCAACCAAGCATTTGGACAAAGTGCCCAGCCGGCTGCAAACACTGCTGGGAATAACCCAATGAGTGCCATGGTAGTACCTAATGTCCAGACGGATGTTGATGGGCGTCCTGACTTAGTCGCCAAGACTACTGGATTGCCTCGCCATCAGGTCATTCAACCGAATCTTTCCTATCCTATTGTTCAAGGAGGGGATGGCCGACCACAGATTCCCTCCCCCTCGCATATCATATCTGAACAACAGTTAGCAGCAGTAGACCTTCGACACTCTCTGAACAAGAAGCGCCATACAAGCATTGAGCAGATACCGAGGGGAAGTAATGTTGATCAGCCCGCCTATTCTTATCATGGTCCTTACGCTCCAGGGCGTAATTATCAGTCCAAAAGAAATCGCCCCAGCTCACCACCTAGAGTTAAGAATCATCGCCCACATGTTACCCCAGTGGATGTCTCGAAGGAGGCGACATCAGACAATCATTATGCGGAGTTCAAGCGAGAAATGGATGAAAAAATCCATAAACTGGAGAGGTTGATTAAGCGTTCAGGAGGAGAAGAAGATGGTCGTCCACAATGGGAATCACCCTTTGCTGAAGATATTCTAAGGGAAAGATACCCATACGGATTCCGGATGCCGCAACTCGAGCTTTACCAAGGGACAACGGACCCCCGAGAGCATTTAGACTCTTTTATTTCTCATATGGAGATACAAGGGGTCTCAGGGGGAATCATGTGCAGAACCTTTTCTCTTACCCTTGGAGGATCAGCTAAGCAATGGTATAGAAGGCTACCAGCTGCATCCATCTCCAGCTTTGATGAGCTTACCCGTAGTTTTCTCACGCATTTTAGCAATATGAAAACGAGAAGTCGACCAGCGCAGAGCCTTCTTTCAATCAAGTAGGGTCGTAATGAATCCCTCCGTGCATTTTTAGACAGATATCAGCGGGAGGTTGCCCGAGTGGATCTATTTCATGATGGTTACGCTATGCAAGGCTTAGTTCAAGGAATCAGAGGGGAGCTCCCTCTAGCATGGGAATTCTCCGTCAACCTCCCACGTACGTATCAAGAAGCATTAGCAAGGGTCTCTAGTCATGCTGATGCAGAGGAAATTTTTCAAGCAAATTACCCTGGGTAGACTCCGGTGGTACATAATTCCTCGCATACAGATAGACGACCGTATGGTAATAGAGGAGAACCTCATGATAGAAATCGTAGATCAGTTCCGGATCGACGCTCTGCGTGAGACACAGTCAGAAATGATCGCTTCCTGTTACAAGGGTCATCCACCCGACCCCGTCAAGAGCATCATGATCGACCTCAGGAGGAGCACCGTACATTCACGTTGCTTAATATGCCACAGCAGGATATCCTGAAGGAAATCAAGGATAAAGTCTACTGAAAGAACCTGCCCCCTTACGGTCAAATCCAAAAACAAGAGACAAAAGAAAGTTTTGTCACTTCCACCAGGCTCATGGTCATAATACTGCAGATTGCTTCGAACTGAGGAGACAAATCGAGGGTTTTATCAAGGATGGCCAGCTACAAGAATACATTTATCGGCCCCCTGAACCATCCAACAAGAGTGACAAAGGGAAGGAACCATTAGAAGAAGTAGCTACAATTTTTGGGGGAGTAGTGGCTGGTTCAAGTTCCCAAGCCCGGAGGCACCTAGCTAGGCAAGCAAGATATGACCTCCCTCGCCACGAAATCAACTTGACAGCCTCTTCCACCAATGTAGGAGATCATGATGTTATCTCCTTTTCATCACAAGATGCGCAGGGTATCCATCATCCACATTGTGATGCCTTGGTCCTTACAGTGATAGTGGCCAATAAGAGGCTACGAAGAGTGTTGATTGACAACGGGAGCTCGGCTGACATAATGTCGTTGGATGCATTCGATCGATTGGGTCTCAACCGTAGAGATATGAGAGGCATCCAAACTTTTCTGATGGGATTCGCTTGAGGAAAGGTTATTCCCGAGGGAGTAATCTCGTTACCTGTAACCTTGGGAGAAGGCTCCCTACAGACAACCAGGATGGTGAATTTTCTCGTGGTAGATCATCCGGGAGTTTATAACGCCATCCTTGGTCGGCCATCACTTTACGACTTCAAGGCCGTGATGGGTGTATATCATCATGTCCTAAAATTTTCAACACCCTCAGGGATAGGAGAAGTAAGAGGTGAACAACGAACTTCTCGGGAATGCTACAACATGGCTTTCAAAGAGAAGGCACATAAGCTATGGATGATTCGTGGAGAGCCTTCTGAGGGGATGGAAAGTTTGGATCCACGAGACCAAGAGAAAGGGTAGGTTGTAGCTCCAATAGAAGGGATGGATGACATCCCTGTTTGCTTAAATGATCCGGAGAAGACAGTGAAGGTGGGTGAGAATCTTCCTCCACCAATCAAGGATAGGTTGATTAGTTTTCTTCGAGAGTACAACGACGTTTTTGCATGGTCTCACAAAGACATGCCTGGCATAGACCCGAATATAGCTGTCCACCACCTTAATGTCAATCCTGGAGCTCAACCTGTCCGACAAAAAAGGAGGCACCAAGCCCCAGAACGTTCAGAGGCGATTGCCTTAGAAGTAAGCAAACTCTTGACAAGTGGAATCATTCGGGAGGTAAACTACCCCGAATGGCTCTCTAATGTTGTATTAGTAAAAAAAGCCAATGGAAAATGGCGTGTCTGCATCGACTTCAAGGACTTGAACAAGCATTGTCCAAAAGACAGCTTCCCGCTGCCCAGGATAGATCAATTAGTTGATGCCACAGCTGGCCACCAACTGCTAAGCTTCATGGATGCCTATTCTGGTTATAACCAGATCCCCATGTATTCAAAGGATGAAGAAAAAACAGCCTTCATCACTGATAGAGGGTTATACTGTTACCGGATGATGCCTTTCGGATTGAAAAATGCTGGAGCAACTTATCAACGCTTGGTAAACTCCATGTTTGCTCCTCTCCTAGGAAAGACAATGGAAGTTTATGTGGATGATATGCTCACCAAGAGCGTGGACGCTAGGTCCCACGTAGACGACCTCCGTGCAGCCTTTGACATCCTCCGGAAGCATGATATGAAGCTGAATCCCACCAAATGTGCTTTTGGGGTATCTTTTGGGAAGTTTTTAGGATTCATTGTCACCCAAAGGGGGATAGAGGCCAATCCTGAAAAAATCCAAGCACTTATGCAGCTGGAGTCTCCCAAAACTCCAAAGGATATACAAGTCCTCACTGGACGAGTGGCCGCCCTGAATCGCTTCATTTCTAGGGCAACTGACAAATGTCACCCTTTCTTCAAAGCGTTAAGGAAGTGCAAGCAATTTGAATGGACAAATGAATGTGAGAACGCTTTCCAACAGCTGAAGAAGTATTTAGGTTCTTCTCCTCTCCTCTCCAAACCAATTTTGGGGGAGCCACTTTTTCTGTATCTAGCAGTCTCAGCATGCGCAGTGAGTGCAGCTCTTATCCGTGAAGATCAGGGAATTCATAGGCCGGTTTATTATGTGAGTAAGGCCTTGACAGAAGTCGAAGGTAGATACCCTCCTATGGAGAAGTTGGCTCTCGCCTTAGTTGTTGCGGCACGAAAGCTTCGCCCATATTTTCAAGCACATACCGTCATGGTCCCAACTGATCACCCTTTGCGATAGATACTCTATCGTCCAGAGCTTTCTAGAAGACTTGTCAAGTGGTCCATTGAGTTGGGAGAGTTCGACGTACATTATGTTACAAGACCATCAATCAAAGGGCAGGCAATCGCTGATTTCATTGCCGAGTTTTCAAGTAGTATAGACAAAGAGGATGAAGAAACCAATACAGAGTCACGTGATCGACCAGTGTCCATGGGAATCGATCCACAGAAGGCATGGATCTTGTTTGTAGATGGATCATCTAACAAGGTTGGCAGTGGAGCAAGCTTGATTCTGTCTACTCCGGATGGAGTAGAGGTAGCTGTGGCACTACGTTTCAATTTTAAAGCCACAAATAATGTCGCAGAGTATGAAGCCCTCCTTGGAGGACTTAGGCTGGCAGTTGCCTTGGGGGTAGGAGAGATCGTCATCCATAGCGATTCCCAACTTGTGGTAAACCAAATCCGTGGAGACTATCAGGCCAAAGGCTCTACCATGATAGCCTACTTGGGTAGAGTTAACTCTCTTCTGCACGGTTTTAAAGGTTTCGACATCGTAAGAGTCCCAAGGGTGGAGAATTCAAAGGCTGACAGTCTAGCTAGAATTGCTTCAGGAATAGACCCCCTTCTACCGACCGCTTATCACATGGTCGTTCTAGAATCTCCAAGCATATCACAACATGAGCTTCCGCCAGAGAAGACAATGACCATTGACGGTAACCCTTGCTGGATGGACCCTATCATAAAGTTCTTAGAAACGGGGGAACTTCCAGCTAACCGCAATGAAGCAATCAAGATAAGAGGGAGAGCGTCAAGGTACACTATGGTCAATGGTGTTCTTTACAAAAGAGGGTTCAGCCTTCCTCTTTTAAAATGTCTTCGCCCAGAAGAAGCTGATTATGTTCTCAGAGAAATCCACGAGGGTATATGTGGTAATCATTCTGGTCATCGGTCTCTAGCTCATAAGTGTATCAGGCAAGGATACTATTGGCCAACCATGAAGAATGATGCTAAGACGTTCTAAACTAGGTGCCATAAATGCCAGAAATTTGCCAACATCCCAAGGAGAGCTCCTGAAAACCTGACTCCAATGACAGCCCCATGGCCGTTCGCCCAGTGGGGACTAGACCTTATTAGACCTCTTCCAATGGGTAAAGGTCAAGTCAAATATGCGGTTGTGGCAATTGATTACTTCACTAAGTGGGCAGAAGCTGTGCCCTTCGCATTGATTACTGAAAGGAAGACCACGGACTTCGTAAGGAAGTCAATTGTCTATAGGTTTGGTATCCCTCATACCATCATTACGGACAATGACAAGCAATTCGACAACTCCAACTTCAGGAACTTCTGTAAGGAGCTGAACATCTCTTTGTGTTTTTCATCTCCAGCTCATCCTCAAGCAAACGGTCAGGTGGAGGCTGTTAACAAAACCATTAAACACCTCCTTAAGACTAAATTGGACGCTAGGAAAGGTGCATGGCCAGAAGAGCTTCCACAAGTGCTTTGGGCATACCGAACCACTGTCCATACAGCAACAGGAGCAACCCCATACTCCTCGGCGTTTGGCTCGGAGGTAGTCATACCTGTTAAAATCGGCCTTCCATCACCTCATACTGAGGGATATGACGAAGAGCTTAATCATAGAAGCCTTCAACTCAACCTAGATCTTCTTGAGGAGGAAAGGGATCTCACCAGTGTCAAGGTTGCTGCTTACCAAGAAAGGGTTGCTCGATATTTCAACTCTAAGGTTAAGCGACGATCTTTCCAAGAGGGAGACTTGGTTTTGAGACAAGTACTACAAAGTACCCGAGATCCCACTGATGGAGCATTAGGGCCCAACTGGGAGGGTCCGTATCAGGTCAAGGCAGTCATCCGACCAAGCACCTACTGACTAGTCACCATGGATGAGAGGTCGCTCTGTCATCCATGGAATATTGAACACTTGAAGAAGTACTACCCATAATCTCTCCCTATGTGTGCAGTAACTCCTTCCACGAGTCTATGCATGTGTAACGACTCCCATGGGGAGACCAATAAAGGGATTGTCAATAAAAGTGTTCATTTTATTCAGAATTCTTATGACTATACATCCTTAGAGCACATGGATGTAAAGAGTAAAAGAATACAACACCAGAAAAAAACTAAAGTTCTCGGAGTTCTTATTATTTCAAAATTGGTTAAGGAGTGTCATACATATAGTCCAAGTAAGGACAACTCCTCACCTATAACATTGAACTTAAATACGACCCCTACGGAAGCGAGCGACTGATCAATCTCTGGGTAGCGGTCATGGAACCATCTACGCACCCCATTGACTCCATCAATATAGGAGCGTTCCATAGCTTGCTGGTAAATACGACCCCTACGGAAGCGAGCGACTGCTTTTTCAATCCTACTTTGCTCAGCAGCAGCTCTCTCTCGAAGCTCTCGGCCAAAATCATTGGCCCTCTTATGTTGGATAGCTGCCTCCTTCTTGGCTTCGGACAAGTCTGCCTTCATTCTGCCCATCTGTTCCTTCATCTCTGCCATCTTTCTTTCCGTTTCGGTTAAGTTGTTGAGGCAGACTAGATGCTTCGTCTTCCAATCGTCAACCTCAGAAGTGAGATGGTTAACCTCTTTGAGGAGGTTAGTGTTGGTAGACTCTCCTTGAGCTAAGGGTCTTGTCGCCTACAGAAAGAAAGGCAAAGAGAGGGAAGGAGTTAAGGAATGACTTTCAAAAGTAAAAAAAAAAAAAAAAGGGGAAGAAAGGGTCTCAGTAAAACCTAACCTGAAGTATGATGCCCATCCCGACAGCGATCGCATCAAAGTATGTGAGTTTTACATTCTCTGGAAAGACATTGGTAGGCATAAGGCGTGCAGCGCTTTGATACAATTCCCGAAGGTAATCTCCACATGTTGAGCCACTCTGAAAGCCTGTACTGTCAAAGGTAAAATGCTTGGATAGTTGAGAGGCTGAGGGTAACCTGCTCCCAGTAGGCTTCGACGCTGCCACTTCATCCGTAGGCTGAACGGTGGCGGACCTATCAGGAACCGGCTTCCATACGGGAATCTCCTTGTGACCACTGGCTCTCCTCTTCGGAGGTCCAAGAGTTGGAGGACTTCCGCTTCGTTTCTTTTGGGAAGAACTAGGCCTGTCATGAGTGAAGGGCTTAAGTGGCATCTTGGCTACGAGTTGAGCAAATTGCTTCTTGATAGGATGTAAAGGAAATAGTCCTGCGCGAAAATAAAACTGGTAAGACGACAAGTACATGTTGGATGAAGTAAAGTCGGAAAGTAATGATCAAGCTTACCTTCCGGAGGAATCGGAGGTGATAAGCCAAGACGGACCAATTGCTCCCGATCAGTGAGGCTATGCACGTTCTTCGAGTCCACGGGTAGCTTGAGTACCACTTGCAAGTCGTCGCTCTCTTTCTGAGATAACAGCGGACGTTTGGTCCAAGGAGCTGCAATGAAAACAGAAAAGAATGTCAGTTGATCAAGAATTGTCATAACAAAGACGGATAGGGAGTCATTATAATATGGTACCACAAAAACCAAAACGCCTCCTGATCCTCAACTTCTCCCCCTTTGGACGAGCACCTTCTTGATACTTCCAACCGCCACCACACCAGAATTGCTTATACTTCTATTCTTTCACATGGGAGGGAATGCCAAAAAGGCGGTTGGGGTCATCCGTCTTCCCTCGCTGGGATATATAGTAGTAACCCGTTTTCTCTCCATTCGGTGGGTGAATAGCAAAAATGTGCTTAACATGGTTGGTGGTGGGGTCACCAAGGCCTGCGCTTCTGATAGCTGAATAAACTTTGGAAAGCTATCAGAAGCCTCCACCCATTGGCCGACAGTTGGGTAGGGGCAATGCTCATGGCATCAAGCATACGACGAACATAGTTATCAAAAGGCACCCGAAGACCAGCTCTCAATAGCTCTAGGCTTAAGCCAATGACACCTCGTGGTGGCCTACTCCACCGGTCGCGTTTCCTTGGAAGAAATAGAATGACTGAAGCCGGGATAAGGAAATGGGCTCTATATATCTTTAATCTATCGTCCGGGAGTTGATTATCAATATGGTCGGCCTCCCACCACTTTTCAACCTCCGGTTCACTATCTGAGGTAGCAGAAGACGACCAGTCGCTATCCCCTTCATTGTCTACCACCTTATGATTGACAGAATTCTGTCCCAGCTACCGATCCGGACCGAAGAAGTTTTGATAAAACTCATTAACTTCTTTACGGTTGGTCACCGGATTCTTGTCCTTGGAAGACTGGGTTTGATGACTCGATTCCCCCTGTAGCACTTTCACAGTGGTTTTTACTCTAGCCATCTGCACAGTCAAAGAGGGGTCGTTAGTCATCAAACCAAGTTTACTGAGGGAGGGAAGAGGTAAAAAAAAAAAATGCTGGGGGGATTGTATTGAAAGTCCGCGGAAACAACCCCGCGGAGAAAAAATAAAAGTTTGAAAATCCGCGGAAACACCCCCGTGGAGGAAAAATTATTAAAGTTTGAAAATCCGCGGAAACACCCCCGCGAAGGAAAAATTATTAAAGTTTAAAAATCCGCGGAAACACCCCCGCGGAGGAAAAAAATTATTAAAGTTTGAAAATCCGCGGAAACACCCTCGCGGAGAAAAAATAAAAGTTTGAAAATTTGCGGAAACACCACCACGGAGAAAAAATAAAAGTTTGAAATTTCGCGGAAACACCCCCGCAAATTAAAATAAAGGTTTGAAAATTCGCGAAACACCCCCGCGAATTAAAATAAAGGTTTGAAATTTCGCAGAAACAATCCCACAATTTTAAATAAAAGTTTTGAAATTTTTCAGCAACACCCCCAAAGTTATAAAATGAAATTTCAAAAATTACTGGCACGCCCCCGCACTTATTCGAATTTTCTCCAAGACGTCCTTGGGCGTATAACGCTGCATGCCGCATGCAGCGCAGCCCCATCTCCGGGTCTCGACCGCCCCGGCGCCCCCAGCGCCTCGAAGGCTCACCCCCCGCGCGCCCAGCGCCACTGGAGCTCGCCCTCGCGCACCAGGAGACGCAGCAGCTCGCCCTCGCGCGCATGGGGGCGCAGCAGCTCGCCCGCGCGCATGGAGACGCAGCAGCTCGCCCGCACGCGCAGGGCATCGCTAGAGCTCGCCCGCGCACGCTGGGCATCGCGGGAGATCGCCCGCGCGCAGGGCAGCGCAGGAGCTCGCTCGCGCGCCCAGGATTGCGCTGTGGCCTGCTAGCCCGCGTGCTGGTGCCTGATCACCCGCGCGTTGTGGCCTGCTAGCCCGCGCGCTGGTGCTTGCTCGCCCGCGCGCTGTGGCATGCTAGCCCGAGCAGCTCACCCACGCGGGATTGCTGGGCACGCCGCTCGCCCATGCGAGCCGGCCCTCCATCACACCCGAACACACCCCTGAATCTCTTCTTCCTTCATGCCCGAATACACATGCATGTGTCTTCTTCTTTCACACACGAATCCGCAAGGGGAAAGCACATGCAAGCATGATATATTCTCACACAAGACAATAATAAGCACAAAAACTAAACCTAATCCATGCATTCCGAAGTATATACACAAAAAAAAAAAGAGTACTCACTTGTGGCGGTTGGAAAATTCTGGCTCAGAGTGAAGAGTTCTGTTTGCTGGGATCACTTGCACTGCTTGCCTCCAGGGTGCTCTCTCCTATTTTTGAGTAAACCCTACTTCCCAACACTTGTGTCTTATATAGAGCACCAATTTAGGGTTTAAGCCACACTAAGCATGCATGTGTAATAAATCACATCCTTGGGCCGGCCCCCTAGCACATTTAATTTATAGCCCATAAATAGTCCCTACGCCGACCCACTGGTCAACTTGGGCCTGGGGGGACTACTGTTATGGCCATAACAATATTGGACCTCAATTATTTCTAATACAGTAAGCCCATTACTGAAACCCATTATTTGGGCCCATTATCTGGGTCCCACAATAGCCCATCTTGGCTCCTATATAAACCCTCCGAATTATTACTCAAGGTATGCACACTTTTCTGAACTCATTCTCTCTCTAGATTTCCTTCACTTTTGAGAGCTTCTCTCTCTAGGAAATTCTCCCAGAAAATTCTGGAGTGCTGGAAACTGACTTGAGCGTCGGAGGGTCTTCGTCGGCACCACCGCCGGCACCCCTGACTGTTTTCCTTTGGTTGCAGGACTGGACCTGACATACGACCCGAGCTCCGAACCGCTTCCCGGCCGTCCGGAAATCGTGCATCAACAGTATTCAATTAATCTAACACGAGAGAAATTGTTTATTTCTAAGTTTATTTAACGCATAAGTCCAATATAATTGTTTATTTTATTTATGTTATTTTAAATATAAATTATCTAGAGTAGATTTATTCAGTCCCCGCATTTAATCTTATTAGTCTTTATTTCAAAATTAAATAAAGGTAAATTTGTAATAAAAACATAATATAGTGGAGAACTAATATCAAGTAGATGGACTTGAAAAAACATAAATTTTTCTCCTTATATGCCTCTTACATCTGTCCCTTATTTTCTCTCTTACCTCATCAACTTTATCTCTCCCTTTTACACCAAATTCATCTCCAATTTTTCTATGAGTTGTTTTATGTTAAGTCAATGTATCTTTTTTCTTTATGAGTTTCAATCCATCAAATAACTTAGATTAAATGGACACTAAATTATTCATATTATCCCATTTCTTTCAAACACTAATACTAAAGATAATTTTGATTAATTATTTTGTTTATATGGATTTAGAGCATTCGATAAGATAAATTAAACAATTGATTAGAATTAAATCATGACTTTTTTTAAATAATTCATTAGGATTAAGAACTGCAATGATATAAAAATATTGAACCAAAAAAAAAAAAACAAACACCATTAAGATTTAAGATCAAATAACAATTCAATTAAATAGCAAATTGATTAAATGTTAAATTGAAAAAATAAAAAGACAGGCATCATTAAAGGCAAAAAAGATTTTATTTAAGGAAATAAAAATACATTAAAATTTATTATAGGAGATAATAAGAGATTGTTATAATCTAAAGTTACAATTATATCCTTTTGAGGTTAGAAGTTGAGTCTAATTGAGAGAAAAAATGGGGCCTGAATAGAACTACTCATTATCTAAATCTATATGTATTCTAAATGGACCAGGATCCACTACTGATTTGATCTTTTCCTAACCTTCGCAAGATCTCATAACAGGTGACAAATATTATAGTCAATGGTTAGGATTTTATTTTTGTTATTTTTTTAACAAAATTCCATAGTCTTATTAAAGTCAAAAACTAAAATACAGAAAGTTAAAAACATTACCGCTTTCTCATGCTTCTTCCGCTTTCTCATACTGCTTCTTTCGCTTTTCATATAATAAAGGACACATCTAACAATCCTTTGCTCTCCATCTAAAGAACAAAACAAGACCGTAGAAGAAATTCAGAAATTGTAAGATTGGTATGATCAAATTAGATGCATTCCTCCAAAAGATAGAAAAACCTCTACCTTGTGTTGGTATATTATACCGTGATTTAGTAATATATAGGTAACATAAAGGGGTTCTATATGATGATGTTCACCATAAATATGGTGTACAATATCAGGTAGAAGTGTGTCTTTTTAATAAGAAGCACATGTTTGAATTATTGTGCATAACTACAATAATCACTCATTGGTTAATTGCAGTTATAAAGCGATGTCTGGGTGTTTGATAACCTTTGGTATGTGCCTAATAACTTTTGGACAATTATAAATACTCCTGGTTGTAAGCTATGGAGATATCTAATTTCAATACACTTTTGTAACTCTTAGTGTGCCCTATTTGTACCCACCAGCCTAACAATAATGTGCAATCAATGTTAAAATCCTTCAGTTGTATCAGAGTCAGATTGTAGGTTTTGATTTATTCATGTTGGATTATACAGAGGAAAGTTCAAATTTCAATTCATGTCCTGTTGATGTGCATTGTGTTAGAAAGGAATTTACAAGTAGTACGTATTACGTTGGAAAGTCTTCGAAGTAATCCAAACCAAAATTATTCGTAGTCAGCAAATAGACAACTTGTGCAAGTTTCCAATTGAAGTGATAGCATAACTTGTCTTGTATTTTTTTTAACTTAATTGATGAGTTATATCTTTAAAGTGGTTTCCTCGTTGTAGGATATTGTAAATTTATAATATAATTTCATGAATTCGGCGTAACTTCACATATATTAGTCGACAAATTATATATTTCACATCAAGATCAAAGGTGGGTTAGCGTAGGGTTGGCAATGGGGTGGGGCAGGTCAAGAGTAGCTAGTACCCAGCCCCGCCCTGCCCTACCCTACGCATTTATTTTCTGCCCCGCCCCATTGCCCCTTAAAGGAGTGGGATGGGGCAGGGCGGGGCGGGGCAGGGTGGGGTAGAAAATAAATGAGCGGATCCAGACCCGCCCTGCCTCGCCCCTGTAAAATTGCATAACTACCCCATTCTATGTGAAGTACACAATTATGCCCATTTTTTAACAAGTTTGAAGACAATATATCTTCAAACTAAAATCATACATACACACAAGAATTAACAACTAAAAAACCATCATTCCATTCAAAATCTAAAATTTCCAAGTAAACAATAATTCAACAAACAATACCAAGTCAACAACAAACAAAATCAACAAGTAAATGGCGACAACAATAAACACATCAAAGTAAACAACTCACAGCAATAAAAACATACCAATAGTAACAAGTAAATAAAAATAATGTCAAAACTTTAACGAAACCAAACCAACAAGTTGATAGCACACAAGATCAACTTCCTACAATTAACACTCCAACGAAACAACCTCACAAAGATGTCATTAAACTTCCTCCTTCATCATCCAATGTTTTCTCTCCAAGCACCTCTTCTTGAGGAATTACACCTAGAAACATATAATAACCAAATTAATAACTAAATAAGAAAATTCAATGAAAGTAATAATAATCAATAAAATAAACATAGTATATTGAAACTTATACCTCGCGTTTTTAGCCATAACCAATTTTGGATACACATCAATGCCTCCAATGTGTCAGCAAGAAGTCTACTATGATGTGAACTCAAAACTCTATCACTTGTGCTAAAAGCGGATTCAGATGGAACTGTGGATACTGGGATAGCCAAAACATCTCTAGTAATAGTGGACAATACAGGAAACTTACTTTTATTCATCTTCCACCAAAGCAAAACATCAAAGTCAGGACCACTAACTACATGATCTGCCAATTAAATATCAAGCTCAGACTTCTTTTGCAATCCCATATTAGTGCTTTCTTTAATTTTTTTATATTCAATATCAAACTCACTTGATACACCGTCTCCTGTAACACTAACACCTCCTGGATCTGGTAAATTTGTAACAAATTTGCTTGACTCATACCTAAACCAAGTCTACATTGATAATCTATCACCAAATCTTCACAAAGAGTACGTACTCCCTCAACATGCTCAAAAGCACCATCTCCATAAATCTTCTTGTATAAAAACTCTACCATCACTATTTTACATCTAGGATCTAAAACCACAACCACAGCTAACACTCCATGGATAACATTCCAATACTTTTCAAACTTTTCAATCATTACATTAGCCATTTCCTGAATCTTTTTGGAAGGAAACGTAAGCCAAGAGCTCAAAGATAATCTTAACTCACCAATTTTTGGAAAAAAACTTATTTGCTATGGGATAATTTGTTCCAGAAAATATTTTAGTCAACCTATATAACTTTTCCAAATGATCACACACAACTTTTGCTGCTGCCCACTCCTCTTCCCTAGGCAAATCTATACATTGACTATCACGCTCCTTCAAACGAACAAACGCATCTTTATAGGCTAAAGCTGTACTCAACATCTTGTAAGTAGAGTTCCACCTAGTTTTACAATCAAAAGACAATGTCTTATTAAATGTCACTTTCAAGTGACGTGCATTCTCCTCAAACTTTTTCATTCTCTTAGGTGTAGATGTCCAAAAAGCAACACTATCCCTAACCTTCTCAATGCCATTTCCAATCACTTCTAACCTATCTTTAACTATTAGGTTCAATATATGAGCACAACACCTAATGTGAAAAAGTTTCCCACGCAACATCAAATGTCTATCACCCAATTTATCAAGTACTTGCTTTATTATAGCATCATTGGTAGAACAATTATCTACAGTTAAAGTAGATAATTTCCTTTCCAAATTCCAATCATACAAGCAATCAACCACCACTTTTCTAAGACATTCAGCCGTATGTGGGGCTAGCACATATACAAACATAGCAGTTATAAACATAAAATTATTAGAAACTATATTGAATATAAACAAATTAATAAAGTAACATAAAATTGCAACTTTGAACATACCTCAAAATCCGATTACAGAGTTTCCATGAATTGTCAATGAAATGGGATGTTATAACCATATATCCTTTCTTTTGGTTGCGAGAAGTCCACATGTCGGTTGTTATAGCTATCCTTGTATGTTTTCCAATAATTCCATTGTCTTCCCTTTCTCACTTTCAAACAACTTGAATATTTCATTCTTCAATGTGTTTCTACTCATGGTACCAAACAAAGGTTGGACATAATTCATCATTTCCCTAAAGCCAAGCCCTCATACTCAACAAACCGCAATGGAAGTTCATGCAAAACAATCATTTTTGCAACTAGAGTCTTACAAACATCTTTATCATGACATACCAAGTTTGTAAGAGTTCCATCACTTTGTTTTTGGAATTTCAAAATGCTTTGTTCCATGGTTAGTTGATTAGCTCGATGACATCTCTTCAAATGCTTACTTAAATAGGAGGTGCCATCTGACGCCCTAGCAACTAATTTTGTGGCACAATGGTTGCAACGTGCTTTTGGTACTCCATCAATAACTAACTTTGTAAAATGTTGCCAAACTTGTGATGTTGTCTTAGACTTTTTACTATGTTGAGACAATTCATCATCATCATCATCTTCTAGCCATCTCGTACTAGTGGATATAGCAACATCTTCAGAATCTTTATCCATGTTTAAATCACCACTACAATTTAGGGTATTTGACATCCCCACTTCTTGTTGCGATTGTGAAGACATTGTTTACCTACAAAAATGACATCTATAATTACATGCACATGGATTATCCTAACAACTAGATGGAATCATGTTTACATATCATATCATAACTACATATCATGTCCCATCTAGGTTAATTCTACATATCATATCTTATATACAAAAAGACATTGTCCTAGGCCTGGACTCTATGAAATGTTCATTGCAGCAATCAAATGCTTATCCCATAATAAACACAATAAATGCGGTGATGAAATTGATTATCTTGCAATAAACAGCTGGAAATTTCAAATACTTGCGAGGCAAACATAGTAAATTGATTATCCCATAAATTTTTTTAACACCCAAATTTAAACAAGAAAATAAACATAGAGAGAAAACCCTAATCGAACAAAAATTGAACAGAAAAGGAAAAGTGAAAGATGTAAATTACCTGGAAATAGCTCAGAAATCTATAGAAGAGAGTAGAGAGCAGAGGAGATGCAAGAAATGCAAGAGTTCCAACTAATTGTCCAAATCAGATTGCCAGAGAGAGCAGAGAAAGAGCAAAGAGCAGAGGAAAATGAAATGCAGAGGAAAGAGCAGAGTTGCAGCAAACGCAAATGCAAAAGTTGATTCAAACAGCAGGAAATTAAATACTGAAATGCAAAAGAATTAATCAAAAAAGTTGCTGAAACTACCGAGAAACGTAATTTTCCCAGTGTCAGATTTCTCGACACTCGACACGTACATGTCGAGTTGTGTAGGATTCACAATCGACACTCGATATCAGTCTATTTTCAAAGACATCGAGAGCATCATCCGACATTCAACACAAGCTTTCATCCAACATGTCTAGTGTCAGATTCGTGGAAATCGACATATAGATGTCTCGAACCATGTATCCGACACTCGACATGTCGGATGAAAGCTTGTGCCGAGCTCTATCAAGTTTTGTCGAGTTTTGTCAGGTTGCTTGTTTTAGCTTTGTTTTTTTGCCTTTTTGCATCATATTTAACTAAGGGCCCCTAATTGTGTCCATTTTTTCAATTTTCCCAAAAAATTAAACAAACATGCAAGAAATGCAAGAGTTCCAACTAATTGTCCAAATCAGATTGCCAGAGAGAGCAGAGAAAGAGCAAAGAGCAGAGGAAAATGAAATGCAGAGGAAAGAGCAGAGTTGCAGCAAACGCAAATGCAAAAGTTGATTCAAACAGCAGGAAATTAAATACTGAAATGCAAAAGAATTAATCAAAAAAGTTGCTGAAACTACCGAGAAACGTAATTTTCCCAGTGTCAGATTTCTCGACACTCGACACGTACATGTCGAGTTGTGTAGGATTCACAATCGACACTCGATATCAGTCTATTTTCAAAGACATCGAGAGCATCATCCGACATTCAACACAAGCTTTCATCCAACATGTCTAGTGTCAGATTCGTGGAAATCGACATATAGATGTCTCGAACCATGTATCCGACACTCGACATGTCGGATGAAAGCTTGTGCCGAGCTCTATCAAGTTTTGTCGAGTTTTGTCAGGTTGCTTGTTTTAGCTTTGTTTTTTTGCCTTTTTGCATCATATTTAACTAAGGGCCCCTAATTGTGTCCATTTTTTCAATTTTCCCAAAAAATTAAACAAACATGCAAGAAAAAAACAAACCTGCTATCATAAATATCTAATAAAACATGGGAATTGAAGAAAAATTTGATGACTGATGCTATAGTCTAGTAAAATTACATGGTATTCTAAAATATTATAATTTATCACAATCACCCCTAAAAATTATTGTAAGTTCAAATACTTTATTTTTTTTTATATACATCCTAATACTGTGCGGGGCGAGTCAAATGGGCCTGAAGGGTGGACCCAGGTCCGGACTCGTCCCAAATGGGTCAATAATTTTGGGGACCTAAACTAGCCCCTAAATTCAAAAAAAAGGGGTCAAGACCTGCCCCTAAATATGGGTCACATCCAGGTCCCGGACCTGGCGGGTCATTTTGCCATCTCTAGGATAGCAACATTGTGAATAGAAAGACGATATTTAAGGTGTAATAGAAGTCCCCTTAGATTAATGAACAATTCTTACGAAAGAGGTCTCTATGATGGAACTACTTGTCTGTTTATTTATACATTTTCTGTAATTATTTAATTGTAAGAAAAAGGAGGTTATGAATTTAAAATAAATTTGCACCTTAAAGAGTTATTTTGAAGGTTTCTTTTTAATTTAAAAAATGTAAAAATAACTAAATATTATCTGCAGCACTCCATTAGAGCGTGCTTCTTGTTTCATGTCAATTTGGCATAGTCAAAAAAGAATCCAATAGGTTAAAACCAAATAATTTAATTGGATTTGGTCAAATTCTCCATGGAATCCAAATAAATAAATAAATAAATAAAACAAAAAGACAAAAATCTAGATTAAGAGAACATAGCTGTTGATTATGTTAACCCAAAACATATATTAGATGCAAATATTCTATTTACTTAATTTTGTTAATAAAATAATTTAAAACTAAGGCTTGGTTAGATTTTTCTTAAAGATTGGATTAGATTGAAAAGTCTTCAAAAGAATTAATATATATTAGATTGGATTTGTTAGTTTTCACCTAAAATAATATTCCAAGCTCTTTAAAAATGGATTAAAAAAAAAGAAAAAAATGTTGTTTTAGGGGCAGGCCAAAAGCACTTCAATTAATATCCATCCCCGAAGCTATCAAAATAAAAAACGGTAACACTGTATATATATACAACCAAGTTATACAATCTAAGGTGACACAAACTGACTAGATCAGAAAAAACCAAAATGAAAAAAAAAAGATTTTTTTTCCAATAAATAAAGTGAGAACCAACTACGCAATAATTTTCACCCTTAGGTTGCATGGTTATATTGTATAATTTGATAGTATATCAAAAAATTATTAATATAAGAATCATTTTCTTCTGGTTTTACTATATCTTTATGAAAGGATTGTAGTTTAGATATTTTCCAAGTGAAAAGGAAAAAAAAGATCTTTATCTAAATATTGATTCAAACTGACAAATTATTGTCATTCGTCAGTGAACATGTTATATATAAAACATGAATCTTTAGCTCTAAAAAGCCGCCTTTATTGAATTTTGATTTCTGATCATTTGATTTAAAAAGTTTTGTTCCTGTCATTTGTTAGACAGATCTATTTTCTGGTGAAGTTGATGCATGAGCTTGGGGCTACTCTGTTGTCGAAATATTGAGGTGTCCTCTTCCTCTTGAACGTGGGTTTATGGCATCAGTTCATGGACGTGAGATTACAGCATCACTGCCTGGAGAAAGACCAAGGTTCAAACATAACTTTGGTGGAGTTCCTCCAGAACGAAGATCTAGCAATCAAAATGGCTGCTTAGACTGTATTTTAAATTGTTTATCAGCACTGCCCAGGGGAAGACCAGGATTCAAACATAACTTTCGTGGAGTTGCTCTAGCACGCTGATTTAGAGATCAAAATGGCTGCATAGATTGTATTCCAAATTGTTTATCAGCACTCTTCCATTGCATCTTCTGAAAATGAAGAAAATATTCGGTGATTTCAGAGTGGTTGAGCTGATGATCTCTGAACTAGATGCATGATTTAATTCTCTTGTACGCGTTGATCCGCTGTTTCTTTGTTTGGATTTGCTGTAATTTTAATTTTCGTATTCGGTAATGATAAGTTGATCATATGTTTGTTTGGATATATGTGATTGTACTACTATCTAAATTGTAATATAAAACAACTTTCTACTTTGTCAAGATCTTATCTATAGTCTCTTTGGAGTGTAGGGAGCAACTCCTATCACCTTTAAATGCAACTTTTTTATTTTTAATCTCAACCATTGGATTTTGTGAGAACATGAGCGATAAATTTGTATTAAAAATTAATGTCAAAATATCCATTATATATATGTGTGTGTGTGTGTATATATATATAAATATATATATATATGGGGGAATGGATCTTTGGCCACAATTAGACACAAATTTATGACCACTAATTAAAAAAAAAAAACTAATGGTCAAGATGATTTGTTAATATTTTGTGTTACAATATCTCTTCCCATATATAAAATTTATAATCATTGATCCACAAAATCTAATGGTTGAGATAATAGATAAGTTGATAGGACTAAAATGGAATGCTAAATGAAACTTGTTGACTTCTATGTCAACCATTGTATTTGGTGAGATCAAGAATCATAAATTTGTGTCAATAAATTGTGTTGAAAATTCGTATAAAAAGAGTCATTCCCATATGTAAAATTTATATATAGGTAAGAGATATTTTAATACAAAATTTTGACGCATGCACGCACACTCACACACACACACACAAAAAAATATAAATGGATGTATAAATTTTACTTCGATTAGGTTTAAATGTAAATCTATTTTGCATTCATTTTTTTTATATTTATATATCAATTAGGACTAAGAGGAGATTAGTAAACTATAAATGTATGGGCCTTTTGTTAAGGACATTTAACAAAAGTATATATCAAACTAGCTCCCAATTAAGAATAGTTCTATTAAGCCACCACTTCTAAACTAATTAGACCCCATTATTTATTTATTATTTATTTGACAGTTTTATCCTTAAATAAAACTAACCTAGAAAACTATTCAAAATGGGAATACTAGAAAACAAATTAAAATTCAACAAACACCTTATAGAAAAAGTCTCTCAAAAACTTGGTATATATTGTTTTCCTATTACTAGCGTTATCATTTTCCAATTTTTCCTCAAAATTCCAAGTCCGAAAATTCTCTAGGAACTCCACCTTGGAACTGGTTAGAGTTGATATCAGCATAAAAATGAGAACTTAAGTTGTAGAGCCAGGGAAGTATTGAGGAGTTGAAATCATTGATGATGAAAAATCCAAAGTTACCCAGATGAAGAAAATGGAAAAACAAAGTGGTGGCACGTAAATATATTCTTCTTCGGCTTTGTGGCTTAGAGAATTATTATAATTGGATTGTCACTGAAGCTTGAGAAATTCAAGATAAAATCAGGGTGGGGCTGTTGAGGAGGAAGAGCAATATGAGTAATCATCTATTAATGTCAACAAAATAACAACATCAATAACAAACACTTTGATATAATACGTACCTAAAAAAAAAAAATCTTTCTTCATCTTTTTTTGTGTCTTTGCTCCCTCTACTAATAGTTTAACAGGAGTACTTACAATGAAAAATTGAAGAAATAAAGGAAGGATAGTTTAGGAATTAAATAGGGTCTATTAAGAAATTAATATCAATCTCAAATTTTTAGTATGGTAAACTTAGAAATAGTAGTGAGTAAAAAAAAAAAAAAAGGGGTTGAGTAAAATTACTTCCCAAGTAATTGCTATGATAGTAACGATCAACTGGCTGCTTCTTCAATGACTCAGCGCAACCACCACTATGAATGCAAAAATAAATGCGAAAGATTAAAATTCCAAATGTTATGCAAAATATAAATAATATGCGTTTGTCTTCATGACTAATGTCTTCATGATTAATTAAAACAAATTAATTACCAAACATACAAAAGATAAAATTGCATTAATTAAAAAATCTGCAAATTAAACAAGGGATACATATATCTGGTACATTGTTATAGTAAATATAAACTATACAGTATCTCTTCTCTCTCTTGAATTCTCAATCTCCTTTGTAATACACTCAAAACGCTTCACATGAGTATAATTTGAAAGAACTATGCAATGCCAAGGTAATCGATGACCCCATAATTTAGGCGAAAATTTTACTAACGAAGGGAACTGGGTATTTGCAGACAAATTTTTGCAATGCCATTGTACATGCAAAGCTAAATGAACAATTGTGCTAATATATACCCAAGGCTTGGATACTACATGCCTATTTATAATCGTAAGTATGGTAGTTTGGATGATCCACTTTTTTAAAATAAAAAATTGAGAGCTGCAATAGCTAGTCTAAGAATTGCCTCGTGCTACAATGACTAGCTTCCCGTTAAATTATTAATTAGTCTAAAATGTACGGCGTAAAGCTTCTAAAGTGATGTAAACATTAAAGGGTACACCTCCAAGCAAAAATGAAACCTAACAATTTCTGACCAATTGAACAGGTAGAAATTTCATTTGGCAGAGCACTATGGAAATCGTTAAAATTTTAAAAATTGCTGAATCCTCAATACAATATTGTGGAGCTTAATTCATGCTCTTCAATATTTGTTTTAAAAAAAAAATCCTATTGGGTTGAATAACATGGTTTTTGATTCCAAGAGATAAGACGGTATTAAAGCGTAATGCGTGTTTGTTTGAAGTAATTATTTTGTCTATATTAGCCACGTTGTCATGACTCTGAACGATTTCTCATCCGCAACCCCCCTACCCAACTTGCACATAATTTGAAAACTACACGCACATGTCAGGTAGCTTAATTTTAGTCAGGATGCTGCTGTTTGCTCCCAAAGAAATCACTTGGCTGCATAATCAGATGAAGTACTCATGGACTGTCACGTTGGATGCATTCAATTTTTTGAAGGAATCCAACCTGCTGTTTAACGCACACTTAGCTGGAATTAGTCACCTCGGCTGAACACCATAGAATTTCTTTATAGCGAAGAAAAGAAAGTGGAGATGATAAATCAACTATGAAATCAGTAAAAAGCTGAGACCAGAAGTAATTGCAAATCGTTGACAGAGTTGTAGCTGAGACGATTTTTACTAGTGGAGGGGATAAACTAAAAACTTCGATCAAGGTCGTTTTAGGAATATTAATGGGTGTATAAGGTAAAATTTTAATTTTTCAAATTGATTAATGGGTTTGCCAAGAAAATGGGTCTTGAGAGGATTTCTGTGGGTACAAATAGCCTCACACTTTTGGTTATCTGAGCGTCGACCCCCTGGCCTTAATAAAAGGTAAGTCTGTTTAGCCAGTTGTTTTTTACCGTAAAAATTATATTAGTGCTTGTTATGCAATCATGAGTCTTTGAAAGGGAAGCTTTTGTACGCTATTAAGTTTTGTTTTAGTCAAAGTGTTATATTGGCATCAATCCTCTGCGTATTCTTTAATTTTATTTACGTTTCTTCATTGTTGATATGCTAGTTTATTGGAATCAGAAGGAAGGTGGAATGCATGTATCTATGGTTTTATAAGTTATATTTGTGCCAAAATTCCTTATAGGGGGAATTACGAATTTTTATAAAATTCATTAATTATTATTTAAAACTAATTTTTAGTATGAGGTAACTACACATGCTAGAGATTTATTAGAATTTTTTTTTTCGCTTATAAATTCTTAATATACCAATTTTGGTGAATTATTAAAAGCAACTGTGATATGCTGATTATACTGTCTCTGAACATGTGCTAAAGGAAATTTTCATAGTGTCTTAAACATGTCAGAAATTTTTTAAAGAGTGGCCAATTGGCCCTACAGCTCGCCTGCTACTAACGAGGGTGACTAACAAAAATATACTAATTGAAGTAAATATAACCGCGCCTGCAGCTTTTGTCGGAGACCACCCTGCAGCTAACCCAATTAATATGAATGGCATGCAATGAAATCCATCCAGGTATCTATCGATCATATCTTTGTTTGCATCTCCATGAATTACGTAACCCAGTTTGCAAAGTGTAATCAGTACTTCTCATAAATAGCCGTTCCCGAAAATACATTCACATCGAAAATAGACTTAACAATTGTCTTGTTTTATTTTATATCTTATTTCCAATAATGATGGGCTCAGAATCAACAAAGCTGTACTCATGCTCTCAACATGCCCTAAGAAAACCCGATCACTCGACGCCTATTTCATAACAGAATAAATCTTTATAATATTTGGGTTGATATCACGTAGACAAGGGAACAGTTAGGATGAGTTGCATGGTGAAATTTTGAATATAAAAGACAAAATGAGACTTTTGGAAGGTAGGTTGATTGTCTTATACGTGAAACAGAAGAAAACACTACCAAATAGAGGAGACCGGCCGGCTTGAGCATTGGAGGGTTTTTGCCAAGAAAAACCTTGGCGATTCCTGACTGTGCTTTGTTTTGCATGAATTTAGGCTCTAGAGAAGGGAGAGGATCCTCCTTGCTTACTTGAACTATATGAACTCCATGTTGCTGGACATTATGTATTGAGTTTTTGCTGAGTTTGGCTTAAGCTGAGCTTGTAATTCTTTTACTCTTGCTTGTTTAAGGATTATCTTGGATAACATGAAATACTGTAAGAATGGTTGAATTACATTCAGTATTTCGTGCTGATGTTCTGTTTGTTATTACATTTCTAAGATCCAATTTACCCCCGTGCTGTCTGTAACCAAAAATCACTGACAACATTTTTGGCGCCATCAGTGGGAATTCTGACAAACAGTTAGCGTATCCAGTTGAGTTTCTATTTTCTCCTGTTTGGATCTTTAGTTGTTCTACGCGGAAACAAGAGCATCTAACTCTCAAGACATGCCTGCTGGATCGAGAGGAACGAGAATTATGAGAAGACAAAAAGGCCAATCTCAGTGAATCACTGAGTTAGAAGAACAGATTCGAAAGATGGCGGAAAGGTAACCTGAGGATAGAGAATGGATGCAGATTTACAAGTACCTATTGGAAATACAAAAAGCCAAACAGGCTGAGACAACTTTTATAGTCCCAAGAGAAACCCAACCAAACACCCTCCAAACCCAGCAACCCAAATACACCCTCTTACCCCCACTTATTACTTGGAAAGCAGGACTAAGCAACCCACAACAGACATTGGGACAGCCTCCAGTGGATGAAAACCCAAACCTGGTTGTTGAAAATGCCCAGATCCCAAACACTGAAACCTAAGCAAAATCCTCAAATAGAAGACGGTGTTAGAGTTGAGAGTTGCCACGCCCATAGTCAAACACCTAGCTCAAGGCCCCGCGGCGAACACCCTTGCTAACATGCTGATCTCAGGAATAAACTAACAAAAGAGTGATGAAAGAGGCAACTGATTCCTACTGCCATTATGAATGGGCCTAAAAACACAAGTGGATGGGACAGAGGAATTACTAGAACAAATCCAATGATCACTCAAGGAGGAGAAAATTAGTTGGGGTTGGTTGGTCCAAATACTGAAGGACCGCAATTTGGAGGAACAACTTTGTTTAAAACAATACTCAAGAAGGCAATACTCCTAATCAATAATAGCAATTACTCATAGCCTGGAACAATTAGGTTCAGGCACTAAATAAGGAATTGCATGCAAAAAGCAACCTAGTTGCTACAGAGTATAGTCTTAACTCTCCCTCTGTGAATGGTATAGCCAAAACGCCATTTCCTTCGAATTTCAGCATTCTAGCTACTTACTTATATGAGGGAAAGAAATATCCAGTGCAACACCTTGAAAACTTTAGGATCTACATGAAACCTCTCAATCCAATAGATGAAATGCTTTGCAGAGCTTTCTCTATCACACTAATTAGACCAGTAAGCAGTGGTTCAGATCCTTACCAAGCCACTCTATAGTGACTTTTTAACAATTATGTCAATTGTGTCTATTTTAGTGTGGTGAAACCGATGACGAAGTCTATGGACTTTTTATTTGAATATAAAGTAATGCACTGGGGAGTCCTTCATGAGTTAGATAGAGAGGTTCCACCCTGAGGTCACATAAATGGGAGCATTTAATGAGCCAGTGGCTTATAATATATTTCTCCAAGGAAAGTGTGACAAGAGAATCTTTCAAGACATAAAAGATTTTTAGATAACTACCTATGAGGCAGCTTATCACAAGGATATGAAAATGGCTCGAATAGATGAAGATTTCGACCAAAAAATCTGAGGGGAAGGAAAGACTCGATGGGAGAGAAAAGGAGATATAGATGTCGAAAACAAAAAGAAGTTTGGGAGAGATCATTTTTTACCACCTCCATCTCAAAAACCACTTAGCCTGAGGATGAACTTTACTGAATTTGATCATGATCATAGAGAATCAAATCAACGAAATCCTCACGATAATTTTTTGAGACCACTGCCCCCTCGGTGCGAGCCCAAGTACACAAACTTACTAAGTTCAATGCGAAATGATGTAATATTTTTATCTACCTTAAAAAGATTGAGCTTGCTCCATCCTCCAAGACCTATGTTTAGAGATCCGAGAAGATGAAACCAGTATTTGGTTTGTGAATACCATCATGATGTGGGCCATGAGACAAAAGAATGCCGAGAACTCAAAGATGAGTTGGAGAGATTGGCATGGGAAGGAAAACTTATTGATTTTAAGAGAGAGAGAGAGAGAGAGAGAGAGAGAGAGAGAGTAGACTACACTCGGAAAGAAACTTCAAAAGGTGAAAACACTAGAGAACCCAATCATACTGATGAGAATGAGGCCAAGTCTTGCAATGTTATTCACGCCATCAGGGAGGAAAGAGCAGATCTAGTGACCCTAGCAATTCTTAAAACACTATTCTTGAAGATGGGATAAAGAGGTATACATGGCCCAGTCTCAGAGAAGAAAAATGCATGATGATAGAGTCACTAGTTTTCGAAAGAAGATGCAGATGGAGTAGTATTTCCCCACGATGATGCAATTGTCTTCACCATTACTGTAGCAAAATGTGATTGTAAAAAGGCCTTGGAAAACACAATAAGTTCGGTTAATGTCCTTTATTATGATGCTTTCAAGGAGATAGAGTTGAAAGAATCAACGTTACTCCCTTTATACACCCCTTTGATTAGTTTGACAGAAGAGATTGTGAAAGCGTTGGGATCAATTGAGCTGCAAGTGAAAATTAGTGAAGGAAGAAATGTCAAACATTGACAATAGAGTTCTTGGTTGTTGATATACCAAGTGCTTATAATATAATTATGGGCCGACCATTCCTTTATGAAAGTCATGCTGCAATATGCGTTTGTACTCGATAGATAAAATTTTTTGCTGAGGATGAAGTACGAGAAATAAGAAGTAACCAGTAGCAATCTTGATAATGCTACACGACTGCAGTCAAAAGATGCAATGCAATTACTAAATATCATGAAATAACCAAGGAGGAGATATATGAAGAATTGAATTTGGATCCAACAGATAAAGGCTTTCAACAGTGGGAAGAAGCTTCTGAAAGTTTAATACTATTCAAACTTTATCCTCAGCATCCTAAAAGGACTATTAATTAAATTTAGAAGTAAGTTAGAAAGAGAGACTAGAGTGCAGATTCAAAATTTACTCCAATAATTTCGAGATGTATTTGCTTGGAGTCATGAAGAGATGCTTGGGATAAATCCAATCATCATCTGTCATAAGCTAAACATCGATCCTAAAGTTTGCCCAATTAGACAGAAGAGAAAGGCATTTGATGCGGAAAGATATACGGCTATGAATGCGGAAGTAGACAAACTCTTACAAGCACAGTTTATTAGAGAATCAAATTATCCAACTTGGCTCGCCAACCTAGTTTTGGTGAAAAAGACTAAATGGAGAATATGCAAAAATTTTATAGACTTAAATAAAGCTTGTCCGAAAGACAATTTTCCACATCCGAGGATTGACTAGTTAGTAGATACAATAGCTGGACATGAATTAATGAGCTTCATGAATGCTTTCTTGGGCTATGATTAGATAAAGAAGTACCAACTTGATGAAGAGAAAACATCTTTTATCATTGACCAAGGCCTGTATTGTTATAAAGTTATACCTTTTGGTCTTAAAAATGTGTAGATTCTTGATTTTTTAGTTTGATAATGAAACAAGAATGTATGTCAAGCAATGTGTAATGCCCAAAATGACCTTTGATGCAAAGAGAAGTGGGTTGAGGAGAACCAACCAAAAACCTAGAAAATTGACACTCGACTTTGAAAATTCACATAAATTAATCCAGAAAGAATATGGCAGTGACCCATAAATTTATCGAAGATCTAGATGTTTAGTTTTTGTAGAAATTTATGGATCGTAAATCGGAGTTCCATACAAAAAGTCATGGTCTATTGAACACAGCTGACTTAGAATGCACTGTTGACCCAGTGGTACTGTTCACCGACAACGAGCATTGTGCACTGATACTGTTTATCAAAATCTCACATTGGTTTTTTTATAAATTTTTCACTCGATGGAAAGCATATATAAGCATACTTTTGGCACACTTATCAAACCATCTAGAAATCATCTCCCTCTCTCTCTCTCCCTCCCTCCCTATAGGATAAACTTGTGACAATTCCAAGGAGTTTTTTCTAGTCTAATATTTTTCAAGCATTTTATATTGCTCTAAACCCCGAAGGAGTACGTCTTGAGAGCGGTTCTCTCTTCTCCTTCCTATTTTCTTCTTTATTTTTATTGCTTTAGAAAAAGTATGTCTAGGTTTTATTTTCCTTAGAATGAGCATGTATAGCATTTAGTTTGAAGCTTAGAAGTATTTTAGGATTATTATGAATTGTTTGAATCCTCGATTGTTTTGTAAGATGAAAAAGTGTGTGAAGTCCTTTATTAGAAACATATTTAGGAGTTTATTTTATTTGTAAATTATTAATATCATGCTTAAGAGCATATAATTAGAATCATGATTAGGAATCAAACTTATGATTATTTTTTAAGCATGCTGAGAAATAGCATAGAACTAGGCAAGAATCGCCTCAATTGATTGAAATTGCCATGTTTATCTTGATTGCTTGAATTGGGCTAGAATAGCTATATTTGTTATGATTGATTGAGGCTAGAAATGCCATGCTTGGCTAGAATTGTCATATTTAGAATGCCATGATAGAATCATCTTACTTAGGTAGTTTACCATGATAGAATTATCAAATCTAAGTGGAATTGCCATGATTTTAGTTTATGGCTTTAACTAGAATTTTTACGAATCTATGTATGAATATGCATGTAGAGGCTTAAGAAGCATTGAATAGAATCATATATGTTGGCGAGGAATTCCTTATTTATCAAGTCCCAAATTGATTGTTTATATTGAATATATGATTTATATGAATGAATGAATGGATATTTTCAAGTGTTTAGAAGTAGAATTTACTTTATTTATTGAAGAACAAATGGATGTAATCCTCCTCCCATTCCCCCATGTTTGAATGGATAGGTAACTCCATTCTCCTCATCTTTTTCTATGTATAAATATACATTATCATTGATTGAAATCATTTTATGTGCTTAAAGAAGATAAAACAAAACTCATTTGCATTAAAAAAACAACAATAAGCAGACTGTAGGACAAAGCTAGCTATTTTTATTTGGTATATCCTAGTAAAGGGTGGATTTATATCAGGGCGGGCTAAAGGTTCATACCTAACTTTCTGAACCCATCTTTGAAGGGATGAGGGCAGTTTAGGTCCGAAGAAAGGGATCGGATTGCCATCATCCAATTTCTCAATAAAAAATTGGATAGTGACTCCATTGTCTAGATGTGCCCATGGCTCATTTGTGTTCTTTTAAGTCTTAAAAGAAGCTTTCACACAATGTTGTAGTCGCAAACGCTCTGGTAGGATGATAGCCCCATTCACAAAATGCTAGGGCCACTTATCAATGATTGGTCAACAAGCTGTTCAAGGAGTAGATTGGAAGAAATATGGGAGTATATGTAGATGACATGCTGACCAAGTCTATCAAAGTAGCCCTTCATGTAAATGATTTGAAAGAGACCTTTATTGTTCTTTGAAAACATCAAAGGAAACTGAACTTGGAAAAGTGTGCCTTTAGAGTTCAGGGAGGCAAGTTTCTCAAATTTTGGGTTATTTATGCATCATCAGTTATTCAATTTTTAACAACACTACAAAATATGGAAGTCACGTGCTCGAAATCGTTCGTCAGTAGGCGTTCAAAAAGTCGAAGGATCGCGTAAAAGGAGGGCTAATGGGCTGTTTAGCCCTAATAGCTGCTGGCCAGCCATTGGACTGTAAGGCAGCTATTTGATAGCGGGCTGGCTATTATGCAACAATCGGTCGATAGCTAGATGGTCGGCTAATGGTTCTCTGGCAATCCTTCCCTATTTTTTCTCGATTTGTGCACTATTTAAGTGCTATTCCTTCCGGCTACTTCTGTGCACCTTTTCCCTCGTTGCTCAAGGTTTCTTTCTTCACATTAACACCTCTTTGTGTCATTCAACATGTCTGAAGCTTCTCTCCAGATCTTCTAGCCCCTTCTAAGGCCTTGAGAGATGAGGACTAGAAACGACTCAAGCTTCTTGGTCTCTATCATCTGAAGTTCTTTCAAGTTAAGCTTGGCATCCCATTTCTGAAGGACTATGCAACCTTTTAGGATTCTCATGATCACGTCTTCTGCTTCAACGAGCAGGACCTTTGCCCTCTTTATGAGGAATTCTCTGCCATACTCGGTCATCATTCATCTAGTTTTGAGAGCCTCATTCTGCCCACTATCCAGACACCATCAACATTTGATCTTGCCCACTTCTTCGACTTCTTGATTTCCACCATGGGCATTCACACCAGGGGTGGTAGAGTGACATTATCCTCTATCATGCCTTTGCTTGGAATGATAGACAAGACTTCGTCCGGTTAGCTTCACATTCTTCAGTTTTGCCTTCTTGCACAGTTTCTACTGGTCTCATCGAATGGTCTCAGAGATCCACATCCTGTGACCATTAGTTCTCAGATGGGTCCCAGCTTCACGGCAGTTCCCTTGATTTTGGATGAATCATTGATTGGACTGGATCGTGTCAAGACGGATCCAAGTCAGAGATTCAGTGGTAGTCTTTTGCTTCTTCAGTTTGTTTTTTTTTTAACGCTCTAACTTTTGCCTAAGCCGCCCTTTCCTAGGTTTTCAACTTAGCGAGCTTGCCCTAACTTTTGTCTGAGCTGCCTTTTTCTATTTTCAACTCAACGGGCTATTTTTTTTTTCTTTTCTCATGCCCCAATTTTTGCCTAAACTGCCCTTTTCGAGTTTTCAGCTCAATGGGCTTGCCTTAATTTTTTGCTAAGCTGCTTTTTCTGGATTTTCGACTGAGCAGACTTCTTTTCTTATTTTTCTTTGTTCCCTCTTTCTCTGATTTGGTTAGAAGAGAGATTATCTATTCTTGCATCACCTGAAGGAGACGTTTCCTGTTATAGCCCTCAGCTTCATATAAGGAAAAGACTCGAGAGACGATCTTCTTGGATTGACTAGCTCCGAGTCATTCCTGATACTCAGATTCACTGGCACTGTCTATAGTGGAGGCTAGAGCATGTGACCATAGGGACATATATTGCATACGTGCTTCTGGCAGGTTTCACCCATAGCTCATTCTATGATCCTATCAGGCTGCGTTGACAGTATGGTCAGAAGCAAAAGATTATGGATTCACTGACTGCTTTCAATCCTAGGAGACTACTTGCTCATTATTAAGAGCATGTGAGAGATTCTTGGGAACATCGCACCATTAAGGGGAATCTATTCCATGATCTGGATTTTGAGATTAATGACCGATACAAGGATTTGGTGACCTTTCAGGCTTCCATTCCCAATCCTGCTCTTTGAGCTTAACAGTGAGCCTATTCGTAGTCCATCAAAGAGGCAAAGACCACATTGTTAGTTCGTTGGTTGGCTTAGATGTTTGATGTTTCATTTCTGTTGTTATGCAAAATAATAAGACATTTCAAAAGACATATTTGTTCCAAACATTTAATTTCATTAACAAGAGTATAATCTTTGCTATTCGAACAGTATGTGCACAATGATACAACTCTTGTCATTAATCAACCATTTTTGGTTCTCTGATTAATTATTTTTTTTCACTTTTTTTTTTACATAATATTTCTTCAGCCTGTTCCATGTTGATGGGCTTAGTGAACTCATTCCTTTCCATATCTGATAAAATGATGGCTCCACTCGACATGACCTTTGTCACAATAAATAGAACCTCCCAGTTGGGTTTAAACTTCCTTCTTGGATCAAATGCAACTGGTCTCGCTTGCTTGAGGACCAACTTTCATTCTTTGAACTTCCTTGTCTTTATTATTTTATTAAAAGCTCGAGCACCCTGTTTTTGGTATAACTGCATGTGATACCTAGCCTTTATTCTTTTCTCATCAATCAAGGCCAATTGTTCATATCTATTACGAATCCACTCCTCTTCATGAACTTCTGCTTCAATCAGAACCATTGCTGATTTCATTTCTATCTCAATTGGTAGGACTGCTTCTGAACCATATACCAACGAGAATGGCGTCATGTAGATCAAACTTTTGGATGTTGTTCTATAATCCCATAACACACAACAACTTCTCTGTCCAATCTTTATATGTCTATACCACCTTAGCCAACATCTTCTTGATATTCTTATTAGCTGCTTCTACCACCCCATTGGCTTGTGGCTAATATGGAGATGACTTATGGTGTTCAATTCTGTACTTCTAGAACAAAGCCATAGTCTCGGCCTGAAAGTGAACCCCATTGTCAGTCACGATATGGTGTGGTACCCCAAATCTGCATATGATGTTCTTCTCAATGAACTTTGCCATTTGCTTTGCCCCTAACTTAGTATAGGACTCTGCTTCTATCCATTTGGTGAAGTAGTCGATCGTTAGCACCATGTAGCAAAACGCTATATGTAATCATCCCTTATAGTTCTAAGGGTGGTTAATAGATCAAGTTTTCATTAATATGGCATTGGTGACATTTCTTCACAAATCGAACATAGTCTGTCTCCATAGTTACCAGTAGAATCCTTGCCTTATGATCTTCCTTGGAAGCACTGGCCCATTCATGTGTGGCTCACATACACCACTATGGATTTCTTTCATAAGCCTCCTTGCTTCTTTATTATCCACACATCTCAGTTGCATCCCTTTTGGCGTTCTCTTGTACATCATCCGTTGATGACAAGTAAATTATTGGGCCAGCTTCTAACACAACCCTATCCTTCTCGTTGGCCTTCTTAGGTGAACTCCTCTCTTCTACATATTTGTTTAAGTCATAGAACCAAGGCTTCTCATCCACTTCGACTTCTGTTACATAAGGCTCCATGTGACAAGGACCCCATGCTTGTGATATCATGATTGGTCTCACCAATAATTCTTGTGTGCTTACCCATATTGATGCCAATGAAGCCAATGCGTCAGCCATTTTATTCTCACTTCTAGCTAGTAAGATAGGTAAAGGTGCACTGCTTAAACCTCCCAATCAATCTTTTGATGTGTTCAAGGTAGGGCTTATGCTTCCCTTCTCGTAAATCCTAATCTTCGTTGGCTTAAGAGATGACTAGCTTGAAATCTCCCAACACTTCCACTCCATCAATACCCATGCCAATCATAATTTCTAAACCAAAGGCACAGGCTTCATACTCCGCCATATCGTTGGTAACTCTAAACTTCAACTTTTTGGTGAATGGGATAACTTCTTCAGTTGGTGGCACTAGAATAACTCCTATTCCAACACCGTTATGATTAACAGCTCTATCAAAGAACATTCTCCAACACATTATCAAGATTACCCCCAGATGTTCATCAGGGAATTCCAACTCCCATGATTCATTATCATCAACAAGGTTCATGGCCAATAATTCTGCTACTATTCTTCTCTTCACCACCTTCTTAGAAACATATTCAATGTCAAATTTTGATAACTACACCAGCTATCTTGCTAGCTTTCCTACCAATGCTGGTGCCTCATAAAGATACTTCATCGGATCCTCCTTCGAGACAACCTTAATTTTGTAAGACTGAAAATAGTGCCTCAATTTCTTTGAGAGCTAGACCATGGTTAAACAGGTTTTCTCCACGTAGCTGTACTTCGTCTTGTATGGTAGAAGCTTTTTGCTAAGATAATAGATGGCGTGCTCTACACCCTTCTCATCTTCTTGTGCCAGCATAGCACCGATAGCCTCCTCCGTAAGAGTTAAGCAAAGAATTAAATTCTTCTTAGGGTTTGGAGGCCTCAAAATCGATGTATTCTGTAAGTACTTCTTAATTTTTTCGAATGCTTTTTGGCATTGATCATTCCATTCTACCAGCCGATTCTTCTTTAAAAGCCTAAAGATCGATGCACAAATGGTTGTTAGTTTAGTGATGAATCGACTAATAGACTGGATCTTCCCCAGAAACCCTCGAGCTTCTTTTTTGGTCTTAGGTGACAGCATCTCCGTAATAGCCTTCACCTTGCCTGGATCTACTTCTATCATTTTCTTGCCAACCACATACCCCAACAACTTCCCCAAGGTAACCCCGAAGAAACACATTTTCGGATTTAGTCACAGATTATATTTCTTCACCCTTTCTAGGAATCTGTCTAAGGCTTCAAAGTGACCCTCTCAGGTCTCAGACCTCACCATCATGTAATCTACATAAACTTCTATCTCCTTATGCATCATATTGTGAAATAGCGTTATAGCCATTCGTTGGCAAGTAGCCTCAGCATTCTTCAAACCGAAAGGCACTAGCAATAAGTTCCCCATTATGTAATGAAGGTTGTCTTCATTGGCCATCATTACCTGATTGTAACCAAAAAACCCATCTAGAAAAGAGAACATCACACCGGTGGCAGTGTTATCTACCAACACATTGATATGAGGCAAAGGAAAAATCATTCTTTGGTGAGGCCTTGTTCAAGTCTTGGTAATCCGCCCACATTCAGATTGCTCCATCCTTCTTTGGTACTGACACAATATTGGCTAACCATTCCGGATGCTTCACCACTTCTAGAAACTTGGCTTCAATTTGTTTAGAGACTTCCTCTTTGATTTTCTGAGCCCACTCTGGCCTCATGCTTCTTAACTTCTACTTAACCAGTTTCACATACGGATAAGTCGAAATTGTATGCTCAGCGATGTTTTTATCAATTTTAGGCATGTCGTCATAGGACCAGGTGAAGACTTCTATATGTTTCTTTAATAATTTTTCAATTTTCTCTCTCTCTCCAGGAGTTGTATCAAGTCCAATGCATATATTCTTAGGTTCTTCGACTGTAACAAGATTAATGTCATGAGCTTGAATGGTATTGATTTCAAATATGCAAATTACAATGCATAATGCCAATAGGAAAGATATCAAACAAGTAAGCAAAATTATTCTTCATTGCATTAAACTTTGAAACATAAATAATGTCCTCTTCTTTGAAGTGGCTGGGTACAAACATATCTTCATAAGATACACTTTTAGTTCCTTCCTCGATGAAAGCAGCTAGGTCAACAGATGGGTCCATTGGTGGTCATCTTCTCCATCTCTTTCATAAAGCCATTCCCGCTGAAAACTCCTGTCTAAAGGATATCTCTAAAGATCTCAAATCCGGGCTTTAGCATTCCCTTAAAAACCCATGGTTCAACAGCTCCAACATACTTTATATCTTGGACCTTAACAAATTTGATGAATTTCTCTTTCTCGGGCTTATTATCTTTTTCTTCCCTATCAAATTCATTGCTCAACCCTCTTCTAGAGGTATGACCTTTGAAGTTTGGAAAAGATGGTAGGTCGCGTCCCTTTCTCCCAAGTCCATTTCCTGGAATGTACCCCTGTTTCTTCATTATTCCAGCAATGACTGGGCTGACTTTGTCAATCATGGTTACTTGAAAGCCACCCACGTAAGGTATTTCTCCAATCTTCACATTCGAAGTAATTGGTGTAATTGTTGAGGTTGCATGAATGGTTATGATCTCCCCATCCCTGTTGAATCAAACTCCACCAAGTGGATGGAACCATGTTCGTCCCAATAAGGCAGCAAATATGACCAGCACGTCAAGGATTATGAATTCTATCATCACTTCAATCGGCCAAGTCTTTACTAAAGCTTTGAAAATCCTAATAGCACTCATATTCGAGTCATCATAAGCCCTGATCACCATCTCACAAGGTTCAAGCTCATCTTGTCAGACTCCGTACTTGTGCAATATCTTCATAGGTATAATATTGATGGCAGACCCATCATCCACCATGATATAAGAAGACGTCTTCCCACAAATCTCTATGGTGATGAACAATGGCTTATTATGGTTTCTCCCTTCGAATAGTAGATCTTCATCCGTAAAGGTGATTTCCCCTCTTTCTCTTACCCTCTTTGGTGTTCCTCTAATCAAGGCGGTCAATATTTTGCTACTAGTGGTGGTCATCAATATTTCTACTTCTGTTGAGGCCTTCGCCATGGCTTCTCTATGCTTTTGGGATGATATAAGTAGATCCCAAATGCTAGCGGTCGCTTGAGTTTTCTTCAATTGTTTGATCACTGGATCTTCTTCTTCTTTGGCTTTTTCATGGCAACTTTTTTACCTTTCTCAACTATCTTTTTGGTTGGTTTCTCCTTTTCTTTCTCATGGTAAAATCTACCACTCCTTGTCACTTCTTTGACATTCTCTCTCTCACCTCGAAGTGTTTCTCTCTCATGTGTTTCTTTCTCAATTCTCATCTCTTCTTCATCATTGCTACTAAAGTCAGCCCAAAAGTTTGAAGGATCTTGGCTTGAGGGATGTCATCCCAAATTCCCATGACTCTCACTTCCTTACACCCTCTACGCAGCTCTCTCTCCTTACAAGACTCTCAACTTGCTTCCTGTTTGTAGCTTCACTACCCTTTTTCACCTTGAGTCTCCTAGATGGTGGGCCTTTTCTAGTACCTTTTCTGGACATCCATTTATTGGCAAATGAACTTGATGGCATAGGCTTCTTCTTGATGGGCATCACTTTAACTTCTTCTTCTTCTTCTTCTTAGGGCTCTTCTTCTTCTCGATCACTAAGATTCATGAGCTTGGGTTCTAAGCTTCAATTGACCCATTTCATTGTAATGTTGGCCCATCCACCTTTCTTGGTGTCAATCTTGGATGCCAAAGGAACGGGCTCATCTTCCACCCTTTCAATGATCTCTTTAGGTTCTTCTTCTTTAGACACTTTGGCCTTGGGCTTCTTCGTTGGGACAACCTTTCTAATAGTTTGTTCTAGCTTGGACTTCTTTCTTATCTTGGCTCTCTCGACCCTGCTCGATTTACACTCCTTGAAGGAATTCATGACTTGTTCCTCTATCAAGCCTCATCTAATCATGCTGGTTGATGGAGGAGGCAACATATTATAGTTAGGCAATGAGTTACTCTTTGTATTGGGCTCATATGTCACTAGGTTAGGAATCTGGCCCTTATCAATCAAGTCTTGGATCTCATGGCGAAGGCAAGTGCAATCATCAGTCTTATGACGAGTCACTTGATGGAATTTGTATTTCTCATGGTGCCTCCAAATCTTTGGTAATGGGTTCAGAAGCTCTCTTGGTAGTAATGGTTGCAACATCCCTTCAGCTCTCAATCTTACAAAGATTTTGAAAAGTGGCCTTCCCAAATGACCAAATCTCCTTTGTGAAGCAACTGCTTTCACTTGTAAATGCTTCGTGCTAGGCCCACTATGTTGGTGATATTGCTATTGATTTCTTCGAGGGTAGCCATGAGCGCTTCTCTTATGTCTAGCTTCCAATTCTTCTATTTGGATGCCTGAGTCATACAAATCTTCAAATGTTTCGATAGGAAAACTTGCTAGTCTATCACTGATGAAAGTTTGGGCTCCATTGATCACCATCTGGACCTAGTCCTTCTCTGTGGGCCTTGTGGTCATCTTGGCAGCTTTGGCCCTCCAACGAACTAAGTACTCTGAAAAAGTCTCGTTGGGCTTTTGTCTCGTCGTCTCCAAATCCCTCAATGTTTCCCCCAACTGGGTATTGCGACGGCATTGTTTCACAAACTGTTGAGAAAGTTCCTCCCAATCTTCTCCAACTCTTTTTGGGAGATCATG
The DNA here is from genome assembly GCA_013180625.2 of Boswellia sacra. Lineage (NCBI taxonomy): Eukaryota > Viridiplantae > Streptophyta > Magnoliopsida > Sapindales > Burseraceae > Boswellia > Boswellia sacra. The sequence goes on from SNVD02011059.1 coordinate 485,096, forward strand.
ATACATGCTACTACATCATTTTCTAAGGATCACATGAAGTATTTCAACATGTGCTCCTTCGTCAAAGAAGTAGTAGCCATGATGGTTGTATATTGCCTCAAATGTGTTTTGGGATTCCCCTCTCCATTGAACCTAGGCAAGTTTGGTAAACAAAACTTTGGAGGCAACTGTTGGTCTCCTATAAGCAAGATGTCATCCAAGTCTTCAACCCCTTTCAGTCCCTTCTTCAAAAGGGATTGGACCTTTTCCATACCCTTAGCCAATTGCTTGACTGATTCAAGTTCTTCATGGTTGATTTGGCTCTTCTCCTTAGTAATTTTGCTTGGCTAGTTTCACCATTACCCTCAAATGGAGATTGGTTCATGGGGTTGGGCCCAATCCGTAAAGCTTTAATGAGTTGGGCCACTTGCTATTAGAGCGCAGTGATGTCAGCCCTCACTTGAGCCATTTCAGTATTGTTGTTATTTGGTGTAGCCATCTCATCAATTGATTCTTCTTGCCTTGTCAAACGACCACCTCATCTAACCCAATCTATGATGGCTGCAAAACAAATGTGTTAATGCCATGCATGCATGCATGCATGTATGCATGATATGATGCATGCTCATTATGCATGATATGATGCATGCTCATTGATAAACACATAAATATGTATGCTTGATAAGAGCTTAATTCATCATATTATATTAATAGTGTTATTAAATTCCTCAATTTAAGCATATTTGTAGTCTTTAAATCTTATTAATTACCTTTATCTTAATTTTAGTTTTTATTATAGGTTTGGTAAAATGGGCATAACTTTCTATTTATAGATCAGAATGGTTCAAATCTTGATTTGTTGGAAAGCTAATTAAATTATCTATAAGACTATATTTCATAGGTATCATCAAATTTGGGCTCTTAGTAGACCAAAAATGGGCTTGAAATAAACCCATTCATAGTTTCAGCCCAACCTAACCATGCCTCTGTATTTTGACCATATCTCTTGATATACGTATCCAAATCGTATGAATCAAGATGTTCTAGAAAGCTGAGAGAAATATCTAGAACTTTCATTCAGACATGTTACCAAAATTCTAAATAATTTGACGCCAAAATTGGTGGTCAAAATTGATGCACATGATGATCCAAATTGTCAACAATATATTTTACAATTGTACCTTTGTAATTTGACAAGTTTGCCCCTGAATCTATCTATAAATAGAGGTGCATTGTGACCCATTAGGGCATCTTGGGTTTGGCTAGGATCTCTTATTATTATATTTTTCTCTTGTGTTTTGTTCTCTTAATGTTATTAATAAATCTTCTTTTTCTTGCAATTTGTTTTCTTTCTTTCATAATGTCTTCCTAAATTTTCTTTTGCTAAGGTGAAAGGGTGAAACCCTTGATATGAGAATAAGGATTTTCTAACCCTTGACATGTGCTTAATAATCATAATCTTCTATTGTTTATTTTATATCTTTTATATTTATTTTCTTGATCAATCTTGACACCACTCGTAAAGTGGAGCTCTTGATCCATTGTAGACAATCCTTAGCACATCAAATACTTAGATCCTTTTTAGATGTCGTATGGTTCTTTCTTACCAACAAAAGTCTAGTTAGAAACTTTGATTTGTTGTAGACATATGATGATTGACACATTGGATACTTGGATCCATTTACAAGAAGTGGTGTAAATATTGATAATGAAACAAATATAATTCATATAATTAAAATAGGCTTAAATAACATATCTTCCGATTGGAACCTCCTTGATGTGTGGATTCCAATTAAGTTATAACTAGGTTAATTATCCTTATTTAATATATCAAGGACAGATACCCAAATCTTAGCTTTCATTATTAGTGTGTTAATTCCTCTTACTTGTGTAATTTAAGTATTCTTGTTTATTGTTTATAAACTTGTTCTTTTATTTGCTATGGTAGGTTTCACCTCCTACTTCCATGGATGGTTTTACCGTCTTTTATTTTGTTTACATTTGAATGGTCGATTGTACTACCTGCCGTCTTTACTTTTATTTGTTAATATCATCTTGTCATTTATTTATATTATTCATATTTTATTCTCTCGTTTTATAGTTTGTATCACTAAATCCCCTTCCTTGTGGGTTGACCTTGGTCTCATCGGGTTTATTACTTCTACACTCCTATACTTGGGAGATAATCCTATTTTTGGATGTGTCAAGGCTTTGGCGTCGTTGCTGGGGGAGGTAAAATTTGACGTGCAAAATTGTAAGTATTCTCTTTTTTCATTTTAGATCTTTTTTTCTTTGTCATGTGTTCATCTTTTCCTTTCTTTTCTCTTTCAAATTTGTATGAAAATTTGGTCATAAAGATCTAGTGGTAGACTTGTTAGAAAAACATCACCTTCCCTAGAAAACATGGCTGACAATCAAGTGGAAAGGTTCATGGATGTAGGGAACAATTGTTCCCAACAAAATGACCCAAACCAACCAGGAACCCTTAGAGATTGCATGAATTCGGTAAGGACTAGTACACCATCTTGTGTAATTTCTTCTCCCGATACAATTCATTTCAATTTCAAACTGAGCTTCATTTGACTTTTACCCACCTTTGATGGCCTTGATATGGAGACCCCATATTCACACATAAAAATCTTTGAAGAGGTGTGTAACTCTTATAGTGACCCAAATTGTAGCATAAACACCATAAGATTAAAGCTTTTTCCTTTTTCTTTAAAAGATAAAACTGAAATATGGCTATAAAATTTGAGGTTAAGCTCTATCAGTTCATAAGATGACATAAAACAACAATTTTTTAACAAAAATTTTCTTGCCCGTGGAACAAATTCTCTTAAAAGACAAATCACCACTTTCACTCAAAAACAAGGAGAAACCATTTACCAATGTTGGGATAGGTATAAAAAATTACTTAATACCTATCCTCACCATGGTTTTGAAACTTGGATAATAGTTGCACACTTTTATGAAGGGTTAACACCTCAAGATAGGCAACTAGTGGAGCTAATGTATAACAGATAAATTGGAGATAAAGACCTTGATGAAGCAATTGACTACCTATATTTATTAGTAAACAAAGGCCAAAATTGGGACACTGATGGCACCTATGAGGTACCAAGCAAGGCCCCACCCTCGACATCCAATAGAGGCATATGTAACCTTAGGGAAGACCATGGCCTTCAAGCCAAATATGCATCTGTAGCTAAAAAATTCGAGGCTTTAGAAATGAAAAAGAGCGGTCAATTGAATTCTATACAAGAAATTTTCTGCCCCATTTGTGATGATAATGACCATTCTACTGATGAATTCCTAACTTTGTCTGCCTTTAGGGAATGTCTCCATGAACAAGCCTGTGCCTTAAACACTTTCAAAAGGCCAAATCACAATCCATACTCAAACCTACAATTCCAGTTGGAGAAATCATCCAAATTTTAGTTGAAAAAATGACAATCATGCACAGAAAAAGTTTTCAAAATTCTCATGATCATGCATATACTCCTCCTCCCAGGAAGGACCTTGAAGAAACAATGCATTCATTCATTACAACAAAATAGACTTTCAATAGTCAAACTGCTGAAACATTAGCAAATTTGTCAAACACTCTTGCGAAATTTGCATCCATATTTAACATTTAAGAAAAAGGAAAATTTCCTTCTCAAACATACAAAACCCCAAAGATCAATCTAACTCAAAATGCAGGGACTTCAAGCAATCATTATGTGGACCAAGCTAAATCAGTCATGACCATTCGCAATGGTAAGGTTGTAGAAAAGCACATTCCTAAACCTTATGAGAAAGAAGATGAATCCATCTCTAAGGATAAGGAAGAGGTTACTAAACCAACACCTAGCGAAGAAGGAACTAAATCCCTACCTGTGCCTCCATTTCCTCAATCATTTGCTAGACAAAAGAAGCCAACTCACAATTCTGAAATCTTTGAAATTTTCAAACAGGTAAAGGTCAACATTCCCTTGTTAGATATGATCAAACAGGTACCCTCGTATGCAAAATTTTTTAAAGATTTGTGCACTGTGAAAAGAAAATTGAATGTGAAAAGGAAGGCCTTTCTAGCCAAGTAAGTAAGTGCTATTCTTCAAAACAATAATACAGTGAAATATAAAGACGTAGGTTGTCCTACAATTTAATGTTTTATTGGAGGCTATAAAATTAAACAAGCTTTACTTGATCTTAGTGTTAGTGTGAATTTGCTTCCATACTCAATTTTTCAAAAACTCAATCCAGGTGAGTTAAAACTGACTTCTGTGACTCTTTTGCTTGCTGATAGATCAATTAAACTGCCAAGAGGAGTAGTAGAAGATGTGTTAGTTCAAGTCAATAAATTCATTTAGCCATTGGATTTTATCGTCTTGGATACATAATCAGTCGAAGTATCTAATTCAATTCCTGTCATTTTAGGGCGTCCATTTCTAGCTATCTCTAATACTTTGATTAATTGAAAAAATGGAGTCATGAAATTATCATTTGGAAACATGACATTGGAACTTAACATTTTTAATATGTGTAAACAACCACATGAAGAAGATGATAAAATTGAGGGGGCTAATATGATTGAAGCTATTGTGTAAGACCACATCCAAAAAGGGAGTTCTTTTGACTCTTTGAAAACCTGTTTAGTCAAGTCATTAGAATCAAGTATGGAACTAGAGCTTGATCTTTCTAATATATGTTCTTTACTGGATTGTGCACAGGTGATGGAAAAAGGCTCAAAACCACGATTCGAAGAATTGGGGCAAATGAATGAAAGCAAGGAAGAGGAAGCTCCCAAGTTAGAACTGAAGCCCTTACTTGAAGGACTAAAATACGCATATCTTGGAGAGAATCAAACATATCCAATGATAATTTCTTCATACCTCACAAGCGAGCAACAAGGTAAGTTGATAGAAGTGATTAAAAAGCATAAAAACGCAATCGGGTGGACTTTAAAAGAGATAAAATGCATTAACCCTTTTATTTGTGCACATAGAATACATTTAGAAGAAATTACCGAAACATCCTAACAACATCAAAGGAGATTAAATCCAAACATGAAAGAGGTCATTAGGGCTAAAGTTCTCAAACTACTTGATGTGAGAATTATCTACCCTATTTTTGATAGTAAGTGGGTAAGCCCTACACAAGTGATACCTAAGAAATCTGGTATTACAGTAGTCAAAAATGGAAATGGTGAATCATTACCAACTCGAGTCTCATCTAGCTGAAGGATGTGCACTGATTATAGAAAATTAAATGGTATTACTAGAAAAGACCATTTTTCCTTACCATTCCTTGACCAAATTCTAGAAAGAGTAGTAGGACACTCTTACTACTGCTTTCTTAATGGATACTCAGGCTATTATCAAATTTTAATTACACTTGAAGACCAAGAAAAGACCATATTCACATGCCCCTTTGGCACTTTTGCATTTAGAAGGATGTCTTTTGGACTTTGTAATGCCCCGACTACTTTTCAAATATGTATGTTAAGCATTTTCAGTGACATAATTGAGCATTGTTTAGAAGTTTTCATGGATGATTAATTGTCTTTGAAACTCTTTTGATAATTGTCTTGAAAACTTAGGAAAAGTCCTAAAGAGTTGTGAAGAAAAAGGTCTTATTTTGAATTGGAAAAATTGTCATTACATGGTTACTTCGGGAACTGTCTTAGGTCATGTGGTGTCTTCCAAGAGAATTGAAGTGGACAAAGCAAAAGTGAAATTAATTTCACATTTGCGTTCATAAAAAATAGTCAAAGAGGTCCGTTCATTATTAGGGCATGCCAGATTTTATAGGAGGTTCATAAGAAATTTTAGTACTATATCTAAACCTCTTTGTAACCTCTTAGTAAAAGACGCTTATTTTGAATGGACTTAAGAATGTCAAAATGCCTTTGATAAGTTAATTGGACTTTTAATAACTGCTTCAATTATGCAATCTCTTGATCGGTCCTTGCCTTTTAAATTGATGTGGATTGCAAGTGATTATATAGTTGGTGCTATCTTAGGACAAAGAAAATAAGGTAAGCCTTATGTAATATACTATGCAAGTAGAACTTTAAATGATGCACAAATGAATTACACTAAAATTGAAAAAGAACTACTTGCAATAGTATTTGCATTGGACAAATTTCGATCTTATTTAATTAGTTCGCCAACTATTGTTTACACTAACCATGTATCTTGGAGATATTTAATGTCTAAACAAGATGTAAAACCTAGATTGATATGGTGGATCTTATTGCTCCAAGAATTCAACATCACAATAAAGGATAAGAAAGGAGTCCAAAATGTCGTCGTAGATCATCCATCAAGATTAACGATGGAGATATTAATTGAAACTTCACCTATCAATGACTTTTTCATGATGAATTTTTATTCTTCATTGCTAAAGTACCTTGGCTTGCTAACGTTGTAAATTTTCTTGCAACAGGAGAAATGCCACCTGATTGGAATGCTCAACATAAAAGGAAGTTTTTGACCGAGCTGAAAAGTTTTTATTGGGATGATCCATATCTGTTTAAATATTGTCCATACCAAATAATTAGAAGATGCATACCTGACAATGAGGTAACTAGTGTCATTAATTTTTGTCATTCTGAAGCATGTGGAGGACACTTTTCATCTAAAAAAATAGTTGCTAAAATCTTGCAATGCGGATTTTATTGGCATACCCTGTTTAAAGATGCACATGCATTTTGCAAAACTTATGAAAATTGTCAAGATTTGAGTTTCATTTCAAAATGAAACATGATGCCTTTGAATCTATTCTTGTTGTTGAAATCTTTGACTATTGAGGTATTGATTTTATGGGACATTTTCCACCATCATTTGGTTTTGTTTACATTCTTGTTGCAGTAGACTATACTTCAAAATGGGTCAAGACAATTCTATGTCGAAACAATGATCACAAAATAGTTATCAAATTCTTAAAAGGGAATATCTTGTATAAATTTGGAATTCCTTGAGCCATTATTAGTGATGGGGGTACACATTTTTGTAGCAAACCATTTGAAATACTAATGAAGAAATATGGAATAACCCATAAAGTTTCCAAACCTTATCACCCGTAAACAAGTTGACAATTTGAAGTAGCTAATAAGGAGATAAAATAGATCTTAGAAAAAACGGATAATCCAAACTGTAAAGATTGGTCTTTAAGACTTAATGATGCACTTTGGGCTTACTGAAATGCTTTCAAAACATCATTGGGAATGAATGTCTCATTATATATTAATTTGTGGAAAACCTTGTCTCTTGCCTGTGGAAATTGAGCATAAAGCTTACTGGGCCAATTAAACATTTAACACAAATTTGGATGATGTTTACAAGTTACGTAAACTCCAACTGAGTGAATTTGAAGAAATCAGAAATGAGGCTTATGAAAATTCTAAAATCTACAAAGAAAAAATGAATGTTTTTCAAGACAAATCCATTGCTAGAAAATCTTTTGAACCTTCACAAAAAGTTCTTTTGTATGATTCAAGATGGCATTTGTTTCCTGGTAAATTTCGGTCTTGTTGGACTGGGCCTTTTATTGTTAAAAATGTTTTCTCCCATAGAGCTATTGAAATTGAGAAACGAAAGAATGGTAATGTTTTTAAAGTTAATGGACAATGGTTAAAACCATTCTTTAAAAATTTTGATTAAAATAAAGAGTCCATTGCTTTAATCGATCCTTTTTAAGGATTGATTTATCTCGGTCAAGTGGCGGATATGATACTCTGTGACTTTTAAGGTCGGTTTTTCAGTTCCCTAAAAACTACTGCTCACTGTGCATTCATATTCTTTTCTTCTCTCTCATTTTCTTCATATGGATACCATTCTCTCGAATCTACACAAACGTTTTCCCTCTTTTCCTTAAAATGATTTGCTTAAAATTTATAAAGCTTGCGCAAAAAGACTAAGGATGTTGATGCGCAAGGGTATTTCTTCTGATTTAAGATGGTTACTTGAAGCCAAGGTTCAATTTTCTTGTGAATTTTTAGATAATCTAGTTTCTCACATGCCAGGTTTGGGAAAAAACTCTGACGCCAAAAAGCAACGAGTGAAAAGGTTACAAGTTTGTCACAAATGTGCAAGATGGACTTGTAAACAGCGTTCCCGCTCTTTGAGATTTTTGTCCAATAATTCATCATGAATGAGCTGAGTAGGGAGTCTTTGGATAATATCCAATTGACTCTTGAGACACATTCTTGTGGAATTGTATAGTGTAAAATTTTGAAATTATGGACACAATTTCGAGAAGAGCAGGAACGTTATAGTCTTGGGAATCTGACTCATAACGACCCTTGCCAGTTTATAAGAAAACTGGATGGAAAGCATATCCCCAACTCATAGAAGGTGTTTAAGCTATTTTCGGACGTAAAACCAGAGGAAGATGTGAGCCACAGTCACAACTACCTGTACATATGTATGCGTGCTATCTTTTTTTAATTTTTATGCCTTACAACTGTCATTTTTATATTTGTATCTCTATCTTTCGATTAACTTATGGTGTCTTATTTTTGTCATTTTTTTTAAAATTTCTATGCTTTGTTGTCAAACTTTTTCAACAAACCGTCGAGTTACCTATATAGATGTTTAGAGAGTTGCATACACATAGAGGGAACCTAAAAAAGTTGAATCTAAAAGATATGTGTATTCTGTGAATCTCGACTGACACATCTGAAAATAGGATTGTCTCCCAAGTATAGGAGTGTCGAAGTAATAAACCCGGTGAGTCCGGGGTCGATCCACGAGGAAGGGAATTTTTAGCGCTACAAACTATAAGGAAGCAAATATGATATGGATGATTCGAAGAGATGTCAAGATAATATCAACAAGAACAAGTTCATAAACAATAAATGAGAATCACACAAGAGAAATTCACACAATAATAATGAGGGCTAAGGTTAGGGGATCCGCCTTTGATATTTCAAATAAGGATAAACAACCCGTTTTAGTTATATGAATTATATTTCTTTCGTTATCAATATTTATACCACTACTTGTAAATGGGTTCAAGCATCCAATGTGCCAATCTCCATATGTCGACAACAAATCAAGGTTCCTAACTAGATTCGTGTCGGTAAGGAAAAACCATACGACATCTAGAAAGGATCCAAGCATTTGATGTGCCAAGGATTGTCTACAACGGATCAAGACCTCCACTTTACGAGTGGTGTCCAGATTGATTAAGAAAGTAAATATAAATCATATAAACAACATAAGATAATGATTATTAAGCACATATTAAGGGTTAGAGAATCCTTACTCTCATATCAAGGGTTTCACCCTTTCACCTTAGCAAGAGAGAAATTAGAAAGATATTATAAGAGAAAGAACACAAATTGCAAAGAAAAGGAAATTCATTAATAACACACAAGAGAGAATAAGAGATACACAATACAAGATCCTAGCTAAGGCCAAGATGATCCAGCCAAGGCCAAGATTCCCCTATGGGTCACAAGGCACGTCTATTTATAGATACATTCAGGGGCAAACTTGTCAAATTACAAAGGAACAATTGTCAAATATTAGATGCACCAACTTTGACAATTGGGGTAATTAGGTGAACCGACTTTGACCACCGATTTTGACCTGGAATTATTGTGAATTTTAATTACATGTCTTCATAAAAGTCATAGATATTTATCTCAGCTTTCTAGAAAATCTTGATTCATACGATTTGGATACGTATTCTGAGAGATATGATCAAAATACTGAGGTACGGTCAGGCTAGGCTGAAACTGCAGATGGGTTCACTTCAAGCCCATTTTTGGTCCACTAAGAGCCCGAATTTGATGATACTTCTGAAATACAATCTTGTAGATAATTTAATCAGCTTTCCAAAACATTAAGATTTGCACCATTCTGATCTATAAATAGAGAGTTATACCCATTTTACCAAACCTACATCAAAATCGAAATTAAGAGAAAGTTAATTCAAAAGATGTAAAGACTACTAATATGCTTAAGTTGAGGAATTTAATGACACTATTAATGCAATATGATGAACTAAGCTCTTGTTAAACATAAGTATTTAAGTGTTCATCACACCCCCCAACCAGCTCATTGCTAGTCCCTAGCAATTAAAACGTTATTATTTAGAAGTGATTTATAGAATTTTACATCCAAGGTAGTCATTATTGCACTCTCTTTGATTTTATCCAAATAAACAAACTCTCAACCGTTTTTTTTTTATGACTCATGTACCCTTCAGTCAAGATATCAATAAATCTTCTTTTTGTGCTCAGTTAACACATAACTATGAGGCTTATTAGAAAGAAGTCATATCGGTTCTAATATTTGTTAAGGCTAACAACCTCAGGTAGGGGGCATTTATTCATTTTATATATATATATATATTTTTCTTCTTTTTTCTCTTTTTTTTTCTCTTTTTTTTTTTGAAGGAACACATCTTTAACCCATGTAGCGAGCCTTAGGCTAATGACTCCCAGACCAGTTGGCCTTAGGGCATTAGGTGTTAAGACACCCCTACGAGCTTAACGACTCGGGTTGCCAATGCCTTATTTTGCTTAGAAACTTGTGGATAGTACAATGTTCAATCCCATTAAGCTTTCTCCTTAATCTATGTAGCGAGCTTTGGGCCAATAGCTCGCAAACCAGTTGGTCTTAGGGTATTAGGTGTTGAGGCACCCCTCGGGCTTAATTGCTCGAATTAAGGAGGCTACGAGACCAAACTTATCCACAATTGCTTTCTCTCTTTTTTTTTCTTTTTTTCCACTTTTTTTTGCTTTTTTTTTAAACACTTTCCCCTTCCTTTGTGTTGTTATCCTAAACAAAACAAAAGAACTCAAATATTACAACATTTCATTTCGCCACCCACAATCATGCATCAAGGTTTGTGTGTGTGTGTGAAGAAAGGTTCATGAATACTTGCTTAATGAGTACATAAACACACAATTTATTAAATGATAAAGTTGTGAGAGTTCATAGATTTGAAGAATTCAAGGTGAAATGAATAAGACTTCCTTGTTATAAAATTCAAAAATCAAGACTAAATAATATCAAGTTAGCTAAAATGAGTTCACAAAATCAAAATAAAATGACAAATTGGTTAGAATGGGTTTCAAGAGTTCAAACTGGTCCTCCTTAGTCTGCCATTCCTGACCCAGAATGCATCTTAAGAGGATTTGAACTCCTTACACCGCACTCTGAATCTATTTACTAACTCGCTTTCTCTTTTTTTTATAAGAAAAAGGAAATTCAAGACACACTTATGTCTACTATCCTTCCCCCCCAACCAAATGAAACATTGTCCTCAATGTTTAAATGTAGAGAGACAAAGTATAGGAGACATTACCTGAAGCTTCTATTATTCAAGAAAGATGACCTGAAAGACTCATAAAATAAAATGCTAAAAATAAAATAAGGACAAGAAAAATTACAAACGGAGATTCAGATCCAATTTGCACTTTTTGTTTTGCCCTCCTGACCAATCAATTTGAGTACTAGCTGGGTCAGGTTCGTACTCTACTGCTTGTAATTTGTCAAGTAACTCACCAGCAGAAGTGGCAGAAACAAGGATCTGTCTTGCCCAATGAGGGATAAAATTTTGTTCTACAGCTGCATCAACAAAACTTATTAAAGGATCAAAGAAATTGTTAACATTCAAGAAACCTATGGGTTTTTTATGGAGATTCAGTTGGGCCCAAGAGGCGATTTCAAAAATTTCTTCAAAAGTACCAAAGCCACCTGGTAAAGCAATAAAGGCATCTGAATTGATGAGCATATGTGCCATGCGTTCATGCATAGAGGAGACTTGTAACTCATGCCCAACCGTTTTTCCAACGATGCTTTCTGCAACCAAAGCTCTAGGAATAACTCCTAAAACTTGGCTACCTCCTACACGTGCAGCTCTTGACACACAACCTATTAACCCGAGGCTACCTCCCCCATAAACCACATGAATCTTTCTTTCAGCCAGTAGTCTACCAAGATAATTTGCTGCCTCAACAAACTCTACACTTTTACCCGGTCGAGATCCACAGAATACACATATCTTTTGGATTCGACGTTTTGAAGTTCCCTCCATGTTTATGCAACTCTCTAACTATGTGTGAAGAAGAGAACAAGAGATGTGGTATTTATGAAGTGCAAAAAGGTATGCTAATGATGACATCCAAATAGGTAGCTCGGCTGCTTGTTGAAAAGTTTGACAATTATGCATAGAAATTCAAAAAAGACGATGAAATAAGACACCATAAGTCAAACAAAAGATACAAATTCAAAAATGACAGCTATGAGGTATTAAAATTCAAAAATGATGGCACGCATGCATATGTACAGGTAGTTGTGACTGTGGCTCACATCTTCCTCTGGTTTTACGTCCAGAAACGGCTTAAACACCTTCTATGAGTTGGGGATATGCTTCCCATCCAGTTTTCTTATAAACTGGCAAACAGTGTCGTTTTGAGTCAGATTCCCAAGACTATAGCTTTCCTGCTCATCTCGGAATTGTGTCCACAAGTTAAAAATTTCACGCTGCACAAGTCCACAAGAATGCGTCTCAAGAGTCACTCGGATATCATCCAAGGACTCCTTACTCAGTCCATCCTTGATGAACTGTAGTTTATCCTCTTGATTATTAGACAAATATCCCAAGGAGCGGCAACGCTGGTTACAAGTCCATCTTGCACATTTGGGACAAACTTGTAACCTTTTCGCTCTTCGCTTTTTGGCGTAAGAGCTTTTTCCCATACCTGGCATGTGAGAAACAAGATTATCTGAAAATTCATAAGAAAATCGAACCTTGGCTTCAATTAACCATCTTACTTCGACAGGCATACCCTTACGCATCAACATCCTTAGTCTTTCCGCGTGAGCTTTGTAAATTTTAAGCAAATCATTTGGAGGAAGAGAGGAAAAATGTTTGTGCAGATTTGAGAGAATGGTGTCCATGTGAAAAAAATGAGAGAGAAGAAAAGAAAATGGATGCAAGGTGAGTCACAGTTTTTAGGGAACTGAAAAACCGACTTTAAAAGTCACAGAGTACCGTATCGACCACTTGACCGGGAAAAATCAATCCTTAAAAAGGATCGACTAAAGCAATGGACTCTTCATTTTGGTTAAAATTTTCAAAGAATGGTTTTAACCGTTGTCCATTAACTTTAAACACATTACCATTCTTTGGGTTCTCAATTTCAACTGCTCCATGAGGGAAAACATTTTTAACAATGAAAGGCCCAGTCCAACGAGACCGAAGTTTACCAGGAAACAAGTGCAATCTTGAATCATACAAAAGAACTTTTTGTGAAGGTTCAAAAGATTTTCTAACAATGAATTTGTCATGAAAAACCTTCATTTTTTCTTTGTAGATTTTAGAATTTTCATAAGCCTCATTCCTGATTTCTTCAAGTTCACTCAGTTGGAGTTTATGTAACTTGCAAGCATCATTCAAATTTGTGTTAAATGTCTTAATGGCCCAATAAGCTTTATGCTCAATTTCCACAGGCAAGTGACAAGATTTTCCATAAACTAATCTATAAGGAGACACTCCCAATGATGTTTTGAAAGCAGTTCGGTAAGCCCAAAGTGCATCACTAAGTCTTAAAGACCAATCTTTACGATTTGGGTTAACCGTTTTTTCTAAGATCTGTTTTATCTCCCTATCAGCTAATTCAACTTGTCCACTTGTTTGTGGGTGATAAGGTGTAGAAATTTTTGTTAGCCCTAAGGCTATATGATAATTTTGATGATAACAATACACATTGATTCATTGAGATTTACTAATATATTTATTTATGTGCAAGAATAAGATTATTGAAATAATTATAAAATCAAGAAGGGGCTTATTAAAATGAAGTGTTGAAGCTAAGGAGAAGACTACATGTTAAAGGCACCAAAGTTTAAGTACAAGGTTTGATTCAAGGAATGTGACACATGAGCAATGTTCAATCAATTAGTCATATATTTCTCTACAAATGTCCAAATAACGTGATTCTTGAGCCTTTGGAAAGCTTACTCAATTTATAACATTTCATATGTTTTAAAGAAATTCAAATTTCAAGTGCAAGATTGTCCAAATCATCATGCAAGTTTGAAAGACAAATGGAAGCAGCTGACATGAGCACCGAATACTCTTTTGGACATATCTTGAGCAAGAAAAATCAAAATAACTTGATTCTTGCGGCATTAGAAAGATGACTTAATGGAGCACATTTCATATGTTTTGAAGAAATTCAAATTTCAAATGGAAGGCCGACATAATTGACATGCAATTCGGTGGACTGACACAGAGAAGAAAAATCAACTCACATGAGCACCGAATGGTGTTTTGGCCATATCTTAAGATAGAGATATCCAAATTCTTTGATTCTTAATGTTTTGGAAAGCTTATTCAAATATGAAGATCTTTTATGTTTTGAATAAATTCAAATTTCAAACGGAAGGCTGACAGAATTATCATTCAAGTCGGTGGACTGACACATGGAGGAAAAATCAAGTCACATGAGCACCGAATGGTGTTTTGGCCATATCTTCAGATACAGATATCCAAATGACTTGATTCTTGATGCGTTGGAAATTTTTCAAATGTGCAGATCTTTTATGTTTTGCAGATTTTCAAATTTCAAATGGAAAATTGACAAAAATGCCAGACAAGATTACGGTTTTTATGGTGGGTAGAAACTTTGGAGTTGGTGTCTTCACTTGATCAAGTTCATCTCATTTGCCTATAAAAGGAGCCCTTCTCCCATTCATTCAACAAGCATATATTAAGCAAAAAAAACAAGAGAAATATCAAGTCTAGAGAGCTTTTATATTTTGTATTCACTCTTTGAAGAGAGTTGTACTTTTGTTGTAAAAAAATTTTCTTTGTTCTTGTATTGTGGTGAGAGAGAGATCTTCTTACAAAGGATAAAAGTTATCCTTGAGAGAACTCTTTCCTTGGTGAGGTTGTTCATCAAGAAGAACTCTTGGTGTGGTGTTATCAAGAGTTGAAGGAAAAAGTCTTGGTGAAGTTGTTCATCAAGCAAGTTGTAAAGTATTCTACAACTTAGTGGAAAGCCTAGCTTGTGGAGGAGCTAGGAGCCCGTGGACGTAGGCAAGGTTTGCCGAACCACGTAATCGAGTTTGCACTCTCTCTATCCCTATCTCTTTATATTTACTTGCATTTGTGATTGTTCTTTATTGATATTCTCTTGATTGCATTCTATTTTCATCTTCTTCACCTTTATTCTCAAAGAAAGAGTTAAATAATTTTGATCTTTCAAGAAAAGTTTTCTAAATCCGTTTTTATAAATAAAAACCAATTCACCCCCCCTCTTGGGTTGCCATACCTGGGTCAACAAGTGGTATCAGAGCAAGGTTGCTCATTTTTTTTAAATCTTAACCGATTTTGAGCTATGGCAACTTTTAATCCAACTTCACATGTTGAGGGGCTTTCTATCTCTAGACCTCCATTTTTTAATGGAAGTGATTACTCTTATTGGAAAACTAGAATGAGTATTTTCTTGAAATCTTTTGATTATGATTTATGGTCTATTGTTTTGGAAGGACCTTTTGTTCCTACCAAAATTGAAAATGGAGAAAGCATGCTTAAAGAACCTAAAGAGTTTAGTGAAGATGATAAAAAGAAATTGAGTTTGAATGCTAAAGCTATGAATGTGTTGTATTGTGCTCTAGATAGAAATGAGTTTAATAGAATATCTACTTGTTCTACGGCACAAGAAATATGGCACACACTTGAAGTAACTCATGAAGGAACTAGTCAAGTTAAAGAATCCAAAATTAGTATGCTAGTTCATAGTTATGAGCTTTTTAAGATGAAATCTGATGAATCAATTTCTGAAATGTTTACTAGATTTACGGATATTATTAATAGTTTAAAATCTCTTGGTAAATCTTATTCTAATGTTGAAATGGTGAGAAAGATTCTTAGTTGTCTACCAAAATCTTGGGAGCCAAAGGTGACAGCAATTCAAGAAGCAAAGGACCTCACCAAACTACCATTAGAATAACTTATGGGTTCTCTCATGACTCATGAAATCACCTTGAAGGAGAATGAAGAAGATTTCAAGAAAAAGAAAAATATCGCTTTCAAATCTTCAACAAAAGAAGATGATGAGTCCGACGATGGAGGAGATGATGAAGATCTTGCATTCATCACAAGAAAGCTAAAAAGGATGATTAGAAGAAACCAAGGATTCAAGAAGAATTCTAGAGGAGTACAAAAAGGGCAAAGCTCAAAGCAAGATAGACAAAGATCAAGTCATTTGCTATGAGTGCAAGAAACCGGGACATGTAAAGATGGATTGTCCTTACTTCAAGAGTCAAAACAAGAAATCCAAAGCAATGAAAGCCACAAATTGGGATGATAGTGAAGCTAGCTCCACCGAAGAAGAAGATTGCGAAGTGGCAAACATGTGCTTCATGGCTTTAAGTGAAGATGAGGTAAGTGTTCTAAACTATGATCCTAAACTTTCATATGATGAATTACTTGAAGCATTCCAAAATTTACATGTGCAAGTTGATAAGCAAAATTCAAAAATCAATACTTTCAAAAAGAAGTCAAAAATCATGTTATCTCAATTAGAAGAATTGGTGGAAATAAATGAAACTTTAGAAAATGAAAATGAAATTTTAAAGCAAAAAGATTTTGAAAGTTTGGAAAGTCAAATACATTTTTTAAAAACTGAAAATGAGATTTTAAAACAAAAGGATTTTGATAAATTAGAAAAAGAAAATGTTATTTTGAAAAAGGAAAATAATGACTTAAGAAATATTGTTGATAGTTTTACAAAAAGCATAAAAAATTTGAATTCTATGTTACAAAACCAAAGGTGTGTTTTTGATAAAAGAGGCTTAGGATATAAAACTCATAAAAATCAAAAGTATTTTAAAAATTATTTTGCTCATGCATCTTTTAGGAATAATCCTAATAATTCATGTACTTATTGTGGAAGAAAAGGACACAATGTGCATTCTTGCTCCATTAAAAGAAATCCTAATTTGAAACAAATATGGGTTCCAAAAAGTATCATAACTAACCCCCAAGGACCCAAGAACTTTTGGGTACCAAAAAGTTACTCCTTGAATGTTGATTGTAGAGACAAAGGAGTGGCAAACACAAGTGGTACTTAGATAGTGGATGCTCAAGGCATATGACCGAAGATGCCTCCAAATTCTCAAGATTAATCATGAAGAAAGGAGGATATGTGACCTTCGGTGATAATGCCAAAGGAAGGGTAATCGACATGGTGATATTGGTAACCCTTCTTCACCTATTATTAAAGATGTTTTGCTTGTTCATGGTTTAAAACATGATTTGATTAGCATTAGTCAATTGTGTGATAAGGGATATTTTGTTACTTTTGAGCCTAATAGATGTGTGATTAAGGATGTTAGTAACAATAAGACATTATTTGTTGGTAATAGATGTGGTAATATTTATACAATTGATATTGATGTTAATGATCATGTAGAAAAATTGTTTCATTGTTAATGATGATGCTTGGTTATGGCATAGAAGGTTAGGTCATGCTAGCATGGACACAATTTCAAAAATTTCTAAAAATGATTTAGTTGATGGTCTTCCAAAAATAAAATTTGAAAAGGATAAGATTTGTGATGCTTGTCAATTTGGAAAACAAGTGAGAACTTCTTTTAAACAAAAAAATTTTATTTCAACAAATAAACCTCTACAATTACTTCATTTGGATTCATTTGGACCATCAAGAACTCAAAGCCTTGGTGGAAAGTATTATGTTTTTGTTATTGTGGATGATTATTCAAGATTCACTTGGGTATTATTCTTGAAAACTAAAAATGAGGCCATACAAGCTTTTTCAAAATTTACAAAAAGAGTCCAAAATCAAAAAGGGTATTCTATTGTGTCCATTAGGAGTGATCATGGTGGTAAAGTAGACAATGTTGCGTTTGAAAATCTTTGTGATGAAAATGGTTTTGAACATAATTTTTCCGCACCTAGAACTCCACAACAAAATGGTGTTGTTGAGAGAAAAAAAATAGGACTATCCAAGAAATGGCTAGGACCATGTTACTTGAAAATAATTTGCCAAAATATTTTTGGGCCGAAGCCGTTAATACCGCATGCTTTATAATCAATAGAGTCTATGTTAGAGCTTTAATAAAGAAAACTCATTATGAACTTTGGAAAGGAAGAAAACCCAACATTGGATTTTTTAAAGATTTTGGATGTAAATGTTTTATTTTAAATACTAAGGATAACCTTGGAAAATTTGATGCAAAAGCCGATGTTGGAATTTTTGTTGGCTACTCCGACCATAGTAAAGCATATAGAGTTTTTAACAAAAAGACTCTTACTATTGAAGAATCTATGCATGTTGAATTTGATGAAACTAATGGGATTTCTTCAAAGAATTTAGATGATGATATTGTTGAGGTAGAAAGGCAAATCAAGGAATCAAGACTTGATGAAAAGAGTCAAGATGATTTACAACTTCAACAAGAAAAGCTTGAGGAAGTAAATGATTCTTCCCAAGAATTACCAAAGGAATTGAGGTATGCAAAAGCTCACCCTAAAGATCTCATTATTGGTGAACCATCACAAGGTATGAAAACTAGATCTTCTTTTAAGAACTTTTGTAATCATTTTGCTTTTGTCTCTCAATTTGAACCAAAATCTTTTAAAGAAGCCGAAAATGATGAAAGTTGGATTTTTGCTATGCAAGAAGAATTGAATCAATTTGAAAGAAATCAAGTTTGGGAATTAGTCCCTAGACCCAAAAAATCATTCTATTATAGGCACTAAATGGATTTTTAGAAATAAAGTAGATGAAAATGGCACCATTATTAGAAACAAAGCTAGACTTGTTGCTCAAGGATACAATCAAGAAGAAGGTATTGATTATGAGGAAACCTTTGCACCGGGTGCTAGATTAGAATCCATTAGAATGTTGTGTGCATTTGCATGTTATAAAAATTTTACATTATACCAAATGGATGTTAAAAGTGCATTTTTAAATGGTTACATTATGGAGGAAGTATATGTAGAGCAACCTCTTGGTTTTCGAAATCATGATTTTCCAAACCATGTTTTCAAACTCAAAAAGGCACTTTATGACTTGAAACAAGCACCAAGAGCATGGTATGATAGATTGAGCAAATTTCTCATTGATAATGGTTTCGAAATGAAAAAAGTTGATACTACTCTTTTTGTTAAAAAAAAAAATGATGATTTATTAATTGTTCAAATCTATGTTGATGATATTATATTTGGTGCTACTAATGTCTCTATGTGTGAGGAATTTTCCAAGTGCATGCAACAAGAATTTGAAATGAGCTTAATGGGAGAATTAAATTTCGTCCTTGGACTTCAGATCAAGCAATCAATAGATGGGATCTTCATTAATCAAGCTAAATACACAAGAGATCTTCTCAAGAAGTTTGGCTTGGATAATTCATGGACATATAACACACCTATGGGTACATTAACCAAGCTTGACAAAGATGAGAAAGGAAAAGTGTTGAGGTAACAAAATATAGAGGTATGATTGGCTCTCTTGTGTATTTAACTGCTAGTAGACCTGATATTTGTTAGGTGTTGTATGTGTGCTAGATTTCAATCTTGTCCAAAGGAATTCACCTTAAGGCTGTAAAGAGGATATTTAGATATCTTCTTGGTACCATAAATCTAGGTCTTTGGTATCCTAAGTGTGATAATTTTGATCTAATTAGTTAGTCCGATGCGGACTTTGCTAGAAGTCTTCTTGATAGAAAGAGCACTAGTGGCTCTTGCCATTTTCTAGGACATGCATTAGTATTATGGTTTAGTAGAAAACAAAATTCTGTTGCATTATCAACCGCGGAAGCCAAGTATATTGCAGTAGGAAGTTGTTGTGCACAAGCTCTTTGGATGAAACAAATTTTAAAAGATTATGGTGTG